>JARHVA010006568.1:395000-677500 GCA_037957365.1 Torreya grandis | reverse complement strand
TAATGACCACAAATATGACCAAATATGAAACCCATATTTTAAAAAATGAAATAAGCTACTATTATGTTAATTATGTATTGAAATATAAATATTCCATGCAAATTTTTGATCCAAAATTCAACTCAGAAGGAGGTACATGTAGATAAAGCAAGGAAGGTGTGAGGGTGAATTTAAATTCTAGTTGACTAGAAGTTATAATTCAGAAGGATGGGTAGTGATAAAAACAATAGTGGGATTGAGATGGGATATAATTATGTTGAAAATAAATAATGTGTGAGAACTCAAGTTCTAGATGTTGAAGTTAACAGATGGACAAACTGTGATGAAAGTATGATAGTTTGTAGGTGACAAACACACAACCTATGTTTCAATTGATGAAACTACTACATAATATGATGAGACTAAAATATAATATTTATAAACCTCATTGGATATAATGAGATTACTGTGATAGTTTACAAAACCTTCATGGAATAATGTGTCATATAGGGGTAGTCTCATAATGGTAAAGTGCATTTTTGTCACTGAAACTGATAGTTTCATCTCAAATGGTGGAGATTGAAAACTAATGAAATAAAAACTCATAAAAATCAACAAAAATTATAAAAGAGAAGAAAAGGGGGAGATTTATATAGTAATCTTAGAGAGAATTGTATCAAGGTGTACTTTCAGATATCATTACATTATTATTAGATTTCTTTTATAAATGCCAAATTGTATAATTTTTGGGTGCATAAAAAAATAGTGACCTATTCTTATATTAAAATTAATTTTAGAATGATGAATTTAATGGTAAATTTTATAATAGTAATGGATTATTATTGTACATATTTGATAAATAAAATACTAGTGATTTATCAAGATAATATGATCATGTTTTCATAATAAATGTATGAATATATGGATCACATAGAAATCATTCTTAGAACATGAAAAAAATAATGAATATCAATAAATAAAATAAAAACTCAATATTCAGTGTGGAAAGATGGAAGTTACTAGATCATATAATAATAAGGAAAGAGGGAAGTTACTAGATCATATAATAATAAATAATTGTACCATGATTCATCTAAAGAGATTTAAAGTTATAGATAAGTACTAAGGCCATGATCTAAAAGGTGTATGAAATAATTATTTGGATAAACAAATTTTGTTAGAAAAATTATCCTAACATTTTTAAAAACTAATATTCCAATATGTTAAAATCACTATCTCATTGAATGGGATAAAAATTACAAACATGCTCAAGTGATCATGATTACCAATTAGTTGGATTTTCACATATTTTATTTTGCTTTCGTGCATATTGTTACTATGGTATTATTACAAAAAAGTGATGAAGACTAGGAACAACCATAAGATTTATAAAAATAAATTACTACATGTTGAAATTAGTTTTAATATCATTAAAAAATAATCAAATATACTTATTAAGGCAATAAAATCAAGTCATGCATAATACGTTCTAAGATAAAACAATATTTAACCCATATCATGGTGAAGGACATAATTGAATAGTTATAAATTTTAGTAAAAATATAAAAATGAGTTAACCATATCCAAGAATTTGATCTATGTATCCATACCACAAATTTAATCATGGAACAAGGATTGGCCAAACTGAATACCAAGTCAAAATTAGATGTAGTTAATGTGAATGTGTAAGAGGAGTAAATTATTAATATTAGTGGTTAGATTGAAATTTTTGAGTAATAAAATCATATATTACATCATAAAATTATTTTTTACCATATATATAATAAAAATACATAAAATTTCATTATCACATAAAAGAGGTTGGCATGGAGAGACACTGAAGGAGTATTAATGAGGCATGTCAATGACATACCATTTAGATAGATTGTAATATAAATGAATGGAGAATATTTTTATGTAATTATTATTTAAAACTATTTTCCACAAGATTATCAAATAATTATTTTGGTGTCTCACTCTTTTCAAAGATGCGATAAAAATGGTTAAGAAGTGTGATCCTTATTAGAGGTTGCTATAAAAAATGAATGAAGAAGGAACTCTCTCACTCGTGCTAGTAGTTTTGGAATATCCCTCTAAATAATGGTGGATTTATTTTTTAGGAGACATCACAAAGAAATATAATAGTGGATATAAGTGTATCATGGTGGCTAGAAATTATTTCATTAAATTAGTTGAATTTATATGTACAAAAAGAGATACTCACCAGGTAGTAATAGAATTTTGATAGAATAATAATATTACAATATTTGAAGTATTAATAAATATAGTAACATATTATTCATGTGTTTTATATTAAAATACTTGTCTAAAATTTGTAAAGAGTAAGGTATATATTTAGCATATTCCTCAAATTATTATCCATAACGAAATGAGCAAATAAAATCAAGTCATAATAAACTTGATAAAAATAAATAATTTAACTTTGGAAGTAAAAAAAAATAAATGGATAGAATTTTTTTTAATATCCATATGGTATGATAAAAACACTATTAATATATTGAAAAATAAGATCCAATTTAATTTGATATATGTATTGAAAGTAAATATGCATTTGATCTTTAAGTTGCATATTTTCAAATTTATTCATTAAATTGATGAAAAGGGATAAAAATATATATCCAGGAAATTTAATGAAATTATTGGGTTAGATGAAAATATAAGATATTTTCATGAAATAAATGGTAATTTAAAAGAACAAATGAAAATATTTGTTGATAAGAAATTAGATTCTAGAAATTTCATGTTTAGAGACTTAGTAATCTTATCGGATAGGAGACATGAATACAAATGAAAACATGAAAATTTTGACCCATTTTGAGATAATCCATAATTCATTGATATAATAACAAATGATAATGCATTGTTATTAAGGTATATCAATCTATAACTATCAGATCCTCTTTTGAATGTGAAACATCTACATAATTTATTTCAATAAATGCCATTAATACTTATACAATTTATATAATATGTTTAGTTATCCCTTTTTGTGTTTCCCATATCTAATTCTAGTTATTTTTTCATTCTTGTGATGATTTTTCATATGTATTTTTGATTTTTTAATGATACCCCGATTTTTATTTATTTCCCATATACATATGTGTTTTTATTTATTGGTTGGGTATCACATTAAGTTCTGGGTAGGTTGTCATGGATCTAGTTAAATTAATGTTATGTATATAATATTATAAATTGAGGGTATTATGATTAATGCATGAATATATAGGATCTATAGATATCTAAAAGAGATATATGTCCTCACTATAGAACCAAAGTTGGTATTTAAAATGACCGATGTAAAAATTTTAGTTTTACATGATTAAAACATTAAAATTCATTATTTTTATATATGTTTGGGTCAGTATGAATCTGATAAATTTGTGTGGAAGGTGAATTTTTTTAATCTAAATGTTTGAACCATTCTTTGTAAGAAAATAATCATTTATTCCATAAAGGTGACAAAGAAGTAAATCACAAGAGACGGTTTTGATTTTACATGATTATAAATGAGATAAATAAATGAATAAGGTAATAAATACCAAAAAAAAAGTAAATATCAAAGTGTAATGAATATTGAGATATCATTTATAAGTAAGAACTATAAAGAACATTAGGCATGAAGGCGCAAATAAAGGAAAATGTTTATTGTTCTATTAGACTTGACAATAATAAAAGGACCAATTGGTGACCAAAAGAAATAAAAGGGATATATAATATTTAATATTTCACAAGAACTATTAGGTTAAGGTAATTTATATATGATGAGTTAATCTCCTAATTAAGATAAGGTGGGAGAATCAAATGTTTTTTATCTCATCTCTTCTAATGATTTATGAATTGTATGTAGATTCTTGCAAACCCAAAAATGGATGAGGTACTCACAGATTATGAATCATAAAGGTATTAAAATAAGATGATATAATATTAAAATTTTAGTAAATTTAAAAACTAAGGAAGGATTTCCTTTTGGGTTATCACCACTGAGAAAGTAAAAATGACAAGGTTAGACCCATTTACTAGACAAAGGATGTGTGTGTGTGTGTGTGTGTGTGTGTGTGTGTGTGTGTGTGTGTGTGTGTGTGTGTGTGTGTGTGTGTGTGTGTGTGTGTGTGTGTGTGTGTGTGTGTGTGTGTGTGTGTGTGTGTGTGTGTGTGTGTGTGAAAATGAATATTTTTGGGCCTAATATTGATAGAGGTAAAAATATATAAGAAAAGGATTCAAACGTGAAAACAAAATGAAAGTATTTTTCACCTTTGAGGGCATAATCCTACAAGATTTAAAGATATAAGGATGAAAACATAAATAAAGCCATATATAATAAATTTGGTTATCGAGTTTTTTTTCCTTTGAAATAAAAATTATGTCACAGTTAAAAGTGAAAGGGATGAGAGGGATTATAATGAAATAGGAATCACTTCATTGGTATTATTTTGTAAAAGGATAATATGTGATTAAAGAAATAAATAAATAGAGGTGGTAATTAACTACCCACCTTACCTTATTTAAATTCATTTATTTTTTTGAGTTCATCTCGAACAGAGATCATTATATATAATATTTGAAAGGTATTAAATGTTAGAGTCATTCAAATACATTGGAGAATAAATTTATTCCAAAACATGTGATTCTCCATACAATTATAGTTTTTAAGTAAGGAAATTTAGTCATTATCTTTTTTTTTATATAAGTAATGGCATATTATTTTTACAAAACAATATTATAATTAAAGAAAAAAATAGATGAATTTAGAACATATAGTGAGCCTTCAAATTCACCATTATCAAAAAGGCATGAAAAGAGACAACTTATTAAGGAAGAGAAGATAAAAAAATTGGATTAATTTTAATATCTAGGAGTAGATGAGGTATATTATATTTATATATTTATATTTCATAACTTATATTTTAATGCATGGGATATAGGTTAAAAATGTAGGCCAAGACAATTCTACATGGATATATGATTTAGGGAAGATTTTGGTCCCAAAATTTTTTGAGAACCCAAATATTATCTAATTAAATATAAATCATTATGTTTCATTATTAAGAGTGGTAAAAAAAGTATAGGATAAATTTTTATTAGACTTTGATTCCACTTTTATTAAGTAAATATTTGAATTATCTACTATGGTTTTTAAATAAATAGACCAAAAATGGTTGTTTTCAGGCATGCGAACATTCATAACATATATAGAAATATGAAATTAATAAAACATGTGTATAAAAATAAGGGTATGAATTATAAGTATAATTATATATGTGATGATATAATGGAACACTTAAATATGTATATATTTTAAAGGTACTATGTCTATCCTATCAAAATTGTATAAGGAAAAAGATGACATATTTGTGACCAAGGCAAGAGCGATACTCTGAGTAGACATTTTTCATTATCATAACCCAATATTATGAGTATGCATCTATAATCTTCGTATATTTATGAAAAATTAAGTATTAAAAAAACAAGGCATAAGAAATTTAAGTCCTATTCACCTTTGTTCCATATTTATTATTTAACACATTGAAAAAAAAAAATTTATATTTACATGTAAGGGAATAGGTGCATGACACAAAAAGGCACTATAATTTTAAAGATAGTACAAGCTTGGTCATGAAACTTTTATTTTTTTAAATTGGTATATTAATATTAAATGATTAATTATTAAAATCCTTATACAAGTTGTTTCATGGAAAGGAAAGGATTTCACGTAATATTTATTCAATAAAATTCTTAAGTCCATTGAAATTCACCTCAATAGGAAATAAACTGACATGAAATTGGGTTGATATGTGTTTATCATTAATTGGGATTATTATAAGAGTTTATGCATTTTATGTAACCCATTGTGTTTTATATGAGCATATGTGCCCCTTGATAACCATATTACAAGAGTTAAGTAGACAAATTGACTCAATTAAAGAACATTTTGGTAAAGTGGGGGAAATTTATCTCTTAAAATTTTTAGTTATCATTTAAAATTAATATTTCACCATTTATGTACACTATTCATCCCTTAAAAACAAATATTTATTTTTATTGAGAATGATGATGAAGATAAGGTTGATCCTAAAGCATTTATAAATTTAATAAGACAAAAGACAAAAAAGTATATATTCTGATGGACATATTAAAGACAAATACCCTTGTATAACCTCTATAGCTAAATGACAAATTTGGTAAAGAAAACACGTTTTAAGTATGCTCAATATATTTGATGAGATGATAAGGAAAATAAATAGATAATATATAGTGACATTCCCTAATATAGATGACCTTATTAAGCAGATGAAGAAGATCATGGAAAATATTTATAAGTTGGTTGGAACCATAAATAAATAAAAGAGATAGGCATATAAATATGAATATGAATATTTTTGAGAGGTATTAATGCTCATTATCTCATTAAAATCAAGGAACTCAAATGATGAATCTTCATAATGAAAATCCTACAAGAGACATAGTAGCTATGAGTCACAAATTTATAGAGCAACCAACCTAGCTATGCAATGAGAGCCATAAAATCCTATACATAGTGAGGTTATTGGTGACTTAAATCCATAAAATACACTATAATGTGTACATATAAAAAATATTTAAACTTTGATTAACATGTCAAATACCAAGATTTATAAGGGATACCCAATATTAAAAAAAATTCAAAGGTTTGTTAAAGATTATGAGGTGTAAAAAATTAAAATAATTTAGTTCTATGAGTTAGATAAACTAAATGATTATATAATAGTGGAACATAATTTTTTTTAGAGTGACGACAATTTCATCAAAACTAAAGAGTTATAGGATTTTATTTCTTCTTTCACTAAAAAAGATAAGGAGAAAAAATCCATGATTGAATAAGAGAAAAGTTTGGCATCAATTAGGATAAATTATTAGATTATTAATTTAATCCATCTAAATCTTACACATAGGAATAATTGATTAAAAACCTTACCCTTGATCAAGCAAGAAAGGTTGTTCAAAATAGTGGTTAATTGTTACTACTAGTTGGTGCATTGCTCAAGTAATGATTTTACATTAAAAGATGAAATATTATGTTATATTAGGGGATTTAGGAAATTTATCAAATATAAAAATATTTATATGTATTATTAGAGTTTGAGTTCAATAAAGATACAAATAAATTGGTTGTATGGATAGTGGTTCCACTTCACAACAAACTATTAAATTAGCTCATTTCCAAAGATATGAAAATAAAGTTTGTTATTCTCAAAGTAGGAAATATGAAAGCTAACTACTCATATAAATTAGTGTGGGATTATTATAGGTATACCTATTATAATTTAAATCATTTAAAACCCACTTTATCAACATTTTTTTATTAAAATGTGATATTAAGGAGAGAGCTTCTACAACTAAGGGTAACTATATACAAAAAAAGATGAACCCCAAGATAAAATAGAAAAAAATAATGATAAGAATGAAAAATTTAGTAATATCACCATTAAAACTCCAATCCATTCAACTTAAATGAACTTATCATGAGGGGAAAATACTTTTTTGACAACCAATGAAAAAACATCATAACCAACTTTAGCTTATTCTGAAGCAAAGCAATTGTAAAGTTAAATTAAAACACTAAAATAAAAATTTGAACAAGTTGATTAAATTGGAAAATAGATTAAAAATATAAAAAATGATTCTCTAAGGTGAAAAATAAGAATGGAAATCTTAAATAGAATATAAATTATAAGAGGATCCTCCTACAACAAATTAATGGAAATGCATGAAATAATAAATTTATATAATTAGTATAAGAACCAAAAGGATTATATTGATAAAAATCCACTTCAAGGGGGTAACTTCCTTTGACAAATCTCAATACAATTAACTCATGGATGCCTTCATTGGCCTCAACACTTACTTATATACTAAGTATAATCTAAGAAACTACTACTTCCCAAAATGTGGGATAAAACAAAATGCTCGTGAGATGACTTACAAAGCATATGCATCTATAACAAATAATATACTAAAAAAGTAAAGATAAGGGGTATAATAGGTTCATAACATTCCCTCCATCTTAGAAAAATATTTATTTTCAAAGCTTCAGATGTGGGAATTGGTGTTGAATTTGAAATAGTAGTTCCCATGTTGTATCCTCTAGCTTCATTTTGTGCCATTGAATTAATAACTCTATGATGGAGTGGGAGAAAATTTGGTATCTACACCTATCCAAGATTGCCTCTAGCTCAAAAAATATGGATCCTTCATTACCAAGTTCTAGTAAAATAGTTTGCACTCTGATGTTTGTGTCAAGAACTTTATTCAAACAAGAAACATGAAATATTGGTCAAACATGGGATGGTGGGAGGTCCAACTTATAAGCAACTAAGCCAATTTTTTTGAGAACCTTATATGGCTCATAGAACTTGGGATCTAACTTATGATGCCCTTTAAGTTTTAAGGAGGATTACTTGTATGGTTTTAGGTGAAGAAAAACCATATCACTTACTTGGAAAGCGTACTCAAAATGGTGTTGATCAACCTATTATTTCATTATATTTTGTGCCATATGAATATTGTCCTACAGGGTGTTGAGGATCTTATTTTGGTTTCAAAAAA
Organism: Torreya grandis; assembly: GCA_037957365.1. Classification (NCBI taxonomy): domain Eukaryota; kingdom Viridiplantae; phylum Streptophyta; class Pinopsida; order Cupressales; family Taxaceae; genus Torreya; species Torreya grandis. The sequence goes on along the minus strand of JARHVA010006568.1, from coordinate 668,917 downwards.
GTGTGTTGACGACTTGAATTGGTGAATTATTGGTGGTGTATGGAATGAGCACTGGTGATGCTTAACCATAGAGTACTTCATAAGGAGTCATTTTAGTTGAAGTATGATAGGAGGTATTATATCACCATTTAGTGAGGGGGATCCACTTTTCCCATTGATGGTGTTATTTAGAGATGAAGTAACAAAGGAATGTCTCCAAGCATTTGTTGACAATTTTAGTCTAGCCATCCATTTGTGGATGATACCCAAAACTCATCTTCAGTTAGGTGTTGGTGCATCAAAATATTTATATCCATAACTTGATGGTAAAGGTTGCATCATGATCTGAGACAATGGAAGAAGGAATGCCATGAATATGGAAAATCCAGTCCAAGAAAATTTAAGTGACTGTGAAGGTGGTATAGGGATGGCTAAGGGCACAAAAATGACTATATATAGAGAGGTGATTAAACACAACCAATATCACTATTTTCCCTCTAGATTTAGTGATCCCCTTAATGAAATCCATAAAAATATCTATCCAAATCTTGATAGGGATGGGCAAGGGTTTAAGAAACCTAAGAATGAGTGTTGTTTCACCCTTGTTGCATTGATAAGTATCACATTTAGCCACTATCTATTGATTTTATTTTGTCATTCCATTATAAAATAAGTTTTTTCATGCCTATTCATAAATTTTGAGAACCATTGAGTGCCCTACAGATGGAGAAGTTGAATTTCATATAATATAGCTTGTTGAAGATTTATGTTCTAGGGAAGCACTAAACATCCCTTATATCATAGAAAACACCATCCCAAGAATAATGTGGTACAATAGATGGGTTAGTGGCTAACTATTAAATTATTTGAGATAATGAGGATTCATTGACATACCCTTGATGTACAACATCTAACCAATTTGGAATAGGCATGGAAATAGATGAAAGGGAAGCTTGGTCCATAAATGTATGAGATAGAGCGTAATTAATTATAAATGCATCATGTCTATAAATCAATCCTATTTTAAAGAAGATAGAACATATCGACACTTTTTATTTGGAATACATTTGTTAAGTGAGAGCATGAGCAAGATGGGGATCTACTAGACCTAATTAGGGGATCACTTATCAGAATACACTATCCTAAGGAGGGTTCTAAAGCCTCTAGACTAAAAAAAAATGTAATAACCCTAAGGGGTTCCTAGGTTTTCATATTTCACTTATGTCTAATAAACAAGAAAATAAATTTAATCTAGTGCTAACCGAATCTTGTGGCATAAAGTGGGGGTTTGAAAAAAAACAAACTAGACTAAACATGCATAAAAGACATATACTCATGTTAATGTATACAAAATATTAATTCATGAAAGAGAAGCACAAATGCATTATCTATCTACTCTTAAAAATGTGAGATAAATTTAATAATAATTACCTTTGAAGACAAACCCATAATAGATTATTGTGGTATGTGAGGATAACAAAGACGAATCGACTATAGGATATACAACCTATCTATGCATCCAAAAGACTTCTCCATAAGATAAGATATGTATCTCCAAATAAAGTATGGAACCCTAAGATTTATTCTTAAATTAGAATGGTCAATAAGATTTTGATTTTTCACACTATTCTTCTTCACTTCTCTATATTCAAATGGTTGGAAATGCACTTATATATAGGTACATCTTACCCTAAATCCTTTTGAATATGTTGACTATACAGGGTCAACTTAGTCAACCTTATATGTTTTTGGTAGATAATTCATTAGGTCCCAATCTATATCATCCAAATGTATAATAAGCTCCAAAGTGAAAAATACCCCAAAATAGTATAGGGTCAACCCAGTCAACCCTGTACAGTAATTAGAGGGTAAAAACTATATAGGGTTGACCTAGTCGACCTAATACAACCAAATGTCAAAATGGGGATGAGGAAAGGAATAAGAGGATAATGATGTGATAAATGATTGGAAATAATAGAAATGAAAATAATAATCTTAGGTTAAATGGTTTTAGGAGACAAGTGTTTATATGGCAACTGACAAAAGGAACAACAATCTTATAAAGCACCAATGATCTTTCCACCCCTTTCCTGGTGCATCCCTTAAGGAATGCACTCAAAGAGATTGAGACTCAATGAGTTCTTGAAAGATATAAATTATTAGTAAGTGATAAAAATTTTAAAATATTATGTGTATACATATTCCCCACTCTAATCTCATCATGTGTCACATAACTACAACTTGAAATGGTGCTACAGGAATAAAACATGATAACACATAATAATGTTTCTATGTAAAGTGTAATAAGTAGTAAATAAGATAAAGGAAAGAATAGAATTTAAAAACACATACCTTTAATTAGCTTAGTGTTATAGATAAAGAAGTGTATTACAATAAAAAGTAAAGGTACCCAATGTGAAGAACACTAGATGAACCTATAGAGGTTAGTGCAAAAAATAACTAATTTTTTTTTTTTGGAATATAGGCATATGATAGTGGAAAATATGGGTGTAAAAGAGATACGTGCATGGTAGGCCTTATAAAAGGAGAGATATATGCATCTAGCTATAGTGTTCTAGATGGCATAGTCACATACATCAATGTTGACCCATATGATAGGTGTATGAGTAGGAGAGACCAATACACATGGTGACCTTAGCCTAGTTGGTACATGTATAGTCATGAGTGGCACATATAGAGGGATAAGTCGATGGATTTAAATCTCAAATAGCCTTATTATAATTTTCTATGTAGAGGGGTTAGATCGAGTCATCTCTAGGAAATATGGATAGAGTTGGAGGATTGTATATGGTTGTACTTGTATCAAAACTCATGAATATATATATATATATATATATATATATATATATATATATATATATATATATATATATATATATCATTTTGGCATATTTATGTTGATTGTGTATGTTTTTGTTATCATGGTTGTAGTTGTGGATGGTTTGGATATATTTATTTCTAGAACATGTATTTAGTTTTTTGTTGTATATGCTATAGTAAATATATGAGATGTGGTTTCCTTTCTAACATTATGTAAAACACATGCATGGTTAAAAAGATATAGGCAAAAAGGACTTGGTAAAATATAATCAATCAAAGATGTACTACACACTATTTCAAGTTGGAAAATGTGTAATAACAAGGAATGATTAAGTATAAAGAACCAAAATAATGGTAAAACAAAATTGTAAAAAAAATGTATTTGTTTTTAAACCAAGTGAAATATTTTTTCACCAAATTAAAAAAAGTAAAATCACACTAAATCATGTTAGGAAATATAAAAATAATGTAATAAAATGGAAGGTATGTGAAAGAGAAAAAATGGTATAAAAATAAATCAATTAAGTCAATTAATCATACTATATCACATTGGGACGTATAAGAGAAAAATAAAATTGGCAAAAGGTTTGGTCAGGAATTTCTCATACAAATTCAAGCTAAGAAGTATGAAAAATTCAAGAAATGGTTGGATTCTTACATGCACTCAGAAAATAATAATATAAAAGTGAAATAAAAAAATTAAACAGGCATAAAACGTACTAAATCAAGCTAAGAATCATGTCAATGATGTGTAACTTCATAATAAATCAAATCTTATCTCATATTTGACACAAAAATTTTGTTTGTGACTTGTATAATTGGAAAAATTTGTGAGGAAGACCAGGCCCTATCCATAGTCTTACACTGCAACTCAACAAAGGAGACACCACTAGGGTGGAATAATTAGGACAATAAGGTAACAAAATATGTTGGTAATAGGAAAGTGCTATGATGGTAATTTGTGAGGATTATTACATCTTATGCATGGTATTACTAAGAAACTCACAAATGAGATCCCAAGGGGAGTGATAAGTAGTTAAATAAATATTTCTCAAAAATAAATATGAGGGATATAGGGAATGAAAAAGGCAATGTAAAAATAAAAACTTAGCATATTAGGAGAAGACCTTAGGAGGAAAGATGCATACTAAGGACATGAGAAGAAACTAAGTGATTAGTGTCCATCAATGTACAAAAGAAACCTATTTTCTATAGACACAAAGATTTGTATGAAAACAAGTGTGTTACTAAGATCAAATTATGAAGGTATATTGGTACAAGGAAAATTAAAATGGACTTACCTTCCCAAGATGTGTTCCCTATTCTTCAAGACCCCTTATAGAACTATCAATCTACTACAAAGATTGGGTACTTGCATGAGGAAGTAGGTATCACTAAAATATTATTATTTTTAATTCTCCACTTTTAATATACTAGACTACCTCACCCCCAAGGACCTGAGCTCTATTTTGAGGCCAACTATGGAGTTTGAGATTTGACTAGAAGAGGGATATGTGCTTTGAATCACATCTTTTAGTGTGATTTGAATTTCAAGAATATTTTTGCCTTTTATATCATTACCTTTTTGTTTAAAATGATTTGGATTTTAACTTTTTATAGCTTTTGAATATTCCTCCTCCATATAGATTTCGAGAGACCAATCATGATAGATGTAGTGATACACACAAAATGAGCTTTAGCCTAAGGCTAAACGAAGATAAGTAACCAAAGACAAAGATGGACCAGTATGTGATCTCAAGTCTCAACCATGTATATGCTTACTTTATGGAAAGGAAATAAAGGGAAATAAGGAAATCCAAATTGGAGTGGTGTAAGGAAAGTATATTGAGATACATTATTTGATAATTGATCACATGTTAAGATAAAAAATGATGAAAGGGAACAAGGTTGGTATAACCAAGTCAAAATGATAAATGTCCATGAAAAATTGAGATAAGAGAGCAAATAATCATGTACACACAAGAAGAGTGTTTTTAGAGAAACTCAAGAAACAAATAGCAATAAATGATAAAGAAAGATAATAATATGCAAATATAAATTATAATATAAGAAAGATATAGTACAAAAGGTAAAATAAATATAATAAACATATGAATTTGACATAGTGTAAAATGATATAGCAGATAGATAAAATATAAGATTTGAGCACACATCCAATCCAAGTGTAAATGTAAAATCACCATGCATGTACTCATAAATACTAATAAATAAATCAAACCACACACATTATCCAAAACATTGGATAGATCTCTATGGAGATGGATACAAATTATTTTTAATGTCTCATCAATCTTCAATGAAAACTAGGAAAGTACTTCTCTTATAATCTCTTCTATATAAAAATTAGGAAGACTTGATAGATCATGTTGAGGAGGGAAATAAAGAAAGGGATTCTTGGGAGAATTCATGGGAGTGCACTCTAAGAGAGATGTAAGAATCATCAATGGGAAAGAATCCATAGGTGAGGGAAGATCCATAGGTGAGAGAATCACATGTGGAGGCACATAAGATGATGAAGGTACCATAAGAGATGATGGAACCATAAGAGGTGGATCCATAGGAGAAGAAGGAAGAGATTTCTTTTAGGAATAACCTATAAGAAGAAAGAAAGAAGGTCTAGGAATAACTATAAGATGATCCTTTATATTTTGGAGGATGAGGTAATGGTTGGTGTGATGAGTACCACATTTGTGTCATAGACAATATACCTCACCATACTTAGGTATATATTTAGATAGAAAATCTGGGGGAGGCATGGATTTTTCTAAGGATAGAGAAGAAGGATTCAAATTATCAATATATTTTTGAATCCTACAATAATGGGTATAAGAATTATTATTTGTCCCATGGAAGCTATAGATATGCTTATGAGTTGTCTTAGGATAAGCACTCATAAAAGTAGGTTTAATAGGATTGGAAGAAGCTGAAAAAGACTCATTATTCCATTTGGTGGGTAATTCAACCATCTTAGGTAAAGGAAGAAAAACATCACCAAGAGAAGGTGATGATGGAGGGTGAATATAACTAGGCTCAATGGAAGGAGCAATGGGATGAGAGGCAGGGTAGACTCAGCAATAATGGAAGTAGGAACAGGTTAAAATATAGTAGGAATAATAATGGGTTCTAGTGTGGGTTCTACCAAGGGAGGGATGGGATCTACAAAAGTTCTAAGGAGATTCAAACTAATCTTAGGGATAAACCAACTACAGTGATTAGGGTACCTTAAAAATGGTAAGTCTTAGTCATATCATGATCCATAAGCATACTCCTATGAGGCTCCTAAAAAACTAGAGGTGTTGGTGCCATCTCTACCCTATGATAAAGAGGAAAAATACTAAAATTAGGAACTATAATCAAGGGAAAATGGGAAGATACATAAAAAGACTCAAGTAAATAAGAATGATAATGAACAATCTCAACATCATGAGCCTAGACAATACTACCTAAAAAAAGATCATCTAAGGAATATCCATCATCATAATCCAGGGTATGAAGGTCAATGAGGTAAATAGGGATGACCTTGTCATCCAAGGAAGTGTGGTGAATAGAATGTCAAATCTTGGTGAATAATATGAGAATGTCATCACAAAAAGGTTTATGATAATAATGATGCAAGGAAGGAAGCTGAAAGATGAGGTGAGGTGAAAATTGGAAGTTTTAATTTTTAGGTTAATCTCATCATGCTCATCATCATCAAAATCTAAGAGGTTAGGAAGAATGTTCCCAATGAGTTTAGGATGACTATTTTAATCTCTAGTTAAGTTAATGGGAAAGTTAATATTTTGAGACTCATGTAATGGAATGTTAGGCAAAGGTTTAATAGTAGGAATTTTAAATACATCACAATCTTGGAATTATTTGAAATTTTAAGGGTTAGTGTCACCCTAAATCCTACAAATTTCTCTATTATGAGGTAGTTTAATGCATTGGTTGGCATAATAAGTAATAGCTCTCATACAATGTGTCTATGGAATACCAATCAAGATGTTATAAGAAAAGGGAAAGTTAAATATCATCACCTTCATGTGAATGGTGACAGGTTTGATGTTAATGAGAAGCCACACACAACCTAGGGGAAACATTTTCCTTCTATAACATCCTTAGTAGGTGTTGTGTGTGGACTTGACATTTCATTATGAATATATAAGGGTTTTGATAAAATATATAGAGGCAACACAAGTTTCCAAAACCTTCACCAATCAATGCATGCTTAGCTTATATATTGCCTATTTGGGCACTGATGAATTGGGGAGGATCATCTACATGAAGTAGAATCTCATCAAGAATCATAGAGGCTATCATAAATCATAAGAAAAAAGAAGTGTCCATAGTTTCATCAACATTGATAGACTTTTCTTCACATTATTGTAATATACTATCCTCAGATCTAGATAAATATGCTTCCCATCTTGCTACAGGAGGATGAGGGATATTCATCTCAAATAATAATTACATAAGATGGTTTTTATGACGTGTATAATCCCTAATAATCTTAAGGAATGAAATTTTAGATGGGATATTAGTGAGATCTATGATTGGATCCTATTCATCATAACCCATAATAAAGTTTTTATAAATAGGTGCATAGTAGTTAAGAAGGTCCTCAGAAGGAGGAGTTGAAGTACATTAGAATTTTTGATAAGAAGTAAAAGTCTTATAACAAGGTTGTAAATGATGTTGTAAATATGGATTAGTTATTTTAGGTTGATTTTGATAAATTTTAGAAGAACTGTTAGTAGAATCTTGATTGTCATTAATGTTGGAAGATGAAAGAATGGTGGTTGAAATAGAATGGGAGGTGTTATCCAAGGTAAAATTGAAAATAAGATAATCAAAAGTTATAAGGTAATCATTCCCCAACTCATTTAAATGATTTTGGGAGGAATATTGGATAACATGATACATTTGAGATGAAGGAAGAGTGTATATAGGTTACAAATCAATGAAATCCACCACCCTTCACATATTAGTCATGCTAACCACATTATCTTCAGAAGTGGGGTCAATGAGACTTTATATATTGTTGGTGGAAAGGGTGGGATTCTCTTGGTTATCTTGAATAGTTTGATGATTAAGAAGAGGTTATTTTTAAATAGCTAAATGTGCATTAGATTGATTTAAGGATTGAGATTTATTATGTGTTTTATAATTCTTAAAAGCAATTTCATAGGCTTGTTGATGCTTTTGGGTGATAGAATCATGATGAAAATTAGGACCAAGAAGAAAATCCATAGTTAAATTATGAATTTTTTTATAGGTCTCATGAGAGTGAACCTAACTAGCTTTAAACCATCAAAAAAATTTAGGATCATACCAGGATTCCATAAGATGGGTAGGGTCAAGTTATCTTAGAAGACGCCTAGGTAGATTCTTAAGAAGTTGATATAAAGATAGAGGTTTGTGAACATTAATGTTGTTAGGTGATGATAAGTGAGGATTGGTATATTTTTGATAAGGGGGAGCTAATTCTAAATATTGGTTTAGAATGATAGCTTGAACATTATGAATGGTATCATAATAATCTATAACACCATTATTGGTAATTTTACTATTTTTATTTTTAAGTAAGAGATGAGGACCCACATAAGATTGAGGTGGTTAAAAATGATTCATAAGGAAATATTGACATTTATCTTGGTCAATATCCTCTTTTAAATTCTATGAAAAGAGAGCATGGACCTGCTATTGTAATTTAAGAAAAAGGGCATTAGTAAATATATGGAAAATATTGTCATCAACCATGTTATGTTCACATTTATTTGATAAAGTTGTACACCTTTTAACAAAGGCATCAATAATTTCATTTTTGAGTTGTTTACAATTTATGAAGTGGGCCAATGTGTTTTTTGAAAGATCATTATTTTGGAATTATTGAACTAAAGCATTCACTAAATCTTCAAAACTAGCAATAAAATGAGTTTTATGTTTATTATACCAATCCAAGGCATCACCTGTGATGGTTTTTGCCAATATTTTGGTAGTGAAAAAACTCTTGAATTTGACCTAATATTATAGAGATTTATAAATGTTTTAAGATGAAGGGTAGCATTGGTTTATCCATTATAATAAATTATAGGTGTGATAAGTCCTATATCAATGTTATAAATTTGACTAGTAAAAGCTCATTCTGAAGATGCTTAATGGATTTATTAATGGAAGGAGGTTGAGGGATGAGATTGCCTTGAGAATCTCAAAGAGGAGGGGAAAAAAATTTGTTATGTGTGCCCCAAGACATTAGTTGAGGATGATATTGAAGATGAAGCAAGTGGTTTTGAATTTTCATCATTGGATTTATGCTATGAGCTTGAAAGGTATTCATTTGATAGAGTGTTTGAAATAATAGTTGTTGGGTTTGATTGGAATTATTAGAAGCACTAAATTTGGTATTTGTGTTAGTATTAGTGGCTTGTTTACCACTATTGGTGTTGATAGTGGTTTGAGATGAACTATGAGAGTGTGAGGCACTAGTGGAAAAAATTTCTTGTGTAGAAAAAGATGGAAAATTGAATGGTTCAGAAGAAGAAACAATATAATCATGATTACCTTGGGTAGAAAATGAAGCACTAGTTGATGGATTAAGGATAGTGGATCTTATGAGAGGTTCACTAGATATAGAACCTACCATGTTAGTGGATATACTAGGCATGAAGGTGGAAGAAGTTAGAGAAGAAGACATAATGGTGTGAGAAGGGGTCATAATCAAAGGAAGAAGCTAAGAATCAAAGAAAGAGGTACCCCCAAATATAATTTAAAATGTATGAGTAGGTGAATGATGATCTTCAAATTGACCACTAATAATAAGATTGTAAATGGTAGAATAATATTTTCTATGATGTTGAGGAAATTCATAGATAAATAAGAGAATTTTAGGGGTATAATCTAATTTAGGTTAGTCTGATAATGAAAAGAGAGGATTACATCATGAATAGGTATTAGGCGGAGTCCCATAGTTTATTATGTGAGTGGCAATGTGAACATTACTATCATCCAAAAGAGTAGCTCTACTTTTTCTATGGGAGACCTTATAAAGATTACTAAAATTTAACATGTTTGTTGACTACAACTTAGCATTATCATCAAGCATAAATTCCATGATGAAGGGAAATAAAGAGAGATGAGAAAGCAAACAAAAAGGAAATGAAAAAAATAGTACAGGGTCAACTCGGTCAATTTAGCATAGAAAAAGGATCTATAAATAGTACAAGGTCAATTGGGTCGATATATTACAATGAATAGAGATTGTCAAAAGAGTGAACAAGGTCTTCAAATAGTAAAAGGTCGATTAGGTTGATCTACTACAGTGAATAGAGGCTAGAAAAATGTATAAGGTTGATTGGGTCAACTTAGTCCAATAGACAGGGAAAATTAGAAATGCCATAACAGATTGTGAATTGAAACAAGATAATTTTTGGAAATAATTTGAAAACTAAGAACTAAATGGAAATGAATAATCAATTGTATTAACATTGGCCAATCTCATTAACGAACATAACACAAAACCTTGCACCAATGTTGGCTAATGTAATTTTTTGTAATACGAAATATAATTGAGAAAAGAGCAATAAATAAACTTGGAATGTAAATAGATAGCTAAATGGTCAACCTAAATATTTATAATATTATTAGGATATGTTTTTAAACATGATGGAAATTTGGCTATAAGTAAAGAACTAGAAACCAATCTAAGGATAGTTTCAGGTATTTTGGGTTGAAAGGGATCTGTACTGGTAATGACACATGCTTCGAATTGGGGCCTACCCCCTCACTTCACACACTAAAAGTATTAGGGTGCCAGGTTCTTATCTACAATATATGATTAATCATGTTTTATACTTGACTAGAACACCAAGTCAGCTTTCCCCATAGTGATGAAATCTAATTAAGCTAGCCTTGGATAGTTATATGTTAAAATACTTGTTTAGAATTTTTGATTTGGTCATGTGTACATAAAATATAAAATAGTGAAAATAAATTATTAATTTAAAACCACCTAGTTAAACTATGTGATCTATTATAAGCATGTAAGCAACAAGAAATTAAAGTGTGAACTAATTACTAGCATATAAAGGTGAATTCCAACATTGAAATAAGGTACAATGTTGATTTAGTTGATAGTGTGTGCACACAACACAGAATAGGGTGATAAGGTTGATCTTGTATTAAAAATCAAGGTCTAAAAATGAACATGGTCAACAAAGTCAACCTAGTTGTCTAGACAACATAGAATATAGAACCAGGTTAACAAGGTTAATATAGTTGACTATATAAGGGTAGTTTTGAAGATTATAAACTATGAAAAGAAATATTGTAAAGAGATAGATAGAAGGATAAGAAGGAACATTGGTGGTTAAAATATGTAAAGAAGGAATATTATTATCAGAGATCATTTTAGAAAGCTTATAAAACTTGCTAACTAGGTTAACTAGGTCAATCAAGGTCTATAAGAACTTGTTGTTGAGTGCTTGTACTATATACGATTGACTAGGTCGACCTAGTATGCTGAACAGGATATTTGAATGTTTGGAAACTATAATGGGTCAACTAGGTTGATCCAATAGTCTAGAATGGAAGTCTAAAAAGTTAAAAGATTATATTGGGTCAACTGAGTTGATCTAGTAGCCTACATTTAAAAACCTACATGCAAAAATTAGATTTGGGTTGATGCAATCAATCTAGTATGGAAAATACATGATAAAAATAATGATGAAAATAATGAAATAAGTAAACAAATATTGAAAAGGCTAGTTAACATCAAGTTCACCATAATATATGCAATTAAAAATGCATCATGTCTATAAATCAATCCTATCTTAGAGAAGATAGAACATACCTACACTTTCGATTGGGAATACATTTACTAAGTGAGAGGATAACCTAGATGGGGATCTACTAGACCCAATTAAGGGATCACTTATCATAATACACTATGCTAAGGAGGGTTTCAAAGAATTTAGACTAACACAATAATATAATAACCCTAAGAGGGTCCTAAGTTTTGATATTTCACTTATGTTTAATAAAAAAGAAATTAAATCTAATCTAGTGCTCACCAAATATTGTGGCACAAAGTGGGGGTTAAAAACAAGAAAAAACTAACCTAAACATGTATAGCAGACATATACTCATGTCAATGTATATGGAATCCTAATGTAAGGAAAAGAAGTATAATTGCATTATCTATCTACTCTTATAAAGGAGAAATAAAGTTATGAATACTTACCTTTGAAGATGAACCCATCGAGCCTCAATCTCTCCCTTGGCCAGGGTTATTCACAAGAGATTATTGTGGTATGTAAGGACAATAAAGACAAAATATCTCTAGGATACACAACCTATCTATGTATCCAAAAGAATTCTCCATAAGACAAGATCCATATCTCCAAAGAAAATATGTAACCTAAAGCTTTATTCCTCAAGTAGAATGGTCAATAAGTAGATTTTCATTTGCATTTATTCTTCTTCACTTTTCAATAATCAAATGGTTTAAAATGAACTAGTATATATAGGTGGATCTTACCCTAAATAATTCTAAATATGTTAGTTTTTCAAGGTCGATACAATTAACCCTATATGTTTTTGGTAGGTAATTCATTAGGTCTTGAACTATGTCAGCCAAAGGGCTAACATGTTCCAAACTAAAAAATATGCCAAAATAGTACAAGGTCAACCCAGTCAACCTTATATAGTAATTAGAGGCTAAAAACTATATAAGGTTGACTGATTTGACCTAGTATAACCAACTATCAAAAGGTGGATGAGGTAAAGAATAAGAGGATAATTATGTGATAGATGATTGGAATGGGTACAACAAAGAAGATTAATCTTAGTGTAAATGGTTTTAGGAGATAAGTATGTATATTTTAAGTGGAAAAAGGGATTAAAATATTATGGAGCACTAATGTTTTTCCCACCGATTTCCTAGTGCACACCTTAAGGCATACACTCAAATAAATTGAGACTCAATGGGTTCTTACAAGGTAAAAAGTGTTAGAAAGTGATAAAATTTTGAAAATATTATGTGTATACATAAATCATCAACCAAAAATTTGTCCTTACCCTTCTTGTAAATGATCTCATAATCATAACCCATGATTAGAATGACCCATTTCTATTGTGATGGGGTAGAGGCCCATTGTTCCATGAAATATTTCAGATGCTAGTGATCAGTTTTGATGCAAAAAATATTCCCTAGTAGGTATGGCTACCACTTTTATACTACATGCAAAATGGACATCATTTCCTTCTCATAAGTAGGGAATACTAAATTATTTCTAGAAAGGGATTTGATAGTAAATGCAATGGGGTGTCTTTCTTTGAGGAGAATAACACCAAGTCCATTGCTGTAAGCATCACTCTTGATCGTGAAGATTTTTTGTAAAATTTGGCATAGTTAAAATAGGTGTAGTACACATAGCTTATTTCAACTCTTCAAATACACACTCAGAAGTTTGTGTCCATATAAAAGAATCATTTTTCAACATATTTATCATTAGAGCTTCAATCTTCCCATAGTCCTTGACAAAATTGTGAAAGTATTCAGTAAGTCACAAACAATCATGGAGGCTCTTTAGTGTCTAAGGATGATGCCAATCTATCATGAAAACTATTTTTTAGGATCCACCAAAAATCCTTGGGATAAAATAATATGCTCAAGATAATACATTTCATCATGGCCAAAAGCACATTTGAACTATTTTTCATAGAGATGATGATAAGAGAGAAGTTGTAGTGTGAGCTATAGATGTTAGAGATGCTCAAACCATGTTTTACTATAGATGAGGATATCGGCAAAGAAGACTAGAAATAATTTATGTAGGGAAGGCTAGAATATTTTATTCATAAATGCCTAAAATATTGAAGGAGCATTAGTGAGCCCAAAGGGCATGACCAAAAACTCATAGTGGACATCATGAGTGTGAAAATTTGTCTTAGGGATATCATCCTCATGAATCTAGATCTAGTAATATCCAAAGCAAAGATCTAACTTGGAGAAAAAATGAGTGCCATGAAGCTCATTAATAATAGGGATTAGGAACCCATCCTTGATTTTAATGTGATTAAGTGCATGCAAGTTAATGCAAAGATGATATGACCCATTTTTTTCTAAACAAGGATAAATGGGGAAGAATATGGGTTGGTACTAGGGCAAATAGTGCCTAGCTTCAGTAAGTATAAAATGAGTATCTTGATCTTGATCTTTTATTGAAATGGGTAATAGTAAGGCCTGATGTTGGGAGGAATAATTATAGGAAGGAGCTATATATAGTGATCCTCTAGTGGTGAAGGTGGTGATCCCACTAGTTTGGCAAAGCAACATGCTTACCTATGTAGAATGGTTTATATATCAGGGGTAGTAGAGACAATTGATGGTTACATTTGAATGGTATAGAGCTAGGTAATGATGTTGTGTGAATTATTATTAAGAGGATTTTCCATGTGATGTGAACTTATGATACTAAGAGACCCCATGTGTAAGCCTTTCAATGTGTGTTTTCTTTTCATTATCTAAAAATTGCATCAAAAATTTATCAAAATCCTATAAGAAGTGTCTAAAGTGTGCATAACCATTAGTCTCCCCAAAATAACATCACAACTACCTAAGGGAAAGGAAAACATGTTAGATGACAAGTTATAATATTTAATAGATATATGTACCTTGAAATACTTCACTTTATAAGTTATTGTGCCCATATTTGCAATCATGACTTCAAAGTTAGAGAAAGGATAGATAAAACAATTAGCCTATTTGGTGATATGAGGGTTAGTGAAGCTATGAGTGCTACCTAAATCAATGAGTATTATGAGAATGATATTATTTAAGTTACCCTTAACCAACATCATTTATGTGGTGGTGACTCATGTTAATGCATGGAGAGAGATCTTTGATTGGTCTTCTTGAGAAGCAGGTTTCATAATCAGTGGAGCTTCTTCTAGATCATCAGCTATATCTTGAGCATCTTCCAAAACTTCATTTTTAGGTAGAGAGTCCACATATAGTAGGTAGAGATTTTGCTTGACACATTGATGTCCCTAAGTGAATTTGTCATCATAATTATAACATAGTCCTTTTTCTCTGTGTGCTCACATATTTGCTTCAATCAAATGTTGGATAGAAGTGGTCTTGGGGGCTGATATTTTTTGAAATCATTATGGAGTTGTATTTTTGAATGGATAAAAAATTGATTTAAATCATTGATGAGTTGTGATCTCATCCTCTACCAACTTATAAAACCCTAGGGATTCCATTATTGTTTTGGGATAGAACATTTTGACCTCATATCAAATTGCATCCTTCAATCCACTTACAAAGTAACTCCTAAAGAATTCATCAGACAATCCTTTTGTGTGATTGGGTAGTTTTTCAAATTAAATTTCATATTCTCTTAAGGATCCTATTTGGTGAAGTTTAATGAGTGCTCTAGTGAAGCCATCAAAATCATTAGGGCTAAACTATTATAAAATGAGGGTACAAAAATTGGTCCATATGGGCTCATTATAAGCCTTGGTATACCAATGATACCATTGAAGGGCTTCATGTTCCAAGTGAAAGGATGTAAGCAAGACCTTATTGGCATCAAAAGTATTATGTAGACTTAAATATTTTTATACCTAATATATCCATCCAATTAGAACTACACCATTGAATTGAGGAAAAGCAAGCTTCTTCCCATGAAAATTACTAGAAAACTTGGTGTTTTAAGATGAATATGGATGTGTTCTATTGTTCAAGGTGGTATGTTGAAGATTGAGGCAAAAAAAATTCATCAAGATCTTTGATTTGGGTCTTAATGGTGGCAATTTCATCCTCCATATTTTTTACTCTTGTTCAAATTACTATCATGACTAGAAGAGATTTTTATTTTTATTTTTTTATTTTTGCAATGGGTAGGAAAACTAGAGTTGAGACAAGTTTAGTATGTAATTTTTTTAATTTGTATAAAATTAGAAGGGGTAAAGGTAATTTTACTAAATTTTTGCATAGTGGGAGTATGAATGATGAAGGTGAGGGAAATTTTAAAAGGGAAAATAAAAAGAATGAAAAAATTATAAAAAATGGATAAAGGATCAGAAAAGGGAGATGAACACTATGGAATTTTTTTGAGGTAAATAGATAAAAATAGAAGTTAAAGCAAAACCTAATAAAGGGAAAATTGAGTTTTTTGGGAATTAAGAGTGGAATTGAGATATGAGACCTCAAGGAAGGAAATTTGAAGAATGGAATTTCAAGTGTCTAGATAAATTTTGAGGATCAACGAGGCTATAGAAGGAGAGATATGGCAAAAAAATGAAAAAATTATATATTTTTGTTTTGTGGTTTCTAGTTTTTGTTTTCTATCAAATGTTTGGCTACAAGTCCTTTGAGAGTCTTATGATACTCTACTAATATTTTTCTAAAATTGATACAATGAATATTATCTATTTTCTAGTTTATATTAATTATCTGAATGTAAGTCCTCTAAGAGTCTTTTGATACTCTATTGATTGATTTTTGATAGTCTGCTAGAAATGTTTTGAAACTGATAGAAATGGACCCCAAATTTCAATGGTTGCCTAAGGTTTTAAAGATATCTCTCTGGACACCAATGTCATCTAAGTGAGTACCACTCTCTATAAAATTTATGGCCATGGATTTACCCCTAATTAATAGCTCTTGGTTTTCCTCATGGGTGGGAACTACTCAATTGGGAAGGGGTCATTTCTCATTTCACTAGCTATTCCTCTCAATGGGCCAACTACTTTGGGGTTTCTATGGTACTCCTCATAATGACTTTTAGGGGTATTAAATAGTATGGATTCACCTAAATTATTTATATGCAAGTTACTTTCTTGGGTCAACTCACCTAATATTTGAAATAAATTTCATACTTATAAATATATTCTACCACTAACTTGAAATTGAATATGAGCACATTCACCACTATATGTACTACATAATGCTTAGACAACCAAAATTCTAAATCATATCTACATTGTTACATCCCATCATTGTCAATGTCATATGCTATCAAAACTATCATCCATCTTGACTATGTCAACCACCAACATTCACATCACTTGACAACATATGTGTCACTCAAAAACATACATGCATAATTTTCTTGTGTTTATGAATCATCGATATAATTCAAGAAGTCACTATGTGTATTGAAGGGCTAAAACAGGTATATTGTGGACTAAATGAAAAATTTAATAGAATATTACATAAACCTAATTTTCTTTACATATTATTACTCCCTTTGAAACATTATGTAATTTCAAAAAAATCATATCAATATGAGTTAGTATGCAAAATTTATGGAAACCAGAAGTTGGCATAACCTACATTATTATTGCTAATGTGTGGTAGAATGTTGCTATCAAAAAATAGAAAGTTATTATTGAATGAGATCATATTTATGTAAAATTACATCAAACTTGGCATTTTATCATCTTTTATTAGGATGTTTTCATTTGACCTCCAAAAGCTAGCATAACATACATTGTTGTTATTTTCGGATGACAACATATTACTTTTGGATAGTAGTAAGCTATCATCAGATGAAAACATATTTCTAGTGTATGAAATAGAGATAGGATTTATTTTTTCCAATATCAATATGTTTTCATCTAATAAAAACTTTCTTCCATCTGACAACTACATGTTATCATCCAACAACAATAATAATGTAGGTTTTTCTAACTTCTAGAAGCCATAAATTTTGCATATGGACTTGGATTTTGATGATTTTTTTAGAATTAAATAAAAATTCAATCGGAATACAAACATACAATAAAATTTATTAAAATTTATTTTTTGATTATAAAAATATCTATCATCTACTATTAATAACTAGAATTTACCAATCACAACATGTTGGTAAGCATTCATACATATGTATGTTGATGTTTATAGAGATGTCTAGCAACATCATGCCCATATAAATGCATGTTAACATATATTCCATGCCTCACCCAATTTTTCATTTCAATTCACCTAAATATCCTCCACTTAACTCCACCATACATTCATAACACATTCTTGGATATTTTTCATAAAAAAACCCAAGTTCATTTCAATATGGGCCACTAAAATTTACCCTAATGGTAAAAAAAATAGAAATTATGAATGCTATTTTTGAAAGAGTAATTTCCAAATGATGCAATAAATATGTGAATTTTACAAAAGAATATATACTTGAACAATTATGTATAGGTCTTGATTAATATATTTAGTAGTGACATCAAGAATGATGAATTTACTTCTCTACAATAATTTGAAACTACATATATATGAATAGTTGAATTGATGGTGAAAGAAGATATATAAATATATAAGGAATAAAATATATATAATGTGAAAATATTATAAATGAAATTAATACACACATCAAAAATAATTCCCCCTAGTGAGCAAGAATGCATAAATCTACTTAGTCATTTTCCTAAAAAGGTTGAAAATGTTTAAAAGGCATAAAAAAAGGAACTTGAATATTCTAAACATTAGGTATCTTAGCGGTTTAAATAGGTTTTTTTATGAAACATGATATCATGTGTATGTTTTAAGGTTCCAAAAATAAATCATACCTTTGTCCAAGCATTCTCACATTGCTTGTAGGTGGACGTTACAGGACTTCTTGGTTGTGCCATGTTTTTGACAATGTGTATATTGAATTGGTTGCCAGAAATAGTCTCTTAACCTTTTAAATGGATAAATATCACTATCTTCACTTTGGAAACCTCCTAACACTATTTAAAAATTCATGTATCCTCATCATGTCTACTCAAGGCTTGGTTTCACCTGACTATAGGTGACTAATACAGAAAAGCTGACCATGTGTATGTATTGGTCTCTTCACTCTACTTAGAATAATCCTTAGACCACACATTCAGAAGGATAAATAGTTACCATTAAAAAATATAGTGTAAAAAACATTTCATATTTGTTTTGAATCCTCTAAAAGAAAGATAACCCTCTACAACTAATGAAACTTGTCTATAGACTATGATGTAGTTTTCAACTAGTAGAATGAGAAAGTCTAGGACCATTATTTGAATTCCAAACATGAAAAAATAAATAATAACCATGTGATAATAATTTTAACATCTCTAAAAACATGTACACAACTTGAATTTCTCATGCCAATCCAAATAGAGAAGGAAACTTAAGGGTATGGGAATAAGCAGGCATAAAAGAGTCACTAATACTCTAAGTAATGGTTCATAGATCACAAGAAACCAATCCTCTGATTATGAAAATGAATTGAAATTATACAAAGAGTATTTTCATCCACCAAAGTTACATGATCACACTCACCTCATCCCATCTATACCATAAAAAGACTACTTTACCGTTTCTACTTTTCTAGGAGAGTAGTGGAGAGATGAATATTTTCTTTTACATTTTTGAGATTTTAAAATATTCCAAAGCATGGCAAAAAGTTTAATGAATCCATAATGACACTTATTAAGTTATTCCACATGTTAAAGATACTAGATAGTCCATATAAAAACCAAAAACTACAACTTTTCCCACTGATCTTCTTATTTTTATGTTGTACCTACATTTTGTTAGTTCTAAAATAGTTCCTCTAACATATCCTAACATGGGGGACATTGAATATGAATTTATAAAAAATTCATTCTATGGACAACATATAAAATTTCAAGAAATGACTCAAAAGTGACCTTATAATGACTTAAGATAAATTAAGACAAAGGTGACAAAGATGAAAACACTAGTTTGACCTTATTGTGGACCACAGGACACATTTTACACCCTAAGAGACCCTTATATAAAGTTTTCAACTATAGGGGGTTGACATTATTTTAATTATGGTCAAATTAGTCAACCTTTTGGTGACTTCTTAGGGGTGGAAAGTTATCTATGCCAAATACTAGTAGCCTTCTCCTATCCATTGGGTTATGGAGTCACGTATACATAGATTGGATACTAAATTACATCATAAAAACCACCAAAACACACTAAACAATATAAAATAAAGACACAAAAGATAATAAAAGAAATTAAACACACTTTTTTCTTTCATGATCACTTAGGGAAGACAACAATAATAAACCTAAGTAAACTAAGATAAACAGAAACTAACCTCAATGAATCTCTTCATAAATCAAATGGGAAGTTTAAAATATTTCATAATCCATGAAATGAAGGATTGAATGAGGCATATCACCTTTTAAACTTTGGAATTTGTATCTCATACTCCTTCATGATGTTTTCCAATTTCATTGGTATGATCTTCAATTCAATAAAGATAGATACAACTAAATGACCCATGGAGGTGAGCTCTTCTTTCATTTCAACAACCTAAACCTTATCATGAGACTCTTTAGTTATAAACTCCCATATTGTTTTAATAAAACATACCAACTTTACTTCTATGTTACTTTGAGAAAGATTAGATTATTCACTATTTTAAAGTTCATCAAGCTCATCAAGGACCTTTTTATAGTCCATCCAATCTTAGTGATTGTCCTCCATGGAGACCTCTTTATCTATTTTTCTTATATACTTGGCCCTCAACTTTGAAAATTTATTCAAGTTGTTTAAAAAACCTCATCTATTACTGCCAATCATCCTTTCTCTCTTCCTCTTTGAAAACTTCCACCTTTTTAACTTCATCTTCTTAGTCCTTAAACAATTGATCAACTTTAAATTTGACTATAACTTCATCAAGTTGGGATGACATAAGATCTTATTTTGAGGGTACACCACCAAGAGGTAAGGCAACTTCAAAAGTTTCTTGAATGCAAACAAAATCCTTATCAATTACAAGGTCATTAGTTTCCACTTGAACAAAATTTATACCTTGGGAGTTATCATGTTATACTTTAAATGACAATTTGTTTTGAAAAAAAAATCAATAAAATCTTCAAAAACATATTTAACTTGGATAGCATGGGGTATAGGCTCTTGCTCATTCTCATGGACATCAACTAACTTAGTATATGTAGAGTCTTTTTAAAGAACCTCTTATTTAATTCCTTGACTAATATCTTTATGGAAAGCTACAACATGACCTCCAACATCCTTAATATCACTCAATATTATTTAATGTCACTTATCTTCACCAAGGGGGGTGTTTATGGTGATCTCTTCTTCATAGTCACTTGAAGCATCTTCTTGATCAACTATAGCTTGAACCTACTCTTATTCATCTACCTTTTATAATATGGGTTCTTCTTCAATAAGGGATGAGGTTAAAGGGTGATGGATAGGCTAATGGGTTGGAGAGGGAGTATGAGGTGTGATGGAGGGCTCATGAATGGGCCTAGGAATGGAAAATTATTGAATAGACTCATGGGGGAATGATAAGATAGGTTTGTCAATATGGAAGACACCTTATTCAATTAGAGTTTCAATTTTTTCATAGAATATTTAATTCTCTTCCATAACTAAAGGCTCACTTTTAATCTCTTTGTATTCTATCATTCTTATTTTATCTATTGAACATTAGATACACAGTTTTACCAAATATATCTACTCATTGATATCATATTGGTTTCCTCTTTAAATAACTCTCACATGTCCATCTAATTTTGAACTAAACCTCTTAACCTTTCCATGATATGGTTAGGAATCACATCAAATTTTTCATCCCATGTTCCCTTTTATTATTCATTATCTAGTAGACTTGGGATGTGTCTCAATAAGGTTTTGGCATGAAATGGGTTTGATGTAGTAGGAGTATAATAGTGGGGGTTTTGGCCATGTTCAATTTATTTCATTTATGCCTATAAGATTTCATATATTACTTTAAAATATTTTGATTTAAAATAAATGTGATCATCTAATTCCTCATGAAAATATTGATAAGAATCATCTTGAGGTTGATATGCATAATGATAAGGTTAGTAGGGGTGATATTGGGGTTGATAGGAAGGAACTTATTAATACTCTTCTTGGTATCCTTACTCATAGGTTTCTTCATGGGACTATTCCAGGACATGATGTTCATATGGAGAAAAAATATGATGATCATAGGGTTTCCATGTCTCATAGGATTGGTATCAATTTTGATAGGGCTGTTGAGGGATATATCATGGGTCATAACAAGCTTGATAGGGAGGTGAATAATAGTTATTATCAACATAATATGCCATATCAACTTATTTAGTTATATAAAACACAAAAATTGATTAGAATATTCAATAATACATATTGGGACTACTTAAAACTATATTATTTCATTAGGAGTCACCATTGGTGCTTGGTTAAATGCTTCCAATAGTTGATAAGAGGAAAAACATAACAATAATCTTTCCACTCTTTTGTAATTTGGTCCCACTAGGAATACCAAAACTATTTTCATCGAATCTCACACCCTAGAGTTGGGTTTTCAAGCCTAATCCAAGATTTTGGAAACATTGAAATACCTCTAGGCCTAAGGGTTTACTATGGTAGAGGTAGACCTCTAGGTTTAAGGGTTATATCCATAGATTTATACTTGAATGCTTTTCACCTACACCAACTATTTACTTGGATGAAAATGGATAGACGTGACATGAAAATAACCTACTATAATGAGGTGATAAACCATAAAGATATCCACTAGACTACCATACAAGTGAACTACGAGACATGACTTACAACACTAGTCTCAAAATCATGAATTACTCTAACATTAGTATTTCAAACATGGAGGTGATATGCATGGAAATACTTAAGTTGGTTGAAATAGAGGTTAGATTTTAAACACCAAGGATACTTACAAACTTAAGGATATTTAAACACACTATCTACACTCCATGTGACCTATTAGAGTGAGTATTACTTGAATCAAACATGAAAGGATAAAGAGAAGGCAAGGATAGATACTTATCACTAGACACTTCAGTATACATTAATTTACACACTTAGACAAGAAATTAATGAACTCAAAATCAGTTTGAAATTCTTATTTCAAATTAAATTACAAAATCAAACCATTAGGTCTTCTCCATACTATGTGTGGATTTGAATAAAAAATACAAAATGTCTTGTATTTATAGAATGTGTGAGAAGGGACAGAATAAGTAGATCTCAATGGTCATAATGACACATTTAAAGGCATGAAATATAGTTACATTAGAATAAATAAGTTTATAATATATGTTTGGAAGTTTTTCTTAGACAAGTGTCCTTCTGAAGCATCAAACTCTCCAAAATTGGCATAGAGATCTTTAATTGCATTCTTCAAAACCTTCATCATGAAGCATCTCTTAAGAAATTTAAAGAGGAATATGGAGATTTGACACATGTGAAATATATTATAGGGGTTCAAAACATTCCAAGATAATCACCATATGCATCCCTACTTGCTAGCCATATTTTAGACACTTGTACTCACCATCTATAGTCATTAATTAACCCTCTTAGCCTCATTCCTAACATTTGACACCTAATTATAATTTAATTTCTAAAAAAAATCAATGGAAGGCTGTTAGGACACATTTATAGAGTCATATTTCCTTTCAATCCGTGAGTTAGACCTTAAAAAGGTCCAAAAATCAACTTCTCATCCTCTCACTAGGTAATCAGTCCTTATCATCATTCTATGTCCAAGATTGCCTATGATAAATTATGTAGAATGGATGTTTCCATGAATTTATATTGATATAAATTTACATATGGAATTATAAAAATTCCCACATGACCTAATCCCATGATTATCATCCTTTAGTTCTCTTATACACCTATAAAACACATAAAAACTTTTAAAAACCCTATTTTAATCTTGTCCGTATGAGTAGGGTAAAAACCAATATGATGTTATGTAGATTGAGAGATTCATCCATAATAAAATAGCCATTTTTATTTCATAATATCCCTATTTAATTCATTTTATTTCCTATTTTCTTCATTGGGTCTTACATTAGGGTTTAATAGGGTTGTATCACGTTTTGGTTCTTAGGTATGGTTCATAAAAACTAGATGTTGAAATTTCAAAACAATTTCCCTAAATTTTATATTATTACCTTCCTCAAATATCACCAATTCTTTGGGTCAACATATAGTACCTCTATATAGGTGTGAGTGGATGAAACTAGCTTCTCAATAATTTGAATGCATTCTGAATAGGTCTGAGGTGAAATAGGCCAAATTTGACCAACTTAGATATGTTTTATAAATAAAAATGGATCCCAATAGTATTTGAGTTTCCCATAAATTTCATAATTTTTTTTATAAATCTCTCATGGTCATATGGATCAATTCAAGTGCCTTTAGGTCATAGGTCTAGTTTTAGGCATAATAGGCCTAGTCTATGTGAGTTGTATGTTTGACCCTTTCAAGATTGTTTTCTGATTATGGATACTTATCCATGTTTTTTACCTTAATTAAAAACCCAAAAAATCTTCCTTAAATTATCAAATACTTCTCATCACACCTTATTACCATCTACATGTCAAACCTATAGAATTCTCATTCTTAGAGTGCCCTCTCTCTAAGATAAAATAGAGGTCATCTCCCCTATTTTTCATACCATTTTGAAGATATTATAGGTTTTATTATGTAATTATGACCTTATACACAAAATTTTAAATTTTTATCACACCCATAGGTCTCTCAACTCTTCCACTCTCTCAAAACTAGCTTTCAAGACTATGTGACTATGCAAGGTCTAGGACTACCTATAGGTTGAATCCTTGGAAATTAGTTTATGCATTGTTTCCTTTCCATAAGAATCATGTGAATTTTATGTCAAAACATTTTAGGTGTTATAAATCATATTTATGATCCAACACTTTTTACAACTTCTCAAAACTCACACCTTTCACTAACCTACACTAATCTATAGATTGTGTGTAAAATTTAGGTGGTAGTTTTAGGAGAAGCAAAAACTAATGTAGGTGATGAAACATGTCACATAATTGTATATTTAATATTTTTATTAATATTTTATGTCATTAAGGTCATATATAACTTGAATGAATAACTATGACCATGCAAACTATGCTCTCAATTTACATTACCAACACCCTATATGTTTACAGACTGATAGTAGATACTTTATTTGAGAAACCATGGGGTACTCATATAGGTTATTACCTATATAAATCATTTAAAATAAACTTATATAATTTAATTTATGGTCATAGGTCATCTTTCACTTAAAATAATAACTTTTTCTTGAGTTATGCTTCCATTGTATCGCATTGTGTTGTAAGGCCATTTAGGCTTTAAGAATATGATAAATTACACTAAAATTCTATAGTGAGAATTTGCTTAAGATGGAAGCCTATTCACACAATATTTCTCATGACTATACAATATTTTCTAGGTCAAGACATTTCCCCTACTATTGGGATACATAAGTGAAAACACAAGACCTATCCATTCCTCACAATACCCACCAATATATGAATTTTTTGTGTAAATACCATATTTAGAGAAAATAAGGTAACATATCTCTCTATGAAACTTTATCAAATTGAGGGAAATATCTTAGGTATATTTTCCACCTTATTAATTCAATATTATCATAATGGCCTCTTTTATGTTCATAGACCTGACTAAAGGTCTGAAGAAGTTTCAATACCTTCATCTCATCATCTTCATGTCTCTATTGGAGCACCTATAGGTGAACATCATATTAAGGTCTATGTGTAGAACTAGAATATTGTGTAAATTAGGTATATTAGTGGTTTAAATAGATTTATAATTAAACATGAGATCATGTGGATGTTCAAAAGTTCTAAAAATCAATCACACCTTTGTCTAAATGTTCTCATAATGTCCTATAGGTGGATGTTATAGGACTTCTTGACTATGCCATGTTTTTTATTGTGTGCATATTGAATTAGTTGTCATAACTAGTCTCTTAAAATTTTTAATGGATTAATATCACTATATTCACTTCAAAAACCTCCTCACACCATTGAAACCTTTATGTATCCTCATCATAGCTAGTCAAGGCTTGGTTTCACCTGACTATAGGTGACTAATACAGAAAAACTGATCATGTGTATGTATTAGCCTCTTAAATCCACTTATAACAATCCTTAGACCACACATTTAGAAGGATAACTAGTTTCCATGCAATATGAGAGTGTAAAAAACATTCCATCATTGTTCTTAAGCCTCTACAAGAAAGAAAACCCTCTATAATTAATGAAACTTGTCTACCGATTGTGATGTAGTTCTCAACTAGTAGAATGAGAAAATATAGGACCATTATTTGACTTTAAAATGTGAAAAAATGACTAAAAACCATGGGATAATAATGGTCATAGTTTCTAAAAACATGTACATAACTTTAATTTCTCATATCAATCCAAATAGAGAAGGAAACTTAAGGGTATGGGAATAAGTAGGTAGAAAAGAGTCACTAACACTCTAAATAATGGTTCATAGATCAAAAAAAACCAATCCTATGATTATTTACATGAATTAAAAGTATAAAAATATTATTATCATCCACCAAACGTACTTGATCCAACTCACCTCCTCCCATCTATACCATGCAAAGACTAGTTGACCATTTTTACTTGTTTGTGAGAGGATAGAATGATTTTTTGACATTTTGAGCTTCTCAAAGATTCCAAATAATATAATAGAGTTTATGTAATATAAAATTACACTAATTAAGTTCTCCCACTTGTCAAATCTACTATATAGTTCGTATAAAAACTAAAAACTACCACTTTTCCCTCTAATCTTCTTGTTTTGATGTTGCACCTGCATTTTGTCAGTTCTAAAATAGTTCCTTAAACATACCCTAAAATGGGGGACATTTAATATTCCTTTATAACATTTTTAATCTATTCTAAAACCATAAAATTTCAATAAATTACCTAGATGTGACCTTATGATGAATTAGGACAAACTAAGACAAAGGTGGCAAAGATGAAAACACATGTTTGACCTTATTTAGGACAATAAGACACATTTTACACCCTAAGATACCCATATATAAATATTTTGACTATACGGGGTTGACCTAATTTTACTTTTGGTTAAATTAGTCAACATTCACCTCTAGGTGAGTGGGATGGTGACATGTGGATGGATCTCATTACTCTGCTTGCTTAGGATATTCCATACACATATCTCTATTAATATCATCTTTAATTTAGTGAAATGGTGACATATGGATGGTTATATATAATCCATTTTATGGGGATCATTTATATAATGAATCTATTGATGTCACCTTTATGTGAGTGGGATGGTGACACATGGATGAATCTCACTTCTCTATTTTCCCAAGATATTTTGTAAAAATATCTCTATTGACATAACCTCTGAGTTAGCAAGATTGTAACACTTGGATTGATTTATGTGATCCACTTGCTCATTATAATTAATTCATGTAATTTTTTTGACATCACCTTCAAGTGAGTGATATGGTGACATGTGTATATATATTGATGATCTACTTTCCCACAATAGTGTGTACATGTAACTATGATGAAATTACATAGAGGTTAGTAGGATGGTGATTCATGGATGGATCTCAATGATTTGATTACATGGAATGATTCATATGAAGAAATATGTTGACATCACCTCAAAATTAGAGGGATGGTGACATGTGGATGACAGTCAATGATTTGTTTTCCTAGGATAATATGTATGAGTAACTTTACTGACATCACCTTCAGGTTAGTGAGAAAGTGATATGAAAATGTATATCAAAGGTTTATTTCCCAAGATCATATGTATAATAACTATACTAATTTCACCTCTAAGTGACTTACATTTTTCACTTTAGATTTGAGTGAGAAGAATAACACAACATGGAAAGACTAGATGGGTTATGAGATGTTATAGGAATCATGTGAGTATGAAATAACCTATTTAAGACAAATAAAGGTAAATAACTAACTGAAAGTGAACATGTCATCCTAGTTAGCCCATAAATAAACATTTGATAGGTACATAGAAGCCTTTTCTAATGAAATAAAATGAAAGGTAAAAGATAAATAATGTATATGAATTATGCGCATCTTTGATTCTTCTTCTCATAGCTCAAGAACTTTAGAGACTTAGAAAACTTTTGCACAAGCTAAAATCTCTAGGATACATAAGAACTCCATCTATCTTAGATAAATAAAGTAGATCCCAAAAGTTAATAATCTACAAATATTTTTCAATAGTCTTGAGATTTCAATAAAGACTTGGGAACATTAGGGAAAGATATATTAGTTTTTTAGTCCAAAAAAATTACAAATGTTATGAAAAACATAGGTTTAAGATAAGTCAAAATGACCATTCAAGATTTCATTTTTAAATTTAAAATTTCTATAAATTTAGACTTAAAAGACATCCTTGAACTTGTGAAAATTGAGACCAATGTCATGAATGTTTAAGAATATGAGAACCCTAAATAAATATATTCAATAAATAATGGGTCTCCATTTGAATTTTAGAAATGGATGGGTGGGGGGGGGTGGTAAAGGGCACATAAAATAGTAACATAGAATGGAAAATAATCATGAGTATTTTGAGAATAAATAATCTTAGAAATGCAGTCTAATAAAACTTTAGTCCTAATAAGAATAAAATAAACAAACTAGACCCTAAAAAGGATCTTAATTCCTCATGTAAAATACTAACCCTTTCCATTATTTGGATTGGAGTGTGTGATTTCTTATGAAATTAAATTCACATGGTTATGATATTTTTAAAAAAGGCTTAAATAGACACTATAGGTTTCATTTTGATATTAGATTTCATAACCAAATAAAAAGAGAAGATTGGACCTTATTTTAATGCTAGTTATGCATCCATATCCCTAATAGAGATACTTATGATGCCACTTAAAGCCTTGATCTACTTCCATCGATCCATCCATATCCCCAAAAGATATTATTTGAATCACCAATTTATATTAGTTTGTATGGTGTGTGTGTGTGTGTGTGTGTGTGTGTGTGTGTGTGTGTGTGTGTGTGTGTGTGTGTGTGTGTGTGTGTGTGTGTGTGTGTGTGTGTGTGTGTGTGTGTGTGTGTGTGGGTGGGTGGGTGGGTGTGTGTGGGAAATACCATATCTTGGGTTCATATATAAGAAAGCTTATTTTTTGTCAATAAGTCCTTATTAGTGTGTCTCCATTTCAATGTTTATTATACCTCATCCAAGTCTTAGCATGTAATAATGTATTTTATCTTTGAAATGGAAAGTCTTTCTAAAAATCTTCATGAGATTATTAGAGTAAATCCCAAAGGTATATCAAACTCATTCAGTCCAAGAAGAACATAATTTAGTCATAACACATAACTCAATACCATAAGCTCAAGTATTGTCAAAATAAATACTTATTAATACCAATTGTACTCCCTTTTATATCATCCCCTTATTTTGGTTAGTCCTTTGTAACTTCAACATATGGAATCAATTGGTTTTTTATACAATTTTATAAAACTAATCTAGAAATCACAACAACTAATATACTAAAATAAATTTCACAATTCAAGAAATCTAACTTAAGAAAACATGGAATACTAATTTATAAAGTAGGAAATATACTCTATAAAGCATAAAATCTATCTGGGCTCTTAGAGGGTGGGTTTTGAAACTTTATGTATAATGTCTCCCACTCTCTGGTAGAAGTAAGATTCTTCTAGTTAATGTACTCAATGTGCCATAACATGTTTGCATTCCTTCAAAAATTATTTTAGTTTTTATTGTTAAACCCAAAACAATTTGCATGCATATAATCAACATAATCATCTTTCTTAATTTCAAAATTAGAATAAACATTGGTCTATGAAAGATTTACCTGAAAGTCTTTCTAAACATAAAAAGGGACTTTATTTACTTGAAGATTGGTGAATATGATGTTTAGAGTAAGAGTTTCAGTAAATATAAATTATTTAATAATTGAATCATCTAATAAATAAATGTATTCTTTAACTTCTTCTTTCATGTGTTTATTATGCTCTTATACATTTGAAATTTTTTTGTATTCATAATATTACAAAATGTCTTATTCAATCATATCCTAGTTTATAAAAGTAGAAGCTTCATGATAAGATAAGTTTTAAGATCCGTTATCATAAATCCCCTTCGATTTTGTTGGAGAATATATAAATACTTGTTTCTTACTAATGGTGAATTTGTAAGTGTTTTATCAAATTTATTATGTGTAAGACCTTACTTTCCTAAACCTATAGGTTATGGGTTAAAATAAAAAATAGAATAAAAAAACTTATATAAACCAAAATATGATTACATTTTTGGATTCATCTTGAATGTTTATTAAATTACAAAAAAAAGGTCTAAATTTGAGTATTATAAAAAAATTACAGCCTCAGGAAGTTGGCATTTAATTACATTGCATATACAACATGCCAGTTTCATATGTGATGTAATCAAACACTAACTTCTTGAGGTCACAAATTTTACATAGTACTCATATTGAGATGTTTTTTTTTTATAAATTGCATAAATATTTGAGAAGAATCTGGTAATGTAATCATATTTAGGTTTAGGAAAGTTTTTATTTCACTTTTTCGTTTGACCCCACAACCTATATGTTTTAGGTATTTAATTTACATAATGACTTCCTAAATTGTAACAATGTATGAAATCATATTTATTATATACATATAAAAGAGAAAGGGGTATATTTATTCTATAAACATTTGGTGAGCTGACCTAGAAAAGAAATTACATTCTAATTTTTTAGGTGATCTAATTCTATGTACCAACCCTCAAAAATTACCAAAATCAAATTATCAAAAACCTAATATATACTAATTAACAAATATTCACTACTAAAATTTACCTTACTTCATTATAAAATTTCTCATACTAAAATGATTCTATTGGAATAATTATAGGATCTTGAAATTTTTGATTATTTGGCATAATACTTTTAAAATAGAATAAATCCTCCACTTAACCTCTATTTGTGTTTGATAACTAATTATCCACTTGAATATCTTATGCACAAGATAAAATAAGAGTATTTACTATAGACATTCTCAAAAAAGTGGAAGTTAATGGATTCAAATCATGAAAATACATATCTAAAACCATTGCTTCATAAGGTTTATGCCTAATTTGTATTTTGTTACAATTATTTTGAAATACGAAATTAAATTCCTTGATTGGATCACAAGTTTATCTTTTCACCATAATAAATTATTTTGGAAAAAACATGAGCCTTAATCATTTGACCAAATTGAATCAAAATTTGATCTTTAAAACTCTTCCAACTAGTTAACGAATTATGTTCCAAGCCTAAGAACAATCATAAGCTTCTTCCTTTAAATTAAAAGGAAATAATATGTAAGATAAATCTTCAAATTTCACATTAAAAATGTTCATAGCAGATTTATAGAAAGATGTTTTCCAACAGCTCTTTTGATATTGTTTTGAAAACTAGGAAGAAAAAAATGGATAATTTAGTAAATCACACTAAATACCTGGGATGTTTACAGTTGATTTGATAAGCCAAGACATATTTATAATTGTAAATTTACAAGATTTTGTAATTTTTTTCAGATTTTAATGAGAAACTAGAATAAAATGATGCATTAGATGAAAACTAATCACAATAGGCATTACTTCTTATGTAAAATTTATGTTGATGTGATTTTTATATAGACCACAAATAATGGGTTTTCACGCCCCCCCCCCCCCCCCAAACTTAATGATCAGTGATCAATCAATCCAAGGAATGAGTTATAGGTAATGTAGTTTTAGATTAAATAAGTGGTGGAATAACATGTGGCATACATATTATCAAAGTAAATTCACTTATATGATAAGATTAACATAAAATAACATATATTTACAATAATAATATATTGAAATAATAAGACTCCACAAAAAAAAACTAAAAAAGAGGGAAGATTACATCACAAAAGAAGGCCTATGGTCAATCAAAATTAAGCCTTTATAATCCAAAACATAAACTAAAGTTTAGACAAACAATCATAATATAATGTATTTTATAAGCTTCTTTACTCACACCAAAATCCAAGCATAGTTAGGAGTCCAAGGGAACACAAAATATTTAAAACTTAAGCAAACATAATCAAAAGTTTTCATGTTTGTAAGATTGCATTAGCACATTTGCAAGGGGGGATTGTGATTAACATATAAAAAGTAATTGAAATATAAAATAGCACATAATAATAATTGTATAATAAATATAAATCATGCACAAAAAAAAAACTAAGATACCATAATGAAAACACTTCTTACACAATCCATAAGTTTGGAGAAGATTCAAGATTTGTACATCAAGACCAGCTGTAAAACTTTCCACAAAATTTCCTATTAATATCAATATCCAAAATTCTCCTCCCTTTGGGTCGGGAGGATACAAATATATAGGCCTAAGATGGGGAAGGCATAATATTCCAATAAAGTTCTAAAATTACATATATATAGACAACATTATATTCCAATCATCATGAAATATATTCATATACAAAAATAGAATGAAGAGTTATTTATCCTGCAAAGCATGCATGTATAATGGTGTTTTCGTAGAATAAAATTCATCTACTAAAATACAACATATATATGCCAATTAAATTATGAACCAATTATTCCAAATTATATGAATAATGCAAATATATACAAATTTAATGGGTACTAATCTAACACCACTCCAAGAATAAAATGATGTGATAACAATTGTGGGAACCGAAGTAGGTGAAACTAATATTATGACTTGAGTTGTAGTGTAAAACATGAATTGTCACTATAGATACACCAAGAAATACTAATAATGTAGTTGTATAAATGAAATCAAGAGGTGGAACATATGTTGGCCCTAAAAATTGAATACATTAATTTACCAATTAATGCAAATAACAATGTATTACATTGTTTTTTTCCTTAAATAGTCTTTCCATTTCAATTTCAATCCTAATTTACACATATTTTATTACCACATGACTTATTTTTGCATGTTATCAGATGCTTAATAATCATAATATGATAAATGTCTCTTTTCCACTCTTTCAAGCTTATAATTGATGTTTTTTTTAAATTTATGTGGATATGAAGGATAGGTGTTTACATATTACTACTTCTCTTATAGATGAGTTATGTATTATTGTTATTTTTTATTTTGGATATAGGTTAGTGATATGGTGATACTTGAAAATATGATGATGATCTCTTTTCTTGATATTATTTGTATGATAAACTCTTTTAACACCACCTCTGTGTGAGAGGGATAGTGACATTGGATATCTCTCATTGCTTATCTTGTCTAAGACATTTTTTACAAATAACTTGACTTGCATCACAATTAAGTTAGTGGTATGGTGACATGTGATTGGATCTTAGTGACTCATTTAGTTGGAATCAACCATATAATGACTACTAAAATTGTATAGGTGAGTAGGATGGTGACACATGGATGACTCTCATTTCTCCACTTGCTTGGGATATTACATAAAAATAACTATATTGATGTACCCTTTAGTTTATTGATATGGTGACATATGGATGGATCTCAATGATATATGTACCTGGGATAATTCATACATGTAACTCTACTAATGGCACCTTTGAATGAGTGTGGTACTATCCTAATTATGTATATCATTGAGATCCATACACATGTCACCATATTAATAACCTAAAGGTTACATCAATATATGTATTTCTATGTAATATCCTAAGAAAGTGGAGAAATGAGAGCCATCCATGTGTCACCATCTTACTCACCTAGATACAATGTTAGTAGAATCATTACATGGTTGATCCCAATTAAGTGAATCACATAGAGCCAATCACATGTCACCATCTCACTAACTTGATGGTGATGTATACCAAGGTATTTGTATGAAATATATTAGGAAAGATAATCAATGAGATATATCTAGTGCCACCATCCCTCTTACATAGAGGTGATGTTAGTAGAGTTCATCATATAAACAATATAGAGAAAATGGAAAATCATCATATTTTCAAGCATCACCATATCAATAACCTATATCTAAAAGAATAAATCACAACAAGCCATAACTCATCTAAAAGAGAAGTAGTAGTACGTAAATACCTATCCTTCATATCCACATAAATAAATAAAAAATACATCAATTTTAATCTTGCAAGAGTGGAAAAGAGACATTTCTCATAGTATGACTTAAGTTGCAATCTAAAACATGAATTTTCACTATAAATACACCAAATAATTACTACTAATGTAGTTGTAGAAATGAAATTATGAGGTGTAACATATGTTGGCCCTAAAAATTGAAGACATTAATTTACCAATTCATGCAAATAGCAATGCATTACATTGTTTTTTTCCTTAAATAGTCTTTCCATTTGAATTTCAATCCTAATTTATACATATTTTATTACCACATGACTTATTTTTTCATGCTATCAGATGCTTAATAATCATAATATGATAAATGTCTCTTTTCCACTCTTTCAAGCTTAGAATTGATTTATTTTTTTAATTTATGTGGATATGAAGGATAGGTATTTACATATTGATACTTATCTTGTATATGAGTTATGTATTATTGTGATTTATTCTTTTGGATATAGGTTAGTGATATGGTGATGCTTGAAAAGATGAAGATGATCTATTTTCTTGATATTGTTTGTATGATGAACTCTACTAACATCGCCTCTATGTGAGAGGGATGGTGAAACTAGATATCTCTCATTGCTTATCTTGCTTGAGATATTTTGTATAAATACCGTTACTTACATCACCATTAAGTTGGTGAGATGGTGACATGTGATTGGATCTCAGTGATCAACTATGTAATGACTCTAATAACATTGTATCTAGGTGAGTAGGATGGTGACAAATGGATGGCTCTCATTATCCACTTGCTTAGCATATTTTATACAAATACCTATATTGATGTAACATTTAGGTTATTGATATGGTGACATGTGGATGGATCTCATCGATTTTCTTACTTGTGATATTCTATACATGGAAATCTACTAACATCTCCTCTAGGTTATTAGGATGGTGATACATGGATGGTTTTTGATGATTTACTTATCCAAGATAATCCATATAAGGAACACTACTAATTTCACCTATGGGTTAGTATTATGGTGACATGTGGATGGATTTTAGTTATCCACTTTACTAGGATAATATATAAGATTAGCTATTATGATGTCACCTTCAAGATAATAAGATGGTTCCATATGGATGGATCTCAATGATTCACTTTCCTAGGATCATCTGTATAAGCCTCTACTAATATTAACTCTAAATTATTTGCATTATTTACTTTGGATTTGGGTGAGCAGAATGATTCCATGTGGAAAGAGTATATGAGATCCAAGATGTTTTGAGAAATTCATAAGTATGAAATAAAATATTTAAGATAAACAAAGGCAAAGAACCAACTAAAATCAAGCATGTCAACCTAGTTAGCCCATAAATATAAATCTAACAAGTACATAGAAGCATTTTAAAATTGAAATAAAATCAAATTCAAAAGATAAATCATGCATATGGATTATTAACATCTTCAATTTTATTTCTTAGAGCTTAGAAACTTTAGATAATTATAAACCTTTTGCAAAGGTTGAAAAATCCAAGTTATATAAGAACACCACTAGTCTCAGTTAAATAAAGTAATACCTGGTATTCAATAGTTTGGAAATATTTTCCAATAGTATCACAATCATACTAAAGACATGGGAACACTATGTAAAGACATTAATTTTTTTAGTCCAAAAAAATCACTAAAATTATGAAAACCCATGGCTTAAGATAAATCAAAATGACTATTCAATATTTGATTTTCAAAATTCAATTTTTTTAAACTTTAGACTTCAAATATATCCTAACACTTATGCAAATTGAGACCAATTTAATGAATGTATATGGATATGGGCACCTTAAATAAATATATCAAAGAGTGGGTCCACATTTGAATTTTAAAAATGGGGTGTGTGTATTAGGGCACAACACACCGCATAAAGCATGTGTACTAGTGTAAAAATAATAGATTGTGTAAATAAGATCCTATTTATTAGCACTTGGTATAACACTACACTTTTTCACATGGGAACCAATCACTATGCTCATATTAGAATGCAATTAATAATCAAAACTTTATATTGGGGTGATTTGTGACACATGGTGGCCTATCCAATTCACCATGCATTATTATTTCACCATTAAAAGTAATATGAATATGAATTTAAAATAGGAACATGCATTTGATAGTTCACCATTTCCAATAAAATTTCATAGAATTATGTATCCACTAGTGTTTTCTTTCCAACAAAACAAATCATGATAAAAATGGAGATGTGTAGCTTGAGTTATGGTCATAATACCAATTCATTATAAATATGCATCAAAGTGTTTTTATAAAAGCTACATGGCCACATATAATTATTCAATATTTTTTTATTTGAAACATTATAATGAAATATTCTTTTTATATTATCCCAAATCAAATTGAGATGCAAGTCCACTCTCTATTGGATCATTGAAATGGACTTAACATAGAGATTTAAGCTCTTAAAAAAATC
Organism: Torreya grandis; assembly: GCA_037957365.1. Lineage (NCBI taxonomy): Eukaryota > Viridiplantae > Streptophyta > Pinopsida > Cupressales > Taxaceae > Torreya > Torreya grandis. The sequence continues at coordinate 632,661 of JARHVA010006568.1, read as the reverse complement.
TAGGTGATCCTATGGATATACAGCTATTTTAACTTTTTTTCATACCTCTATGTATCCACATTATTTTATCTATGTCCACTACTACTTACATGGATTATTCCAAAACATGTGACCCTTATAAATTTTTATATCTACCTTTTATTAGGACCTATTTTTTCCATAGTCATACAACATATAATTTTATCATCAGTCAAGGAGTGACTTATATCATGTGGTGACTCATTAATTTTAAATTAATAACTTCAATTTAGTCATGTTAAATTATAAATTCACTTTTCACTAAATGTGAGGTATGGGAACCTTTCCACTTGCCACTTTTCACTACCATGTGGGATGAACATACTAAGGGTTATTTGATAATTTCTCAGCATTTTTCATCCCTTAAATTCATCATGCCCATTAGGAATGATACACTTGGAAACTATTCATCATACCAAGTAAGAAACATGTGGCATCCTCTCATTCTTCACATGGCCTAGACATCACATAGTCCTCAATTTCCTTACCATCAATATTTATTCTATGTGGAATTATGGAATTATAGATGCACTTTAATTTTATTTTATTTACTTGTCTACACCCATTTACATATATTATTCCTTGTGTAAAATTCCTTTGAAATGTGTCCATTTGTAGGCTATACATCTTTGGCATATTTTGTCTAGTACAATGCCCAAATCAATTTATAATTGATCCTCATAGTAGTTTTTGATAGGATAATGGTCAAAAATGAATGAAGTTACTATTATTATTTGGTTGGACATTATTATCTCCATTGAAATCTTAGATTATACAATCTTATACATTCTCTTTTTTAGTCAATGATCAGAACATTTTATTCTAAAATTTTTTAAGTCATCAAATTTTTGGAAACGAAAAGAATAAGAGGTGGGTGAATAAATACCTTAAAAATTTATTTCACATTTAGTTTAACAGTCCTTGAACCATCGAAGCAATACAAAGATATAACAATGCATAAAGATTCATTCACATGAACATAACATAAGAAACACACATATGAGTCATAAAAATGCAAGGGGAATAGAACTCACTAATGTATAAAAATGGAATAAATTAATATAAGTCAAAATATCAAATCTAGTGAAGCACCAACTTCACATGGAGCACCAACCCTAACTAGCTAATCACTAATCTAGCTAGGCTTTAACAAGAACCCACTTGCAAGGAGAAACCAACTATCTAGATGACTCAACACCAACTTAACCACTTGATTTATTCGATCAAATTTAGATCACCTTTTTTCTCAAATAACTGATACTGACCATCTCTTAAAATATTCACACTCTTATCCCTCTCAAACTATCATCTAGCCCTCTTCACTCAACTATCCCTCTTCACGAGTTGATTAGGTCATCTGACCTTGAATTTTTACACAACAACCCTATTAGATATTCATGATAGTTTTTGTGTATTTTTATGATGGTCTCCAAGACTTCCTTCATCTCTTAAAATAAATATATCCTTCACTTCAACTTGCATATTCTCTTACTAGTCAATTAGGCCTATTAGGCCTTGTTCTCATACTAGGATCTTACTCATACACCTATTGGTTAGACATACACAATTTATCATTTATATTATCCATAAAATATTAATTATGAAATTTAAAAACATGAATCATAAATTACATTAATTTGGCTATTTCTCAAATGAACTAAATCCTTCTTTAGGCCTTAAGGAGACATAATTCAATTAGGCCGTCATTAGAACTCATTACCCCTTAATCTTCTTGGAACACTTTCAAACACCAAAAATAATATTAAAAAATAATATTCCACTAAAATATACCACATAATACACTCATATTATTCCCATGACACATTTTTACTCCAACCACCACTTGAAGCATGCCATTAGCACTATTCACAATCGGGCCTGTGAACCTATAAAAAGTCTATCTTGAACTACTAAAGATTAGGCATAAATTATCTAATTGATTATGGAAATAAAAATATATATAGAAGATTTATTACCTCATGGAATCACCATATTATTTATACTTCATAAATCATGGTAAAAGGACTCAAACCCTTCTCTACAAATAGCTCACTCTGAAATACCAGAATACCTTCAAGTACAATCATAATGATAATGACCTTCAACACCTATATCAATAACTTAAATGAATTTTTATGTATGTATATGATATTATGAGATCATTATACCACTATTATATAGATATATACTATGTTAAAATTTCAATATTAGTCTTGCAGACCAATCTCATAACCTCATTGTATATAGACCTCATTGAGCCAGACAAGTCAACTTGTGAGAAACTTTATCACTATAACCATCGACCTAAAAATATTTAAAAAAAAAAATTAAAATGTATTAAAATTCCTTAAAAAAACCTAAATTATCTTGGATTCATCCCTATTCCATGATAATAGATTCCTCAACAACTTTTGACTGTTGCTTGGGTTTGTCACTATTTTCACCATTAGGCCTGTTAGTGATTGGTCAACCTAGATGACTAGTTAAAAATTATTTAGGGTTTAAAATTTTCGATAAAAATTAATGGTAAAAAAATATAAGTCTCAAACTTTGTCCTTCATTAATTTATCAACTTTAACTTGGTCTACTCTAATTGTTAAAGCAAATCTTTGAGAAACAAGGCCTCTCTTGTAGAATCCACTCACTCACCTGAAGACTCAATAATACCTAGATATTTATGAGAGATTTGAATAAAAATTAAAATTATTAAAATATACATACCAATCCATTCTAATCAATTTATAAAACTTCTTTCATATTGGGTCACTATTAGGGTTCTTTGAGGGTTTAAACCATCTTCCATTGTTAGCAATCATTAATAAAGCTTAGCCCCTCATTCCCAAAAAATAATATATATAAATTTGAGATAGTACCATTCACCATATACCATTAGTATATCAATTTCCCATGTATAGGTTACACATACCAATGAACACTTGAAAAACCTTCTCAGGTAGACAACTCTTTTACCTTTACACTCGAGAGATCTTATAACATTTTTTCAAGCCTTAATATTCAAAATTTGACCTCAAAATTGGTCAAAACACATATAAAAATATATAATACCACTAAAAAAATCATATTTTCATTTTTATCTTCAAATCTAAATCTCATACCTCATTTGGCCAACATTTCTCTCTTTTCTCTCTAGACTTTGACTAGTAAACCTCGTTAGTCCTTGAAGCTAAACTTATAACCACTATCCAAGATCTAAACACCTCATATAAAATAAATAAAAAATATTAACATGATCAAACATTTCCTTACATCTTTCACATGTCTCAAAAATAGATCACGATTCCTCATTAAATTAGGTAAGGTCTAGAAGTGGCCTAGGTATAGACTAGGTCTATAGGTCCTACCCTTGTACGTTCACCCTGAGACTCACATGACTCATCTAATGCCTCATATACTTTCTCAATCAACCTCATACAACATTTAATGCTTATGTGAATTAATCTCAAAAATCCATAATGACCCTTCATACACAAGACTAGCCATCTTATGTACATACTCTCTCAAGTCAATTATTGGGTTCAAGTACTTGACAACTTTGACAAGAAGGACCTTTAACACTAAAAGTCACATCACTCATGTAGTGATAATAACATATATAAAATGTATATAAAATTCTTATAATCATTGAAATATTGATCAATATACTCTATCATATCAAAATTATTTAATGACCTCATGAAGACATTTCTCAAGAACTTTTGACATCAATGACAAACCTCAATAATAAGAATAAAGATTAAAAATATCCCCCTCTGTCATTGATGGAAAAACATACTATATAATAATCATTATTATCTCCCCATTATGTTATTTCTCCCCCTTTGACATAAATGACAAATTGATGTCTATAACTCCTTGGATCACACTCCTTGCAACCAAAATGCTCAACACACAAGACTATGAGTTTATAAGACATAATACAAACCTGTCCCCCATGTGTCCATGCATAAGTTATTATAACAACTCAACTATTATTAGATATAATTAATTTTATTATCTCTCCATAATTACTTTGGCTTCTTAAATGATTTTTAGGGCAATAATTGCACCTAATTCTATTTTTAAGTGTTCAAATATTACCTTTTGAAGTGGTTTGGTCAAGATGTCTACAATTTGATCATGTGTAGATACATACCTAAGGCTAACACTTTATTCATTTACTTGATCTCTCATAAAATGATACTTGATAAGAATGTGATTGGTCCTTTATTTTATGATAAGGTTCTTTGAGATGCTTATAACACTTGAATTATCACAATAGATAGGATTAGGAGCATCATACTCGACCTTGTAATCTTTTAGGGTATCATTAATAATACCTAAGTGAAACATGAAGATGTTATAATGTAATCAATATCATAAGTGGATAATGATATTTATGGTTGATTTTTCATATCCATGAAACTAAGCACCCACCTAACAAGAAATCTCCTCCACTAGAACTCTTAATATAATATAGACTTCCTATCCAGTCTGCATTTGTATATGCTATCAAATTAAACTCCTTGATTCTCGAATACCATAACCCATACTCCATAGTCCTATTGAGATACTTGAGTATCCTTTTAATTGTTTTAAAATGATTCTCCTTTGGATGTAATTAAAAACTTCCCATAAGATTTATCACTTGTATGATGTCAAGTCTAGAGGTAGTGGTGTCTAAAAAACTTCCAATAATTGACCTATATGATGCCTGATTGACATTTTAAGACTCATATTCCTTGCTCAACTTACACCATATTATTATGGGTGTGCTAACTAACTTGAAATCTTCCATCTAAAACTTCTTCAACATCTCTCTTATATACTTGGATTGTGAGATGAATATACCTTTTTTAAATTGAGTGATCTGTAACCCAAGAAAGAATGATAGTTCTCTTATCATGGGCATCTCAAACTCTTTCTTCATTACCTCTAAAAATGCCTTGGTCATGTTCCCATTTTTTTACCAAAGATGATGTCATCCACATAGATAAGTACTATAAAATGATGGCCATATTCTATCTTGATGTATATATTACTATCTTCAACTCCTCTTTTGAATCCTTGATCCAACAGATACCTATCCAACCTAGCATATAAATATATATGAGCTTACTTTAAACCATAGAGAGAATTTTTAATCTACATAGTCTTTGTCATATGATAGTGAAAACCCCTCAAGTTTCTCAATGTACACTTTCTCTTCCAAATTCCCATTCAAAAATGTATATTTGACATCCATCTGATATGCCTTGAACCCTTTGAATATTTCATATGCTAGAAACTAATTTGATGGCCTCCAATATTTATATTGGTGAAAATTTGTCCTTAAAGTATACCCCTTAAACTTGTGAAAATACCTTGCATACCAATCTAGACTTGTTCCTAGTGACTTCTCCATCTTCATTCAACATGTTTATAAACACCCATTTTGTGCCAATGAAATTATTGTCTTTAGGCCTAGGAGCTAGTTCCTAAGTCTCATTCTTATATATTGGTCTAACTCCTCATTCATAGCATCTATCCAAAATTTTCTTTACTTGATTATTTAATATTATTATGTTTAATATCAGATAATAGATCAAAATTATCTTGATTTAGATTACTTTCCAATCTTCTCCTTGTTTTCATACCTTCATTCTTATTGCCAATGATTTGAGATTCAGGGTGATCTCTTTAAATCTATATTGAGGGTTCCTTTAAATCCTATCTCTCTTCAACTTCTTATTCTTCCTCATCAACCTCTATAGTATCCTCTTCATTCTTAAAGTCTAGATTCTCTAAAGTGTCCTTTAACTATGAGTGTGATTTCCTTGTCTCATCAGTCTTCACATTTGTCTTTTCCATTATCTTTTGTAGTATCTTTCTATAAAATCTATAGGATGATCTCATTGATGAGTATCCTAAGAATATACCTTCCTCAAATATAGAATCAAAATTTCCTAAGTCTTAAACATCTCTTTTGATGAAATTTTTTCTCCCAAACATTTTAAAGTGTTCCACATTGGTAAGTATGACCTTCCATAGTTTATAATGATTATTATTTCCATTAGTCCTTATCTATACTCTATTAAAAATATAGACTATAGTGCTTACTACCTCTCTCTAATATTAATCAGATAATATATACTCATTCATCATAGTTATAGATATCTCTTTAATTGTCCTATTCTTCCTTTCCACTACCCCATTCTACTAAGGTGTCCTAGCTATTGATAATTGTCTCCTTATTCTATGAAATTCATATAAGTCATAAAATTCATTATACTAATAATATCCTCCTCTATCAGATCTTAGGCACTTGATCTTCCCATTCTTCTCATTCTCAATAAGAGCCTTAAATCCTTTAATTTTCTAAGAGCTTCTGACTTTTATTTCAAGAATAGAACCATAGTCATTATTATATGTATCTCCTTGAATGATTTAAATTATTATAGGCCCACAAAGATTAGTTTGTATTAAATCCATGGGTATTGTATTAGAGTATTCCTTAGACTTGAAACTTCTTCTAGTATGCTTACCATGTTGATAAGCCTTTCAAAGTATGTTTATAGGTTTGATGATCTTAGGCATGTTCTTCATAGAGTTCTTAGTGCTAATATTGACCAAATTATCAATGTTTAGGTGATAAAACATTATGTGCCATATCCAAATTTAATTTATCCTATTCATGAAGCATCTCTCCATTTTTTTCTCATTCAAGACATATAGATTATTTGCAGTACTTTTAGCATTGGCAATTAGCCTTCCTGATTTGGATATCTTTATCTCACACCCTCTATCATGAAATATTAGTGTGTGTATTTGATTTCATATTTGAATTACACTAAGTAGTTTATATTTCAAACTTCTCACATACAACACAATTTGTGTCTTGGTCTTCCCATTGTTCAAACTTAAGATACCATTGCCAACTATATTGGTAGTTGTGTTGTTTATAAACCTCATTTTTCCTAAAACATTATTTTTCAATGAGATGAAATTATTTTTATCTCTTGTCATGTGGCTTGAGAAACCACTATCTATATACCATTTCATACCTTTATCTTGAATTTGAAAGGTAGTTTGAGTTAGCATAGAATCTTCTTTAGTCATTTGTTCCTTTTTGGCAAATAGTCCATCTTGACTCTTGAGATCAATATGATTGGTCATAAATTATTTAAGGTTATAAACCAATGTTTGATTGTTCTCATTCATTATAGGATCTTCATATGTCTTGTTAAATCTTGAGATACTTCTAACTATATTAGGGAATATAATACAATGTGTCCTATATTATGATGGACTTAGCAAACAATATTTTTGTACTTACCTCTTGACTGATTACTCCTTTTCCCATGGTCCCATGATGACTTATCCTTTATTACATTGGGATGCCTAATTGATATTTTCATGTTGATAATATTGACTTTTTCTAACTTATCATACTCTCTCTCAAACTTTATCATATTTTCTATGAACTGTTCATGATCAACCTTCAAGGAATCAAGCTTTGTCTCCAAATGGTCATACTCAACTTATTTTGACCTAAACCTTATGTTGACACCTTCTAACTGACTCTTGAGATCCTTGATATTCTTTTTGGGATGATTCAAATCATCAAGGGAACTTATGATCTTAGATTCAATATCTAATACAAATTATCCTTCTTGACTATCATAGTAGACTTCTTCATCATAAATTTTATCTTCTTTATTTTTATCATAATATAACTTGTGCTTTTTTGGATCACCTTCAAGCTATTAGACTCATTTCAAAGGACCAAGATCTAATACTAACTATTGGAAACACAATGACTAAGAAGGGGGTGAATTAGTCTCTTCAAATTTATTTCACATGTATTTTAGGATTATTTAAACCATCAAAGCCATACAAAGATATAACAATGCATAAGGAGTCATTCACATGAGCATAACACAAGAAAAACACATATGAGTGAGAAACCCTAAAGGGGAAGAAGACAAATTGATATATACAAATTTACTAAAATCTTATAAGTCAAAATATTAAATTTAGTAAAGCACCAATTTCACATGGAGCACCAACCCCAAATAGCTAATCACCAACCCAGGTAGGATTTAGTAAGCACCCACTTGCAAGGAGGAACCAACCCCTTAGATGACTCAACACCAAATCAACCACCTAATTAATTTGATCACCTTTAGATCACCTTTTTTCTTGACCAACTAATGATTACCATATCTTCACACTCTTATCCCTCTCAAACTACCTTCTAGACCTCTTCACTCAATTATCCGTCTTCTTTACTTGATTAGGTCATCTAACCTTGATTTTCATACATAGTAACCATGTTATATATTCATGATATTTTTTCTACACCATTTTTATGGTATCCAATACCTCTTTCATCTATTCAAAGTACTATATCCTTTACTTTAACTTACTAATTCTCTTACTAGTCAATTATGCCTATTAAGCCTTATTCTTATATTAGGTTCTTACTCATACACCTCTTGGTCGGCCATACACAGTTGATCACTTAGATTTTCCACACAATAGGCCTTAATACATGCCAAAAACATGAATAAAAAATTACATTAGGTTGGACATATCTCAAATGAACTAAATCCTTCTTTAGGCCATAAGGAGACCAAATTCAATTAGGCCTTCATTAAAACATGTTACCCATTGATATTCTTATAACACTTTCAAATACCAAACACAAAAATAACACTTCATATTCCACTCAAATAGACCTTTGATAATATAATATTAGTTCCATGACACATTTTAGATATAACCACCACTTGAATCACATGATTAACATTATTCACACTTAGGCATGTGAACCTACAAAAAATCTATCTTGAGATACTAAAGATTAGGCATAAATTAGATGATCAATCATGAAAATAAAACACACATATAAAATATATATGACCTCAAGGACATAAAAATATTCTTTATACTAAATAACTCATAGATAAGGGACTCAAACCCTTCTCTATAAATAATCCACTCAGAACTGCTAGAATACCTTCAAGCACAATCATGGTGATAATGACCTTCAATACATGTGTAGATACCTTTAACGAATTCTAATTGTTAGGACTAGTTCTAAAGTCTTAACTTAGTTTAGGATTTTGGTAAGTTAAATTAAATAAATCTAAATGTGTCACATTTATTTCTATAAATACATCCCCATAAATAAATTAAGCTAGATTTAAGTTATATTTATGTTTGAGTTACTAATAAAACTACCTTACAGGTTTCATTACTATAGATAGTTGGTTGTATAAGTTAGTTGGTTTTTACTACTCATGAGGTAAAACTATATATTCATGTCTAGATTTATAAAAATGGTTAACATCATATTGGACTTGTAGACATATTGAAATGCAATTTGTACAACTTGAGCATGACTTGTGACACCTAAACCATAGGTGTCTCCTATTCCCTTACAAAACCTACTTAGGCATGTTTTCACTATTTCTCAGCAATTTGAAGCCTTATAGATTTAGCCCCTATTCTCCTAGACTCTTTTCCTAAGCATATATCTATCTCCTAGGGTCCCTTTCCCCCTAGACAATAGTGTCATAGGTTGTATTACAATGCTACGACCTAGAATGTCCACTTTTTAATGTTATTGTCCCAATCGATAATATCCTTAAACCATCATATTTTCTTGAATCTTTATCTTTTCCCTTGTTGGACTAATGTGAGTTCATCTAACCTAGGATCACTAGTTTCCCTTTAAAATCCCATTCAAAGGTTATTTAGAAGGGTTGGCAATCATTCAAAATGGCACAAGCTAGAAATACACTAAAGACAGTCAAGTAAATCTACCTATTCTCTATGTACACCTAACCACTATTATTTCCAGCCTATCCAAGTTCCTACACTAATCATGAGTCATCTCAAGCTTACCTAAATTTCAATACACTTGCATTACATAGATAAGATTTCATAATACACATTTAAATTGGGAGAACTACATTGGCCTTAATCCCTCTTCAGAGTATTGGTATGTAGGCAGTGTGACCACACATAAGGTGTGATCACATGTTCAATGCATATTACACACTAACCCCTTTTTCTAGTTGGATTTAAGATCACCTATTAAGAATGAAGAGGAACAAGGATCCTTGAAGACAAATCAATTAAACATAGAGCTTCATGAATAACCAAGACATGATGTTTTAGGCACAAGGTCTCCCGAAAAAGACAAATAGAACCCATAAAGCTTAAAAAGATTTGAAACTAAGGAATACAGTGACAAAACTTGAACTAAAATGCTAGAACTCTAGGTGACCCATTTTTAGTGCTCTTATCTAGGTAGAAAACAAATTTATATATCATATTTTTGATAGCTTACCTAGCTAGATCAATAATTTATAACCTATGTCTCCTCTATCTCAACCTAAAATCAACTAAGTTTTACTCTATATCCCCATGTTTGCTATTTTTATAAATCAATTAACTACTTATAGATTTAATAAATTAGTAGGTTAATTAAGGCACATTTATTTACTTATTTTCTCCTTAATCTAGACTCCTTTATTATTTAGGAAATTAAACCTATAGTTTCCAAAATTTAGCAAAACATTTGGTGAACCCGACTCACTTCAAAATTTTGTAAAAAAACCCTATAAACCTAGGGATAATTATTTATCATTTTTTTCAATATTTTACTAATTTTTATTGAATTTAAAAATTTAAAAATAAACTAAAAATTAATTGAAATATTTTCAATAATTCACTAAAACCCTAGTTTGCACATACTAGGTCCTATTTGTATACGAACACTTTAAAACCACTAGGAAAAATATATTGATAATATTATAAATATTTTTATATTTTTCATCAATTTTAAAGCTCAATTTTACAAATTTATAGCAAAAAATTCAAATTATTGCATTAACTTTGAAAAAAATTCATTTCAAAAGCGCTAGTTGCATTAACTAAATCCTAGTAATTTTCAAGTAATATTCAACTTATTTTCACCAAATTTTGATTAAATATGTAAATAAAGAAATAAATAAATAACTTCAAATTTCAAAAATTCATAGTAATTACAAATAAAAAATTTATCTCAAAACCCTAGTTTCATCTACTACGTCCAATTAAAAAAAGTAATTTCCTAAATTTTATCTTGCATAATTAGCTCAAAAAATCAATTTCAAATTCAAAAGTTCATAGTATTGTTTAATTAATATTTCTAAAAAAATCCTTAGTTGCATATACTAGTCCCTACTTTGCATCTAGAGTTATCACATTACACACTTGGAGTTCGATATCATTTTTATGCATATTCTAGTTCATTGTTTAGATTATTTTTATGTAATGTATTCTATTTATTTCACAATTATTTTCCTTATTCCATATAAACTCCTTACATCTTTTCCTTTGAGATGGAGTGCAAGACTTAGTGGAAACCCTCTTGAATTTAACCAGTTTCTTGAAAGAAATTCCCATAACATGGATAAGAAATCAACTCAGGTCCCTATTATTGATCATGTACATCTAGATTACACTAATTTAAATGAACATGATTTTTATAATGATAAATAAGAGAATAATAATGATGAGACACATACTGATACTCATATTATATCATATTGGACTATCAATCCACTTCCACCCATTCTTGACAATGAAGATGTACTTAACAAAGATTTGATTTTACAAAATTTTAGAGAGAGACTCAAAGAAGAGCCCTATGATCATGATAACATCTTGAAATCTATCATGGAACTAAATAACTCCAAAAAAGTTAATATTTTCAAACTATAGAGCCACCAGTTACACATGACACTATGGGGGAAACTATGTCATAATAACCCCCTATAGTAGCCCAACCTTCTTCTATGCCACCAGCTATAAGTAATACATACCTATCTCCTAATGTGGTATCCATTATGTAATAGATTTTATCTTTTCAATCTAAGGTGCAACATCTTGTGTACGGTACCACAAGATCTACATAGGCATTGGAATCCTTCACTCTATTGCATACACCTTTGGCATGACATATAGCTATTACACCCTTACCACCTAGATTTTTACAACCTAAGCTCACTCTTTAAAATGGTAAGGGTTATCTAGAGACACATTTAAGACCTTTTCATATAGAATGTTTGGATTATGTACCATATGACTGGTTATTAACTAAATTATTTCTAAGGAGCCTTAATGATTATGCATTACAATGGTTTTAAAATCTACCAAATCAGTCAGTTAATGTAATCAATCCTCTTGTCAACATGTTCCTATCAGATTTTAGTATCAATATCAGTGATAAGGTTTCATATGCCCAAATTACATAACAAAAATAGAAATCAAATGAGCCTCTCACCAAGTATGTTCTTAGATACAAGACCATATTGGCTAAGATGACTATCCCTATGGTAGATCAAAAGTTACATGACCTCTTCAAATATATTCTTCTACTAATTTTGCATGAGACACTCATGTTCAAACATTTCTCTTCTTTCACTAAATAGTGTCACACTTGAAAAGAAAGAGAAATCAAACTCATTTCAATGGGCAAACTTAAGTGCACAAGTGCACTAGATATAACTAATAAGAGTAACAACAAAGCCCCATATAAGGTCAAATTCAATGATAGTAAAGGACCAACCCAAAAGATAATTAATGTAATTTTAGATCCCTCATAGAGAGTCCCTTTATGAACACCTCCATGATGACCTTTTGCAAATCTACCAGTTCCTCTAGTTAGAGTTATATAGTAGTTATTATAATTTAACATCATATCTCTTCTTCCTATCAGATAAATTGATCCAAAAAAACCTCTTCCATGGGATATGACTAGAATTCATTTTACAAATATCATAAATAACTAGGCCATACTATAAATAGATGAATTAGTCTCAGGCATAAGATATAGGATCTAATTAATGATAATAAAATTGATCTAAGCACTTCAGCTAAGCCTCCTTTAGATAAACCAATGCAAGTTAAGTCACTCAAAATATTTTTAGATCCATTTTCATAGCATGGAAAGTTAGAGACATAGGACACATCAATTTTACATAATGCATGTTAGGCACATCCTCCACTAGCAACATATAGGGCATCAATAACTGATTTACATCCATTGAGCCACATGATTGGTACTTTTCATTCTAACATTCCAATTCAGCCTTCCATCTCCTTTCCCAAGCAAGATATTATTGAGGATGACACATATTATCATGCACTCTTCATTAGGGATTTTATTCATGGTCATCCCATTCACAATGTTCTAATTGATAATGGATCTAACATTAACATGTGTACTATGACACTACTATAGTACTTGGGTTATATAGAGTAGGATATTACTCCAAAAAATATAGCTATCAGTGGTTTCAATGGACATAGTCAGACTACATTGGGTGAGATCCCCGTTCCTCTATAGGTTGGTCCTACACACATGACCACCTCATTTACTATAATTCTTAGTATAAGAGTTTTTGACATATTTCTTGGAATACCTTCAATACAAAAAATCTAAAAAATTCCATCTATGTTAAATCGATGTATGAAATTAATTCACACTAATTAGGTTATCATAATTACTAGAGTTGCATATGAGTCACCACTTCTAGTTTCAGAGCTAGTTTTAGTTCTAAAGCTAGTTTTAGTTCCATTAATAATTCTATCTCCACTACCAATTTTTACTCCAATTTAACATTATACATAGATAAAATATATAGTAATAGTAAAGAGGGTTCATACACCTCTAGATATTTTGGATTCTAGATAGCTTCCAGCTACAATATTCACACTTAGATCAGTTTCATTGAGATCTCATGCATCTACACATAGAGTACATGTTCAACAATTTTATTCTACTTCTAAATGGTTCCTTAAGATCCATATAGCTACATACAGTTCTCATAATTATAAAGGGTCCCCATAGTTAGTTTCTACTTTATATATTTCAAATCATTTATACTATATACATATTTCAGAGCCATAGTCTCAACATTTCCATTATGCTTCATGATCATGAAAGATTTCACTTTTTTATAGAGGACACCATGATAGGGAGTCTCACCTGAGACACATTGGTTAGTATCATTTCCTTATAGTATTTATTTTACATATTTTCCTATACTTAATTTTACATATCTCAAATATTTAAAAATACAAAAATAATATAATATTTCAACAATATAAAAACATGTAAATTGTATGCATCATTTATGTTTTACATTGCTAACCATTATGTCAAACTTACATTACATTATTATATGTTGTTTTTTGTTTATTTATTTATATTAATAGGCTTCACATGATCTTATTTGAGTGTGTTTAGTGCATCTAGATCCTTTATTTCTTCACTCCACCCATCAAGGGGTGATCTTACTTCTACATTCCAGCTACATATCAATACATCTACCATCTGGGGGCATACTCTACATTATTACACCATAAAAGTTACATAATTCTTACATTATAAACTCTAAAAATCTTGTTTTAGTATGTTTCTTACTTACTTACATAGATATCACATCGAAATCCACTAGAATATATCACACTTTTGTATTTTATAGCATATACATTAGTCTTGTATTACATATCTTATATACTCTTACTTCTTGATTTCTATATTTAGATTAATGTTTATATTTATAGTACTTTGAATTCTTCCACTCTTCACTTTGATTAGCTAGATGTGGTTGCATTTTCCAATTCTTGTTTGCTTCTTGATTGTATTTTAGGACATTTTCCAATGTCCTTTATTCTTGTCTATATGTGTGTGCCTTTAGACACTTGCCAATGTAATTTGTGTATTCCTTTCATATGATTATGGCCCTTGTGCCAATATTTAATTGTTCCAATTATGTGTATGTGGTATTTGAACATGCCTTGTGTGATTTTTTGGCCCCTTGGCCACCCTCACATGTTTCTTGCTTCTTGCTTTATATGCTTGTTGCTTGATTGCTTATCTTTGTGTGTAATGCCATGATTCTAATCATGCATTTACCTTACTTATTAGATGCCATGATGGACATCATATTCCATCCCTCCATGTCACTAACAACTAAAAATTATCATTTTTATTTCAAAATTACTCTTATGCACATGATATTACATTGTTATATCCACCTAAGCATACCCCTATGTATCTAGCAATCTCTCTCTACAACTTTTGATATATCTTGAGATAATGTATATCAATGTTATATCAAATTTTTTCATAGCTTAACACACTTGCAGGGCTTAGTCTTCTGAGGTCATTCATTACAGGGTCCTCATTCCTACCCTTAGAAGAGGGAGAAAAAAATAGGGGTTTTGTCATAGAGATTAGAGCTCTTAAAGTTAAAAAATGCAATTTACAAATAATATATTCCATAATCCAAAACTTAACATAGGAAAACTATATGAGGTAGACAACAAATAATCTAGATCAATAATCAATTTTGGCTCTAGACAATAGTGCCAAAAATGGGACTAAAATGTTGGACCCCAAAGTGTCTAGTTTTTGGCATTGTTGTCCAAACAATAGAATATTTTTTTTTCTAGAATCAGGTAGAGAGGTGAGTTCAATCATAGTTTTGCCAGTACAGTTCAATCTAGAAATCAATAGTTTTGAACACTTATTTCACTCAAAGAATATAAATATAGGGGGAATCATGCATGGCATGAGGGTTTCCATTTTTAGTTTAGACATGGAAATTGATATAACTTTTAGTTTATAATCTATGTTCTAGACACCAATTATTTGGGGTAATGTGTATGGCACATGGGCCTTATCTATTTCTAATTTTATTGCATTTTCTTACACACTCCCAATAGTTTCATGCCTTACTCCATCTATAGGTGGTTAGCATCACTTTTAAGTAAAATTTCATACAAATTTTTTTCCCACATACCCAAGTTCCAGAGTGGCTTCCTAATCCTTGATTTTAGTTTTAGGATGGGATTCTATACAAGTCCAATCTCCATCTTTCAATATGGCCAACAATGGCCTAGTTTCTAGTTTATGTTTAGCTATCCATGCCAACATTATCAGATCATAAAACATTTAAGGGATCCATGAACCATCTCATATGACACTCATCTATGTTGGTATTTTCTCATTCATCATCACATCATGGGGTAATGATGGAGCCAAAGGTATAGCTAACAATTGTATCCATGAGCCACCTATTCAGAGGGATTGGACACACACTCTAGACATCACTTATCACACTCATGATTCATTAACTTCACATAGTTGGTGATGATGGAGCCAAAGGGCCTACCTTTTCATTTTGAGCCAAATTATAGAAGATTGATAACTCATCTCATTCATCGATATAACTCTTGCTTTAGCATACTTCTAACATCACCTAGCATAACCTAGTAGCATAATAAGTTTTGTATTGGTTTGTGTACCTAATGACGTGTATTCATTCATTCCTTTCTCTTCCTTCCTCTCTTTTTACCTATCTTTTTATGTTCCCGTTTTAGATATAGCATATTTAGTAAGAACTTATCTATTTTCACAATCCTTTTTATAAACATACATAGTAAAATATGCTCTCACTAAATACAACCCAACATCACATAGCTTCTTGGGCTTAGCCTTAGTCTATGTACACTTCTCTTATTTTTCCTTTATTCTAGTATTTTTATTTGATACATACTTAGAGTAAAGGTGGGACAAATGTATTCATACTAAAATTTAATTTGTACAACTTGAGTATGACTTGTGACACCCAAACCATAGGTCTCTCCTACTTACATATCCTGCTTAAGCATGTTTACATTATTTCCTAGTCATCTAAATCCTTCTAGATTCAGCCCCTACTATCTTAGAATCCTCTCTCAAACATAGATTTATCCCCTAGGGTCCCTTTCCCCTTAGATAATAGTGCCATAGGTTGGAATACAATGTTGGGACCTAGGGTGTCCACTTTCTAGTGTTATTGTCCCAGTCCACAATATCCTCAAATGGTCAGAATTTCTTGAATCCTTATCTTTCCCTTGTTGGCCTAATATGAGTTAATCTAACCCAAGATCACTAATTTTACTATAAAAATCCATTGAATGGTCATTTTGAAGGGTTGTCAATCATTCTAAATGGCACAAGATAGAAATACACTAAAGCACACTCAAGTAAATATTCTTATTCTTTGCATATAGCCAACCACTATTATTTTTAACCTATCTAATCTCCTGCACTACTCACAAGTCATTTCAAGATTCCCTAAATTCACATAAACTTGCATTACATGCATAATATTGCATAATAAACACTCAAATTGGGAGAACTACATTAGCCTTGATCCCTCTTTGGAGTATCGATATGTAGGTAGCAAGCCCATACATGGGGTGTGATCACATGTTTAGTGCATATTACACACTAACCCCTTTTTCCAATTATATTCAAGATCACCTATCAAGCATAAATAGGAACTAACATCCTAGAAGATAATATCAATTGCACATAGAGCTTCATGAATAACTAGGACTTGATATTTCAAACACAATTTCTCTCGAAGTAGATGAATAAAACAAAGAAATCATAGAGATCTCAGACACTAAGGATTATAGTGCCAAAACTTGGACTATAGTTCTAGACCCTAGGTGTCCCATTTATGGCACTCTTGTCCAAGTAGAAAATAGACTTTTGGATCTTATTTCTGATAGCTTACCTAGCTAGATTAATGATTTGTAACCTCTATCTCCTCTATCTCAGCCCAAAATCAACTAATTTTTACTCTATATCCCCTTGTTTTCTATTTTAAGAAATAAATTAAGCACTTCTAGATTCAATAAATTAGTAGGTTAATTAAGGCACATTTATTTACTCATTTTCCCCTTAATCTAGACCCATTTACTATTTAGGAAATTAAACCTATAGTTTTCCAACTTTAGTAAAATAGGCACCCTTTCTATGTACATATTTTTTTGAATTTAATAAAATACTTGTGGAACTACATTCATTGGGCACAAGATTAAACCTAAGTGGTTTATGTTCTATTAGTGATAGAACATTGTAATTAGGAGCATGTTGAATTCAAGTTAAAGTAAAGGTGAAATATTCATTCACATGGAAACAAATAAGCCTCATGTGAATTCAAATTTGGAAAAATACATGAGTGGTATAAGGTATGCCCTTTGGTAAATTTGGCCTAATGTTTAAATTTTGAAATTTTTTTAAAATATTTAATTTAAAAAAATATATACATTGCTTTTATAAAGCTTATGAGTAAATATATGTGTAAGTAAGCCTTTGTACAGGACTTGTATTACCATATACCTTGATCTACTCTTCATTATTATTATTTTCAACACTATAGAATGGTTTTGAGGCATATAGTTTGATTAAATGTGATTTGAAAACCCTAAACTATACCCAAAAAACCATTTTTATGGCTTTATTCAACCTAAAAACTTTTATGATTATGTATTATGACTTCCAATTTTATTAAAATCAATTTGCTCAACTTTTGATTTGTGTTAAAGTTTATAAAGAAAAAAAACCACCACTAAATGCCTCTTAGATGATTTATGAAATAAATTTATGTGTTGTATGACCCATATTTGCACTGGTACAACCTCTAAAACACTCCAACTCATCAAAAGACAGTTTTACTTCATCAAATTCCTCTCTAACAGACTCAAATAAATTTAAATCTTGAATGGTACAACCTTGTATAAAATTGTATGGCCAAGAATAGTGGATGAATAGTATAAAATTTTCACAGAGTAGCCATGACACCTAATATGGCATTTGAAGTCTGAAAAAAAAATATATATATATATATATATATATATATATATATATATATATATATATATATATCATTTGGCAAAGTTTCCAATAAAGTTTCTCAAAAATCTAGGGTATGAGAGGGTCCCACACATAACTATGCAAAGAGTTCTTTTTACTTGGAAATATTTTTCATAGATAAATCAGATTATACATGCCTAAGTAATTTTTTTTAATTCTCATAGAGCAAAAAGTTAGTTTTATATGTAAAAGTCTATGTTTGTAACTTGTAAATGCTCTTAGAGAACTTGGAAGGGCCAATTTTGTGTAGAGCTTTGAAATAACGAGGTCAAGTATTCTAATCTATTTTTTGGAAGAATTTTCTATATAGTATATTATTTATCTAATGAATATTCCTTTTTAATTTTTTTTTTAATTCTTTACAAGTTGTAAAAATCATTCATGCTGTAAAAGCATGATTACTAGTTAGAAAAATGCAATAAAATTTTATTTCTTTTCCTTTTGGTGAAACAAGGGTGTAATATTTCTATTTTTTGTGAGGTTAAGTGTAAAAATCATAAAAAATATATCTTTTCTCTATGTGGAGGTTAAGTTAAAAACCTCATAAAATCATTGTCATGTGGAAAGTGATATTAGTGAGTGTGTTGTTTATTTCATTTGTCACACTTAATTTGCATTGTGTCACACTTACTTTTATTTTATGCATTTACTTTCATTTCAAGATGCCAAAGATTTAGAATTTGATTTCAAATGGTGATATATTAATGATTTATAATTATTCTAATTGAAAACTTTTGATGGAAGCTTCATTAGTTTTCAATGAGCTATGGGATGTTGTAAAGAATAAAAATCCTACATTGCCTACAAAACATGTCAAACTTGATGCTTTTAATCTATATGATTCTAAGTCCATATAGTTAATCAAGTTTTATTTTACTCAAGATACCGACATATATATTGAAAACTCTCCTCATAGTTACACTACATGGAAAACTTCATTTGATTTGTATGATAAGAAACCTAAGCATAAGTAGATAGATATCCACATGCAGTTGTTTACTTTGTCATTATAAGAAGATAGGGATATAGGAGATTACATGTCTAAGTTTAATAATATTGATATTGAGTACACTAATATTGGGTTTGAAAAACTAGATGATGATCTCATAGTTATTACTACATTGAAAGGACTACATGTGTCATTATGAACTTTGTAGAAATGTTGTATGTCTCTAACAGGATCACATGCATCACTTTTGATAAATTTGATGAGTTTATTATTAAACATGACCTCTCTCTACCTAATAAATCCAAGAAAACTAATGAATCCCATGTTTTAGAGTCCAAAACTTGTTCATCTTCTTCTGTTCAACAAAATTATTGAGGGCATAATTATAGAGGGGGTAGAAGTTATAAAGGAGGTAGATTTCAAAATAGAGGTAGAGGGTATCATCAGAACAACTACTCACATAAATAGTATATCCATTCTAATTCAAATGATATGAAGGATAGAATATGTGTTCATAACTCTCACAGAGGTAGAGGTCGAGGTAAATCAAACATTTAGTGTCATAGATGTGAAAAATTTGGTCACATTTCCTCTTAGTGTAGGATTCATTTTTGAAAAATTCAAAGGCCAAAAAAAGTGACTAAGTCTAACTCTACTCAATATGTTGACCATGATTATGATGATTATAGCATTAATGCTTGTTGATGTAGTGGATTGCACCTAGGGGTAGGAAGCCTAACTCCCACCCTTCCACACACAATAATGGAAACTCCCCTCTCACCTGTGGGATTGGTGAAGCAGGAGGGGAGAGTCTCTAGATAAGGGCTAACTCCCTCTGATGTATCATTTAGGCCCTAGTTTCTCTTATTACTAACAACTAAAATGAAAAGGGGGGGATGAAAAGGGAGAGAGAGATGTTGAAAATAGAACCTAAGCCTAAAAAGGAAAAGGTGATATACCAGAAAAATGTGATCCACCCAGCCTGAATATACACTTTTCACCAAAAGGAAGCACCTATACACTTCATCTGAAGTGAGAAAACCTTCTGCATTAGTGGGTTAGGGGTTCGTTGAGATACAGGGAGGAAATAACTACTAGAGGCATTCTGGGACACACTACAGCAACCTATCCACTTCACCTACACTCCTCTAGGGACACTTCTAACAGACCTGTAAAATTAAACTCAAAAAAATACACCAGACATGCTGAAATCATTCTGTAAAAGCATTAAGAAAATGAATTAACATAGAATCAAGGCATAGACACATACTAAATATGTAAAACTTAGAATGGAGGTAAAAATGCTAAGTTTTGATTCAAGGTAAAAATCTAGCAGCTCTGCCTTACAAGCCTGAGAGATTTTGGGTAGAGTTTTGCCTTAAGGCTGAGAGTGGATCCCTTCTCAAAAGAGAAGTTTACAATATATAGAGAGAAGAAGAGAAACTTGGTGTGTCCTATGAAAGATTTTGGCACTCATTTTTGTAAGTGGCCCATGTGCATTCTAAATCTTGGGAAGAGGGAAACCACTGTTACTGATGTCATCCTTCAAAGGAGGCCTAATGGAACCATGCTGCACAGTCACCCAAATCGACTTTGGAATTCAAACATTAATGTAAGAGCATGTCCATGCCTCTTTTTTAAAAATAGATTGTAGTTTATCCCCTCATCAATGAAAACTGTAGAAAATAGGTCTCACCGCTCATCTGTAATACCTCACCTTCCCTTCACCACTTGAATGCTTTATCTTTTATGATCCTTGTCTTCTTCCTACTCTTTCAGCCCTCAGGGGTGATCTCTTGGTAGGTCACTATGTTCCTCGAGCTCCTTTCATGATTGGCACTCAAACAATTCAAAAACAAATAGATATTTCACTGTGTTAAATTTGACGTGTGCATAGTTGTCACCCAACAGCTAGTTTGCTTTCTTAAAATTGATGGTTTTTGGCATGTCACCATCCTTGGCAAAAAGTCATCGGGTCTTTATTTCTGGCTTTTTCCCCACATGTTTTATATTTTGGGCCTTTTCTCACAGATAAAAATTCCATGGGAATTGGTTTCTTTAACTTTTCTATCGGGCTCTTTGAACTTTTCTTGCGCTGGTGGCCTCTCCCCGAATTCCTTCTTGGACAAAAAGTTTGAAAGAATTCAGCCTACACCTTAACAAAAAATTTGAAAGTTTTAAAATGCCCCTTTTATGGCCCCTTTGAAGTGTTTTCCCTCTACAAGGGCTTTTAGAATTTGAACTGCCCTCCACAAGGGCTTTTGAACCTTCGACCTGCCCTCTAGCTATAGGGCACACCTTTGAACCAAGCCATTGAACCAACCCATTGAACCAATTTTGGTTCAATGGTTCAATCGGTTCAACGGTTCAACCACTACACATCGAGCCAAGTGAACCAAGCCTTTAAACTTGCTGATGAACCAAGTGATTAAACTAAGGCATTAAACCAACATGGTTGAACTAAGCCATTGAACCAAATGGTTGAACCAGTTTAATGGTTCAACGCTGTGCACTGAGCCTGTTAAACCAAGGCATTAAATTGAGTGATGAACTCTTACATTGAACCAAAGGCCATTGAACCACTGAATGAAATTGAAGCATTGAACCTAATCCTTTGAACTAGTGCATTGAACCAATTGATGAACTTTGTCGATTGAACCAAACATTGAACCAGTTTAACGGTTTAATGTTGCGTGCCAAGCAACTTGAACTGTTCGCTGAACCAATTAAGTGAACCAAGGCCGATGAACCTTGTGTTGAACTAACACATTGAACATACTAAATGGTTCAAAGGTGCTAACTCTCCTCATGATTTTCTTTAGACTAGAGCCTTAAGAAGCCTTGTAAAACCTAGAACTCTCTCTGGAACTGATCCTTCATGCGCCAAAAGACTAATCTGTAGAGTTTGTAGAAAAACTTCTCCTATAAAATCTATAGATTTCCAAAACCTACAGAGTCCATAGAATTAGACTTTTAGAGTCAGTATAAATGGACCTATAGAGTCCATAGAAATGAATAGATTCATGAAAATTTAGAAAATGAAAATGGCCTAGAATAGTAGGGGCAGAGGGGGACCGATTTTTGGCCTATTGGGCAAAAACTGGTCAACAATGCTCATGAATTTGCATTCACTAATTTAGGGAAAATTACTTATATGGAATATGAAGCTAGAATTGAGTTCACAAATGTGTGGGTTTTAGACATATGAGTAACCAAACACATGATATTTAGGTGAGACTTATTATGGAGTATCAAAAAATATTCTCTCTTTGGTATCCTTGGTAGACAAGTCTATGTGTATACACCTTAAATTGGTCAAACAACCACATAAATCATGTATTTTAACAATTCTTCCATAAGAGACTTTGACTATAAAATATGATATTTTTTCACATTTATCCATGTCTTTTGGTTTACTTACCATGGTCTGAATTCATGCTTGAGTCACCTTTTTGCTTATTACTAGTCATCCATATCCTTCTAAATGATCTTTCCAGCTTAGCCAGACTCTATTTCCCATGCTAGTTATATCCCCTTAGGTCCCAATCTTGTAGGAAAAGAGCATTGGGGTTGGATTATATCACTAAACCCTAGTGTGTCCCATTTCCAATGCTCCTATCTAATTGCATTTTGAGTCCCAATGATTAGGTTTCCTTGCTTAATGAGTCCCAATCACTTCTTAGCTTTATCCTTAATATTTTTTATATTTCTAAGGTTGGATAATGTGAATAAATCTATAAAATTCAAAATAGTCTCCTATATAAATCAATTCATAAGGCATTTTATATCTAGCACTTACCACTTTGGTATAATACATAATTAAAAATCAGTCAATAATATATCTCAACATTCTACATCACACATAGATTTGCATGCTTGATCAAGGAAGGGCCTAGGTGAAAGTCATTCTTATGTCTACTATTTATGTTTATTATGCACATTACCTAATAAATAATTATATTTTATTTGAGACCATAGTTTAAGGGTTAATATAGGTAGTGATCAAGACAACATGGGTTCTAGGTTGTGTGATCATAGTTCCCTTAACCAAGATTTTCTCCCTTTTGATTATGATGCATTTATTATTTTAGTGTGTGTAGATAGATACAAGGTTTTTAATATTAAAATATATATACAAATAGCTCTATCAAAATTAGAAACTCAAATTTTCATAACTAGGCTCACATAGGAATAATAGACAAAACCCAGAAAACTTAGATCTCTGTGACTAGTTTGGACAACAATGGTAGGATTTAGACTATAACACCAGACCTCAAAAGTGTCCTATTTTTTTAATTCTTATCCTTTCACCAAATTAAATATATATTATAATTCCTAACATCTTCCAAGTCAAATGCAATAGTTTTCAAGCTTTGAAAGAGTCATCTTAGTCTACTTTTGTAGATAAGTTACTTTTCTTCCCTATGTAATTAATTTGATAAAAATCTATATTTTACCATATTTAATAATATTTTCCCCCTTATTCCAAACCCTTTTTTGTTTAGGACCTAAACACTAGTTTCTAAAAAATAATACAACATTTAGTGAGCTTGAAATACTTCAAACAAATTTCAAACCCTAGGTACCATTAGGGTTTTTTCTTCATAATTTTGTGCAAAAATTTGATTTTAAATTTCCAATTTTTGTATAAATTTTATGAAATTATTTTATTCAAAATTATTTTATAATTTAAATTATTTCCATAATTTTTAAAAATTCTAAAACCCCAACCCAAAACACTAGATTTCTAAACTAGGTCTTGGAACCCCAAGCCTTCCTTACAATTTTTAGATATTAATGATAAAATCACATATTATTGATAAAATCACATCCTTACTCAATTATAATTCCATTCACTAAAACATAAAGATACCAATGAATCTTCCAAGCCATCCCCTATTAAAGTAGCACCTATTTCTCACTCTTCACCTAAAGATAATGGTAGCCCACATCCCTCTACTAAGGTCCAAGTTACCATTCCTCCAAACGTTCAAGTGAGAACATCCCCCCTCTATGATCTAATTAATAAATGTAGCATCACCATGGATAAAATTAATGATTAAATGAAACACTTTAATATGTTAACATACCATCCTAGGAGATTATTTATTTGATGCATGAAAATGGTGAATTACAACATCAATAACATCTCATTACCTTAGAAAATAAGGATTATAAGAATTGGATGGATGCCAATGATTTACATG
Organism: Torreya grandis; assembly: GCA_037957365.1. NCBI lineage: Eukaryota > Viridiplantae > Streptophyta > Pinopsida > Cupressales > Taxaceae > Torreya > Torreya grandis. The sequence goes on along the minus strand of JARHVA010006568.1, from coordinate 607,733 downwards.
GTAACCCTCTTTCAAATAAATTAGTAAAAGATTAATTACCTAAGCATTTTTAGATAACATCATTGCCTCTCTTTGATGGAACTGGAGATCCATTCATACACATTCAATCCTTTTAGAAGGCTTTTCCATCTCATGAGAGTCCTTTGATTCTACTCAAGTTTTTCCAATAGACACTAGTGGGTAATGTATAAAATTGGTTCTTTCATCTAATCTTTGTTTTTTCTTTGCATACATATGATGATTTATAGGAGTGAGGCATTTCTTAGATATTAAATAGCAAACATGGGCCCTCATGTTACATACGAGAAACTTTACACATTACATCAAAATACTTCAGAGCCTATTAGTGATTATATCCTACTATTCAAGACTCACATGTTAATATTGATTTATAAAATAACAAATTTATAAATTCAACATATATTTATTAATGGGATTCTTCAACCTCTCCTCAAACATCTATTATATCATATAGAGTCTTCTTTTAAGCAATTATGTTATATAGTTCTAGCCTTGGAAAATAAATTGGAATTGATTGAGGCATATTCAGTTGATCACATTAATCTAGATTTCATAGCAATACCTCCATATATAAATCCTAAGACACAACATCCACCATATCCTAAACAATATAGGAGACCTCAACTAGGAAATCAACTAGTTCAGAACAAAGAGCTAGTTTTCAAAGAATAACCTATAATATGCACTATAGAGAATAGCATCAAGGCACCATTATAGTTTTATTTAGAGTAGGATATCCCACATGTCAAATTATCAACACTATTAGATATGAGGTTAGTCACATTACCTTCTACTCATCAATGAGATCCACATCTCTTACATAGATAGTCACATTGTCCATTTTGTAACTATCATCATATCCATGGACACTGAGATAACAATTATAATGGACTCAGGGATTGCATTAATAGATGTGGTGATAATGGAATCATATAATTCACATAGGGGTTACCAATATCTCCTCCATCATAGAACCATAGACCTCATTCCTCTACAACTGAGTTATCCCAGGACATTCCTTCACCAAAATCATTAGTTACTCATAATGAGAGTAACTAAAGTTCTAAGACATAGCCTCATAAGAGATATCCTATTCCACCTACTTAGAAGGTTTTAAATCTAGTACAACATGAATAACCTACATATAACACTTAGTCTAAGGAGTACATAGTACATTTCCATATACATATCCAACATAGTCATAGGCACTACAATAGAGTACTTCTCTATAGAGATATTAACTACAACCATGTTTTCTAGGTTTTATCTCGCATAGTAACCCACTATGGTTAATATTAAATGAACCCACACCATAGATTACTGCTCCTAAGATATATTCACTAAGGCTAAGTTTTCTAGGTCCTATCTCACATAACAAACCACTATGATTTTGATTAGATGAGCTCCCATCATAGGTTATATTTCCAACTTAATCTATTACTCAGTCATATGCATCATAATAGAATCCATATGGTTTTATTTTGTCTATCAATCTACTATGATTGTGGATAATTGAGCCTTCTTCATAGCACATATTTTTAGTTTCACATCTAGTAAGGTTGCATTTAGCAGAGTCTTCATGCACAACTATAGTTAGTGCACAACAAATAGTATCAAATATAGAGCATGTTCCTACACAACATGAGAAATATGGGAACTTATTTAGTTAACCATCAAGGTTTAGATAGTGATAAAACATAGAGTGATATAAAACACATTTCATACTAGTATAAATTTATAAGCTTTACTTAGTGGAAAATGATAAAGCCAAAGGGATAGGCTTTATATTCTTGAGCCACATACTCAAAGGGATTGGACACATAATCCAAACATTTATTATCACATTCATGATTACATAGCTTCAATAAGTTGGAAATTATGGATCGAAAGGATCAACCTTTATATTCTAGAGCCACTCTAAGAGAATTGAGTATAAATTTATATCTTAAATCCCCTTATACTAACAACTAACATTCCTAGTTATAAATAGCCATCCATAACCAAACCAAATTATTCAAATACAAACCTTACCAATATCCTATTTTACTAATATTATACCAACTCACTTTATTAGATTAATTAAAAAATTATAAAACAACAAATTTTTACTCACATATAATTCAAAATCAAAACTAACATCACACTTATCATCAATAATCAAATCACATATCCCAAGTACCATTTTACCAAAACATATGCAACCTCAACATGAATGTCAAATCAACTACTTATAAGTAACCATTTATAGTAAATATACCAATCTATTCCAAAATCCATAACACAATATGATTGAATCCAAAATCAAACCAATATCCATATATATATATATATATATATATATATAACAACATTTTCAAAACATATACATCACATCAAAGACAATCAATAATGAATGGGAATCAATCCCTCACTCTCAATCTCACTCTGTCCTCTAGTAATAGTCCCATAATCCAACCTAGAACTCGAAGAACCCACACCTCCTTGAGTTTCCACATGCCTCTTACAATGACTCTCTTGCTCTAATATCTTACTATACTCCTTTCACAAGTTATCATACCACCTCTAAAGGTCTATGTATTCATCCATAATCTTTATACTCATTGATCAAAAATTAGGTGGGGGCATATTATGCCTATCTAACTTAGCCCTCAACTCATCTCTCTCTCCCACTATTCTAACATATTTAGTTTTTTCTAAAATACCTCTATCAAAAAAATGAGTATGAACACCAGTTATCACTATCAATCACTCTATCAAACCCTCATCCACTATGTCATTAGTTACATGCCATGTGAGCTCTCAGAGTGTTAACTCAATGACGGTCTCCCAATACTCAACATCTCCACTTCCTACCCTAACATGTGCCTCATATTAAGTACTTCCCACTTCACCTACACATAAATTAGGGAATTACATTAGATATATACTTTAAAAATCAAACTAAAATCAAAAATTTGTACACAATTCAAATGAAATTTTTCCTTACCTCCCATCATCTATATCAGTTAAGGATCCTCACACTCTAGTGCATCCCATCCATCAATCAAGTATAATAGATATCATCAATGCCTCATTTACCATGAAGTATATGCATTTATACATCTAAAATAATCTATATTATGAATATATATAGTTGTATCTCATGCATCAAAAGGTAATGGTGTTAGCTCAACCTTAGTAGGCCTCCCATGAGCTCCTACTCTCACTGGTGCTCATGCACTCCTCACCTACACCCATACTACCAAGGGCACATCTTATGGCACCCCAAACTATCCAATCACATTCTCATACTAAAACTACTCGTACACTCTAACCTAGTGGTCATGTATCCAATAGATAACCCTCATATATTGTAACTACACTACATCCTCAACCTACCTAAGAAATCGTCTATAAGGCCTCCATATAATGTCACCAACCACCAATATATCTATCACCCACCTATAATGATCCATCCCAAAGGATCAAATAGGCAATGTACTCATCCACCACTCCCTAAATGGCTATGGAGGTGCCCACCTTTCCCTCTATAATCCCATCATCCAAACAACTACTATGTGTTCATAAGCCCAATAATGCAATAACATCACTGCACTCAATCCACCACTAAATGCTTCTTGTGTAAACTTTTAAATATCCCTATATATGTGGGAAGGCATAGTCCTACCCCATAAGAACATAGTACCATATACCTCTAAACTATGCATAATCATATGTATCCTATATGTAATCGACACTCCACTACCATTCATAGCAAAAAATGAGGGCAACAACATGGCCAACCACTTTCATAGGTGTGGAACACTAGACTGTACTATAACTAACAACAACACATCACTATCACTATCTCTCTAATGTATACTTGAGGGTATACTAGCAAAATATAAGGAGTCATGATTAATAACATCAACGCTCATGTCATCATATAATGTCACACATCATCCATGAATTGACAAATGCAAAATGTGATACACATCCTCTAGAGTAATAGTAATATCCCCTATAAGAATCTAGAAAGTACATGTATCTACATTCCACCTCTCACATAATGTAGTAATTAGATATATATCCCATTGCATTATGCTTAGGTCACACACATGACAAAACCTTGCCCTATCCATGATAATTATTTCATTAGTAAACAATGGTAACAACCTCAATGTCTCCATAACTTGGCCCCTATGAAACCCTCTCATCTACACCTCACCCTAAAAATACCAAAAAATAGCATATAAAGAAGTCCATAATTCTAAATCACTATCCAAGCAAATATAATATAAACTAACTAAGAAAAATCTTAAAAAATCCTACCCATAGGACAATAGCACTAGGTATAGGATAACAGTGCTAGATAAAAGCACTTCAACCTAGATAGGAGCATTGGAACCTAGATAGGAGTGATAGATGAAACATAGAGAATTGAAACTAATGAAATGTTTCCTAATATAATTTAAATAGCTCAAAAATCACCAAAATAGGCTTTAAAATATTCAAACATCAAGAATTTTAGCTACTTACTAGGACAACATCACCACCATCCTCAACTTGGGATACCAATTGCTTGAATTGGGTCATGATAGGTGCTCATCTCTTTGGAATATCTCTCACTCTAGAGATCAAAATATCAAACTCATCAATATGGAAATAAATCAAGAATCAATCCAATTTCTTATGTTACCCAGTTTTCTCAAGCAAGTAAAATACCATATTGCCCATAACTTGAACCCCATAACTGAATTTTGTAAACTATTTTATTCCATGGAATCATGATAATGATACCTTTGGCATCACACAAACTTTAGTCTCTTATTACCTCATTTTACTAATATGGCATTTTTACTAATATGGCATGAATATATATATATATATATATATATATACATATATATATATATATATATACATATATATATATATATATATATACATATATATATATACATATATATATATACATATATATATATATATATATATATATATATATATATATATATATATATCTTTTATACTCTGACATGCACATTCATCCTCACCAATAAAAATGTGTTCCACTTTCAATAAATAAGTATGATCAATCAAACAACCTCTCAATCTATTTACAACAAGTTAACCTTATTTCTACTTACACCACTAGTCATCACGTTTGGCTCAACCTTCTTTATCATAAATTTCATCCTTCTTCCCAAAAGGGGGGAATCTTTCCTACTATTCCTATTTATACACTTACCTAGTATGCCCATCGATTCTCATAGGTGGATACACCATGGCTCTTACATCTCTAATATTTAGATTATCAAATTTAACTTATATTGATTGAGATATACATTAAATTAGATTATATGTGTCACTAAACTTTACTAAGAACATTTATAGAGATATACCTTTAGTTTATAAATACATAGACTATTTGTATATAGTGGTTCAGATCATATGGATCGACAATGATTTAAGTTTATAGATAAATAGACTATTCAAATACAATGGTTCATATCATATGGATCCATAGTGACTTCAACTGATAGGCACATAGACTATTCATATATAGTGGTTTAGAATATATGAATTCATAATGATTTTGATACAAATTTAGAATCAAATACTATATTTAGGTGTGTGTACATACTACATGTCTCATGTATACAAATTCATACAACATGACATAGTTATACTAATAAATAATAGATTATAGGCATAGTGCAGAGCATAGTGTTTTGAACTCCAATTTTACACATGGGGGATGGCATGATAGGTCATATCACATATGGTTATACAAATTTTGTTATTGTACAAATGCATCACTCGCATACCAGACATGAAATTATAGGCATGGCATAGATGTTCACATTCTTCATCATCTAGGATTATAAAAATGGAATGGCAAGACATCACATTCTCTTCTTACAAATTGACTAGAGTTTCTTATTACACCCAGCTATACCCAAATTGTCACTAGGTTAGACCACACAACCATGTATAGTGGTTGGTCCATTATATTACCTAGACCTAGAATACACAAGTTTGTGTAGGATATATAGCCATTAAAATGGTCATTCTAGCTTAACCAGACTCTATTTGATATACTATTTCCATCCCCCCAGGTCATAAACCTATAAGACATGATTACTAGAGTTGGAATATAGAAATAGACCCTATGGTGTCCCATTTCTAATACTCCTATCTAAATACATTTTCAGTCCCAATGGTCATGTTTCTTTTCTTAATGAGTCCTAATCACTTCTTAGCTTTATCATTATGTTTTATTTATCTTTCTAAGGTAAAATAATGTGAGTATATCTCCCAAATTTAAAATGAAGAGTTTCTTATATAAATGACTTCATAAGGCATTTTATATCTAGCACTTATTACTTTGGCACAATACATAATTAAAAATTAGTTAATAGTAGAGCTCATTATTTTGCATCACACATATATTTGCATGATTGATCAAGGAAGGTCTTAGATAAAAGTCATTCATTCATCTATCATATGCATTGATTATGCATGTTCCCTAAGGGAGAAATATATTTTATTTGAGACCCTAGTTTGAGGGTTAATACAGGTATCAATTAGGATAGTAAGGGTTCTAGATCATGCGATCATACTTCCCCTAACTTAGTTTTTCCCCTTTTGATTTTAATACATTTGTTATTTTAGTGTTTTTAGATGGATCTAGGGTTTTAAATATTAAAATATATCTACAATGAGCTTCATCAACATTCAAAACTCAAAATTTCATAGGCAAGCTCACATAGGAATAGCAAACAAAACCCAAAAAACTTAGATCTCTATGACTCATTTTGACAATAGCAGTATGACTAGAATATAATTTTAGACCCATATAATAGCACTAGACCCCAAAGTATCCTATTTTTATCACTCTTATGCTTTCATCAAAAAGAAGATAGATTCATATTCTTGACATCTTTCAAGTCCTATGCAGTAGTTTTTAGTCTTTGAAATAGTCATCTCAGTCTAATTTTCAAGATAAGTTACTTTTATTCCCTATGTAATTAATTTGATAAAAAAATATATTTTACAATATTAAATTAGATTTTTCCCCTTACTCCATACCCTTTATTGTTTAGGAAATAAACATTAGTTTCCCAAAAATATTAAAACATTATGAATACTCCACAAGGTCTTAGGTCAATTCAGATTCTCCTTCCTAATGGATCTATTAAATACCTAGAGAATGTTTGGTATGTTCCCACATTACAAAAACATATTATTTCCTTGGTAATTATTCAAAATAAATGCTATCAAATTATGCTTGAAAATGGGCTCATTTATATCAATTCAATGAAGAATGGAATAAAACCATGTATATAGGATATGAGGATGGAAACCTGGTTAGATTGCATTGTAAAGTGCTTCCTCTCATAGTAGAAATTATGGTGGTTATTGATATAGGTATAGGTACTATGTCTACACAATAGTTTTTGCATATTCACTATGGACATTTGAATGTTCACTCTTTAGTGGAACTGTAGAGATATGATATGGTGAGTGGGTTTCCCACTTTTTGCAAAGATGGTATACTTTATCAATCATGTGTTTTGGGTGACAAAATTAGAAAACATTTCCTAATAATTTTTCATGGAGAGTTAACAAATGTTTACAGTTAGTTTATAGTGATGTATGTGACATGAAGTCATCCATTGGAGGATGTTGGTATTTTGTGTTGTTTAATGATGATTTTTATAGGATGAATTGGGTGGTTTTCATGAAAAATAAATCAAATTTTTTCACTAAGTTTACTGATTTATTACACTTAGTTGAAAACAAACATGTTCACACTTAGCCACTCTTCATTCAGATAATGATTGTGAGTATAACTCAAAAGATTTTTTGGATTAATGTCAGGAACATGTTATTAATAAAAAATACAATATGCTTATACTCCATAGTATAATAGAGTTTCTAAACAAATGAACAATACTTTACAGGGCACAACCCAAGTTATGTTATATTATAAATAGCTCAATGATAAGTTTTGTGCCAAAGCCATTGGTACTGTAGTGTATTTCAAAAATAAGTCCCCTATAGATGTACTTTTGGGACAAACTCCATATGAGGCTTGGTATGGGTTTAATCCAAAAGTTAGACTTTTTAAAGATTTTGTATGCCTTTGTTTTGCTTTAGTTCCCACTAAACATAAAACTAAGTTGGAACTATGAAGTCAAAAATACATCCTTATTAGATATTTAAAAAATAAAATGGGGCATAATTTGCTTCCATATGATACAATCAAATTCATAGTGAGTATGGATTTGATATATGATGAATTTGGTACTATGAACACTATATAAATTGATTCTCAATTTGGTAGGTTACATAGGAAGATTTTAAAAACATGCTAAGGGACTGAATAATGAGGCTCACTCTCATATGATATAGTATGATACCAATATCCCTTTTATTTACTCTCCTTCCTCTAATATTTCATAGGTTTATGACTTATAAAATGTATAAATTTAAGTAATTCTTCCTTGAAATGGTGCACATGAGGAAAATTTTGATGTTCCTAATCTTAACAATTTAGATAAGTATCCAAAATGGGCTCAAAGTAATTTTTATGAATTGAAAGTAGATGAAGTTGGTCTAATAGGTCCCATGAGTTATAATAATTAGGTGAATTAAGCAATGGTTTTTACTATTTCCACTAAGCCATCCACTTTTGAGGAGGCTTCTACTAAATAGGTTTGGTAATAGGCAATACAAAGTGAATATGACGTAGTACTTAAAAATAATACTTGAGTTTTGGTTGATTCTCCTCCACCTATTCAACCCATAAGATGAAAATGGGTTTATATGAATCATTATAAATTATATGGATCCATTGATAAACATAAAGAAATAATTATTATTAAATATTATGTGCAATAAGAAGGTATTGACTATGAGGAAACATTTGAACCAACTTCCAAATGGCACTCTATTCATATGGTCCTTACCTTAGCATCACATAATGGTTTAAAATTACATCAAATGGATGTTAAAAGAGTATTTTTTAATGGTGATTTATAGGAAGAAGTATATATGAAACACCCCCAAGGTTTTGAGAAAATGGGTGTCGAGCATAAAGTGTGAAAATTGATTAAAGATCTCTATGGGCTTAAAAAAGTACCTAGGGTTTGGTATGAAAAATATGGATCAATACATGGATAAAATTGGATTTAATTATAGTTGATATGATGATACTCTCTCTATTCAAATTTAGGGTAAAATTGGTGATTCTTATTCTCTATGTCGATGACTTGTTTCGTACCAGTAATGATGAAAACCATAACAAGTCTATGAATAGGGAATTAACATATGGGTTTTATTCACTATTATATAGGCATAAAAGTAACTCAAAAGGATAAAAATATTTTCATTTCATAAACTAAGTATATTTTTGAGTTATTAAATAGGTTTAGCATGAATGATTACAAACTTACCCTCACTCCCATAGAAAGTAATTTGAAATAATCTAAGGATGATGGTAGTGCCTTTTTTTATGCCACTAAATATAGATAATTAGTGAGAGGTTTGATCTATTTGATGACTACTAGGCTTGATATATCATTTTCATTTGGAATTTTATATAGGTTTATGTATGATCCTAGAGAAATTTATTGGCATGAAATAAAAAGAGTACTTTGTTACCTTCAGGGAAGAAAAACATATGGCCTTGAGTAGTATTTCAATAATAAATCCAAAATTGTTGGGTATTGTGATGCATATTTTAGTGTATGTGTGGATGACAGAGTATCCATAATAAGATACACTATGCATATGGGTTCATTTTATATTGCTTGATGTTTTAAGAAGTAGGATACAATAGGAAATTCATCAACAAAATTATAATACATTATAACATGGGATTATTATATAAAAATTGTTTACTTACAACACATTCTTGAAGATATTCAAATTTCTCAGATTGCTCCTACATAGCTATACATCGATAATCAAAGTGTAATCAATATGTCTAAGAATATAGAATTTGATGCCAAAACAAAACATATGGATGTCAAATATCATTATCTATTAATGTTGGTCATGAAGAAATAACTTAGTCCAATATATTAACTAATTGTTAATCAGACAATTGACATTTTCACAAAACCCCATGATATAATCAAATTTGAATAATTTAGGAACTCGTGGAAGCATAATTGATTACCATATACAAGCAACTTAAGATGCGGAATTAACCAGAAGTAACAAGTAAATAGAAACCAAAAACAACACAGAAAATGAGAGACAATACACAACTTGTATTAATACTCATCCAAAAAAGAATAAAATAAAGAGATGCCACACTCTTCCACCTTATAGAGGCTTCCCACACCTCATGTGTATAGTACTTCTTTCCTCAAAGCTCTCTCTCTTACGGTCCCAACACACAACTCAAACACAGAGTTGGTGTTCACCTCTAACCAGTCAGTATCCACTACTCCCAGTACACCAGTGTTCCATGCACTCCACAAGTGCTCCACGCACTCCAAGTACTCAATGTACTTCAAGTACATATCCCAAGAACTGTAATAACCTGCAACCCAAATGATCTTACTTATGGAAGGAACTACCTTGCCTTTCTCTCTTGCTCTCAGATGTGTTGTTGTCACCTTTTATTCTGCTACCACCTGCAGATCTACTTTGACCTCACACACACACTTGTTACCATGTAGATCTCTTTACACCCTGAAGAACCCTTGTCCTTGCCTCACCAAGTCCTTATGATTCTCCAAACCAGTACCTCGATGGATCTTCTCCATGATCTAGCACACCTACAGACCAACCTGATCATACACACTCAACACCCCTGTGGAAATAGGAGGAGAACCCTTGCTCACTTCACACACAGAAGGAGCTAACTTTACTCAACTCAAACTAGAAAACTTTTCAATACAGCCCATGAGTCTATTATATAGATCTCATGCAAACAATAATTAGACACCTAATTACAATAATTAGATCCACAGCTTTGAGTCTAAAATTGGCTCTCATCATACAAACAACTAGTTCATTAACTAACTGTCTGTAACACTCCCAGTTCAGAACTGCATAGGCGACTGACATTGGTCTCTATCTGCCTAGAGGTGATCGACACCGGCCGATCCATGATCGATGTCAATTGCTCTTCCTATCTAATACTTTCAATGTCGATTGGCCTGACCGATGCTGGTGTCTATGACACTTTAGCAAACTCCTCCAATGTCTACATCAATGAAGATTTTAGCTCCACAACCTAACAATCTCCCACTTGGAGATAAATAGCTACACTATACCTATACCTATACCCCATCTAATTTGTTTCCTGGCTTGTATCCCTCTTCAGGATCAACCCTGAAGACCAACCACCAAACAACCTATGGTGCACCTCCTGTCATCTAAGTAACCTACCACATCCAAGCCTACAAACCCATGTAGTGAAGTCATGACCCTGCATAGCAAGAATCCCGGCTAGTGGTCCCTCTCAAATACCTGAGAACCCATTTCCCCAAATTGGCTCCTAACTCTTTGACAACACCCACTACTTGGGCAAACTCAAGTCTATACCAGACCTCATGTGATTTCAGACACTAAACTGTCTAGCCCTTGGTGTGCTTCAGTTTTACATCCTACGTATTAAACCTCACCAACACCTGATTCACATCAACTCCCACTGGAGACAAAATTAACCTATGATCTTCCATGTCTCTCATGCCAAAGAATTTTGCTGCTCCAAATTCCTCATGACATGCCACTAAACTAATCTTACCCTTAGCTCAGTAAAACCTTGTATGTACAAACCTACTAGCTAGCATACTATCCACATACAGTAATAGGATAATGTTGGGACCATCATCCACTTGGTAAGACAAACACAATGGTTATACTGACATTGACTAAAGCCCTACTTTATCATCCACTTGGTACCACCTGTCAGCCTTGTCCCACTATCCTACAGCTTCCTCAAGACCATATGACCTGGCCTTCTGTCTCATGTGTCCATTCTCTCTATTCTTTAACCAAGGTATCCATTCATCTCAGTGCTTTCATACAAGCTGGCAACCCTACCAAATCTCCCATTTGGTCCTGCATCTTGTTCATGCCATGCTCCCACTGTTTCTTGGATCCTTCCTACTCTACAATTAGCAACTAGTATAAAGAAGAGGAACAATGAATTTGAGGCTTACTTGCACTTTCAGTCCTCCCCATGGGTGTTTGACAGTGACCAATCTCAGTCACCACATAGTCTGCATCTGATTGATGTCAGTTCCATGCACCTGTCCTAACTATCGACCTCATCAACGTCAGTGTCTACCTACTACTGACGTCGGTCCTCCTAATCGACATTGGTCTTATTGTCACTAACGTTGGTCCTCTTGATTGATGTTGGTCTTACCCTCCCTGACACCACTAGCTCTGGTCTACACATGATGGACATTGGCACCTGTTTGTTCGACACCAGTTCTTCCTGACTGATGCCGGTACCTGTGTTTGCCTATGAGTGATGACCTTTTACCTGTGAGCTCCTTTGAATCAAAACCCATGTCCAAACTACCCTGCTCAAAAGTATCCAACCCTATCCACTGGTCTTTATCTGTCATCTCCTCCAAGAACACCAAGGCTTTCCAGTTCTTAAGTCTATCAAGCACATCTATCTTCCATTTAAGAACATGCATCTCCTTCTTGATCATGTGACCAATCCTACAAAGCCACATCTTTACAATAGAAGAAGAATCAGTAATATAAGTAGATAGATAAAGGATACCTACTTTCTTACCACTTTCTAATTCAAGTGCATCCGCTATGATAGTTCTTGTGCATCTCTTATCACCCAACTTTCCTGAAGCAATTAGCCACATCTCCAAGACTGGGACTTGCATGACCTTCTTCAACACCCATGTGTTGGCCACCTACAATTTTAGCAACACTTCCCCTTTTCCAATACTATGACAAGGCTCACCAACCCCTTTACTTGGGGCTACATGGAAAGAGGCAACATAATCTATTAACCAAGATTCTACTTTATCCAAGAAACATCCCAGAGCATCCTGTGCAACAACACCTACAACATCTGCTTCTTTAATTCCTTCATGTTGATCTGTAACCAACCAACAATCTTTCTTTACCTACTCTTTCTTTCCATCAAACCATAAGTGACCATTCATGCTATTCAATTTCTCCATTCATAGCTTACTTTCTTCTGCCATTGTTATACTCCCACTCAATCAGAAACCCCTAAGAGTGACCTGTAACCAAACACAAAACCTGCTCCCTGCAACCTTAGCTCTGATACCAACTGTTAGTGGTATCAAGCTATGAGCCAACAACCTTGCTTTGATACCAACTGTTAGGAACCCGTGGAAGCACAATTGATTACCATATACAAGCAACTTAAGATGTGGAATTAACTAGAAGTAACAAGTAACTAGAAACTAGAAACAACATAGAATATGAGAGACAATACACAACTTGTATTAATACTCATCCAAAAAAGAATACAATAAAGAGATGCCACACTCTTCCACCTTATAGAGGCTTCCCACACCTCAAGTTTATAGTAATTCTTTCCTCAAATCTCTCTCTCTTACGGTCCCAACACACAACTCAAACACAGAGTTATTGTTCACCTCCAACCAGTCAGTGTCCACTACTGCCAGTACACCAGTGCTCCATGCACTCCACAAGTGCTCCACACACTCCAAGTACTCAATGTACTTCAAGTATATCTCCCAAGAATTGTAATAACCTACAACATAATTGATGTTACATATGGAAGGAACTACCTTGCGTTCCTCTCTTGCTCTCAGATGTGTTGCTATCACCTTTGATTCTGCTACCACCTGCAGATCTCCTTTGACCTCGCACACACACCTGTTACCATGTAGATCTCTCTACACCCTGAAGAACCCTTGTCCTTGCCTCACCAAGTCCTTATGATTCTCCAAACCAGTACCCTAGTGGATCTTCTCCTTGATCTAGCACACCTGTAGACCAACCTGATCATACACACTCAGCACCCCTGTGGAACTAGGAGGAACACCCTTGCTCACTTCACACACAGAAGGAGCTAACTTTGCTTAACTCAAACTAGAACACTTTACAATATAGCCCATGAGTCTATTATATAGATCTCATGCAAATAATAATTAGACGCCTAATTACAATAATTAGATCCATAGCTTTGAGTCTAAAATTGGCTCTCATCATGCAAACAACTGATTCATTAACTAACTGTCTGTAACATTCATAGTTCCAAACTGTACAGGTGACTAACATCGGTCCCTGTCTGCCTGGAGGTGACCGACGCCGACCGATCCATGACCGACGTCAGTTACTCTTCCTGTCTAATACTGCTAATGTCGATTGGCCTGACCGACGCTGATATCTGTGACACTTCAGCAACCTCCTCTAATGTCTGCATCAGTGAAGCTTTTAGCTCCACAACCTAACACTTGGCATGTGTCAAAAGAATTGATTTTGGATCATAAGGGAGTTTTTTAGGACATGTTTCAAATTATTAACTTATTTTAGGATTTTGGTAAGTTAAATTAAATAAATGTAAATGGGGCATGCTTATTTTTATAAAGACACCCCCATAAATAAATTAAGTTAGATTTATGTTTAAGTTAATATTAAAACTACCTTACATGTTGCATTCTTATAGATAGTTGGTTGTAGAATTTGGTTTTTACCAGTAATGAGGTAAACACTATATATTCATGTTTGTTTTTTTTAAAAATGGTTAATGACATATTGTCACCCTTTTTATGTACTTATTTTTTCAAATTAATAAAATACTTGTGGAATCATACTTAGTGGGAACAATATTCAACCTAAGTGGTTTATATTCTATCACTAATGCATATAAATAATCTTATGATATAATTATACCATTCTCATAATTATAGGTAATATGGTCAAATGGAAATATTGGTATTGTAGACCAATCTCATTACCTCACTGTATACAGATGTCATTGAGCCAAACAAATCAACTTGTGCGTATCTTTTTCATTATAATTACTAACCTCAAAAAATTATAAAAAACATGATCATGTATTAAAAGTCCTAAAAAATACCTCCATGCACTTGGATTCATCCTTATTCCATGATAACACATTCCTCAACAACTTCTCACTATTACCTAGGTTTCTCGCTATTTTCACCACTAGGCCTATTAGCAACTGGTCAACTTGGATGACCATTTTATAAAAATTGAGGGTTTGAAACTATCTATAAACCTTCATTGACACAAATTAAAATTATAAAACTTTTTCCTCCATCCATTTAGCAATTATGACTTGGTCAACTTTGACTGCTACAATAAATCTTTGAGAAATAAGGCCTTTCTTGGAGGGTCCATTCACTCACCTAATGACACAATCACACCTATATATTCCTAGGAGAGTTTAATAAAACCTCAAATCACTAAAATAACCATTCCAATCCATTTTGAGCACTTTATAAAAACTTACTTCATATTGAGTCACTATTACAATTTTTTGAGGGTTTAAATCATCTTCCACTATTAACAATCATTCATAAAGATTAGTCCCTCATTATAAAAAATAATGTCTATAAATTCCATCTATGAACCTCAACCATCTACCTTAATATCTCAACTTCACATTTAGAGGTTATACATGCCTATGAACACTTGAAAAACCTTCTCAAGTAGATAAATCTTTAACATGTGCACTCAAGAGACTTAAAACACTTTTTCAAGCCTAAAACTTCAAACTTTGACCTCATACATGGTAAACACACCTGAGACAATCTTTCTTACCATTTAAAAATCTCACATGATCATTCTTGTTTGGAAATTTGAATTCCATACCTCATTTGGCCACCATCTCTCTCTTTGCTCTCTAAGCTTTGACCTATAAACCACATTAGTCCTTGAATATAAAATTATAACCACTATCCAAGATATCAACATCTCATATATGAAATAAAACCTAATACCATTTTCGTACATCTTTTGTGTGCCTTTATAATAGATCATGATGCCTCATTAGGCTAGGTAGGGTCTAGAAGTGGTATATGTGTAGACTAGGTCTATAGGTCCTACCCTTGTAGGCTCACCCTAAGATTCACATGAGTTATTCAATGCCTCATATACATGATAAATCAACCTCATATAGCCTTTAATGCCTATGTCCATTCATCTCACCAAGACATCATGACCCTTCATGCACAAGACTAAACATCCTATGCACATACCTTCTAAAGTC
Source organism: Torreya grandis (assembly GCA_037957365.1). Classification (NCBI taxonomy): domain Eukaryota; kingdom Viridiplantae; phylum Streptophyta; class Pinopsida; order Cupressales; family Taxaceae; genus Torreya; species Torreya grandis. Next base: position 591,496 of record JARHVA010006568.1, on the reverse strand, counting down.
ACTTAGTGGGTTCAAGCACTTATTAACTTTAACAACAAATACCTTCCATGATGACCTTCACATCACTCATTCATTCATAAGAACACATGCCAAACATGTATTACACTCTTAAAATAAATACAACACTAATCAATATCCTTTCTCATATATACATTTTTTAATGACCTCATGAAGATATTTCTCAAGAACCTTTGACATCAATAACAAGATCAATGCCAAACCTCAAAAACAAGAACAATAATCAACATGACTTATCCATTACTTACCCCTAAATACAAACTAAGGAATTTTTCATGTAAAACCAACCCAATGATCAAATATTCTATGAAATCTTGATAAATTAAAATAAATCAATAAGCAATATATTTGAGAATATAAAATATCCTATGAAGCTTTTACAACCACCTTTCAAAATAATACACATGGTAGTTCCACATTTTATTTGCGAGATGAGGTTCATAGAGTGGTATTTGTATTTTAAAATATTTTACTTATGATGCATAGACCCATGAAATATTTTTATTTTTATTTTAATATTAACTAATGTCAACATTTCCATGTGGAAATTTTTTTTTGGCCATAGAGTAATACAATCATATATTGTCATTTTGTTCATAAGTTGGTCTCAAAAATCTTATAGATGTTTTTAATTATCTATTGTATTTAATGTAGTGATCAATTCCACCCATAATAAATACTTAATAATTAAAGTAAACCTATAACTTTCACTTACTAAATTTACAAAAAATTATTTTTATTACAACATATTGATCTTACCCTTTGGTATAGGAAGGAAGACACAACTAAATATTATAAAGTGAACCTATAAAATGTGGCCATTAATTATTTTATTATAGAAAAAAATAGACTTAGGTGTAAACTATGAAATTTTCCATGTTGTTGAAATTTAATTAAGTATTTTAGACCTAGGCATATTATAGTGACCATGGATAGACTTGAATGTATGAAGTGTTATCATGTAGAATATTAAAGTGTGTCAACACTATGTGGATCAATGTGTGAATGAGACATGGGAGACAAACTAAATGGTGAAATTCATTGGGAAAATTATGATAGAGGACAAACCACTTCTTAATGTTTGGAAGATCTAGATATTTTAAACATTAGGATCCTACAATTTCATGGGACAATTTTTTACTCCAACATAAGGTAATATTTTATTCAAGGATGTATCAATATTGATTTTCCTCCCATATGGGAATTTTTTTTTCAATAAAATGGGATGTATTATTATTAATAATTATGCATATGGATATGACATATGTTATAATCCCACTATAAGGAGAGACTATAAATTAAACATTGAGAAAATATTGTTGCACCTAATAGAGGATCATATGAAATCAAGGAATGAAGTATTTTAAAATGATGTTGATTTGTATTTTTTTTTGGAAAAATAAACTATATTGATAAAAAATTAGATCTTAACACTTATTCTAAGGTGTTATAGTTGAAAACATATAAACTTTGGGGGATTTTATTCTATGGTTGTTATTATAAAGGTGGTACACAAACATGTTTAATTTTTTATGCCCCTCATGATCCCATGTATATATTTAATTTTGATTAAAATATCAATGTGAGAAATGTTCCATAATGTGAATAATTAGTTATAAAATTAAAAATAGTGATAAAGTAGGGATCAAGTATTTAAATATTAAACAAGATTTACATTTGGTTATCATGAAAATTATAAAGTTATATGTAACTAAGAATTAGATATTAAATTAATATAGAAATTCAATATATGATTTCATTAATGTTTAGTTGAATTTAATATAATTTTTATTCTTATCACTTAGAATGCACTGGTTCATCATTGTTTGGAGAAACATCAAGGTTTACAACTTATAACCACACCCCATTTTGTGTTTATTGGACGTAAGTGTTGATAAGACCCATAGTACCTAATAATGTGAATAAATATAAAGATTTTGAGAATGATCAATAGATATACATGTATATTTAGTACCTCATAATTTATTTGGATCTTTATGTAGAGATGAATAATGGTAAAGAGACCTTAATGGATAATGAAGTAATCTAGTTAAAGAATATTATTATCCCAATGGGACTAGTATGTTTGGAAGGTGCATTTGAACCCATAGATATAATATTAACAATAATTTATAATCTATGCATATATTCATAGGAGGATAATTTAGTACAAATGAATTTGTATACACATATATTTTCCATTCACTGAGAAATATCTCTTACAAGACTTATTGGTTTATTAGTCTCCAAAAATACATTTCATAAGGAGTGCAATATGAAAGGAATGGACTCAGTTCATGGTGTTTTTTTTATATGTCCATGTTATCTAATTATACCTTATTATCATCATCATCATCATCATCATCATCATCATCATTATTTTATCTATATTTATCCTCCTTCATGTTTATTTTTCCATTATTTATTTCATTCTATTTATTATTTTCAAATTTTATTATGTAGTCAATTGGGATAGATTTTGATTATGTATCATCTCTTATATTTCCTATAAAATCAATCCTAACTGATTTGGTATATCTCCTTATTCTAATTTTTTTTTTTAATTTTTAATTTTTAATTTTTTTATGTACTATATAAACATGGTTTTATTCCTAATTCGTTAAACTGAGTTAATCTAGATTGATTACATAAATATTTTAGGCAAACACATTTATGAATTTGATTGGTATTTATAGGGTTCATAAATTTAATTTTAATAGAATAAAAACACTCATATACCATTCTTGTGTACAAAATAGTGTTTTATAAGTATATAATAATAATTGGGATATAATATCATATTCTTGTGGAGGTCTAGTCTTGATCAAGCTCTTTGAAGTTAATAGAATAAAGATGATAGTGATGGGTAAAGAAGAATTCATTTTAAAACTTTCTTGAATAATAAAAATAGGCCTACAAGCCTAATTGAGGATAATTTGAATTCAAAAAGTGATTTATTTTATTAAAATATACTACTTTATACCATTTATATAGAGTTATTACAACTTATGTAATTGATCTTTCACTTTATATTTGCTTAAAACATTAAAATATGCAAAATAAGGGTCTGAAACATTTCCAAATAGGCTTATTCTATGATAAATAATATTATATTATCTTGGATATATTTAAAAATCTTGAAAAATTTAATATATTAAAACACATCATGATAAACTGTTATATAAAGTTTCATCCCTTTTGGTTGGTTCATTTCCTTTTTAGAGAGGTTTTAGTCTTAAAAGCCTAGCTTTAAGGTCTACATGCCTGTGTACAAGCTAAGACTATGGAAAAATATATAATTAGAATTTTAAATATCCTTTTATAATTATTCCACTTGTATAAGGTATGTTCCACCAATGAATAATTTCCCATAAAATTTCAATTCTTGAACAAGCTCAAAACATGAAGAAAATGACTTTTCTATGACTATACCAAAATGTTTTGTTGAACATCATGATAAACCCTTATACAAATTTTCATCTGTTTTGGTCAGTTCATTTCCTTTTTAGAGATGTTTTAGTCTTGAAAGCCTAGATTTAAGGCTTACATGCCTATGTATAGGCTAAGAGTATGGAAAAATATATAATTTGACTTTTAAATATACTTTTATAATTATTCCACTTGTATAATATATAACCCACCAATGAATAATTTCCCATACAATTTCAAGCTTTGAACAAGCTCAAAACATGAACAAAATGACTTTTCTATGAATATACCAATAGGTTTTGTTGATTTTATTAATTATTTTCATAAATTTAAAGTTTGTAAATCAAAGGAACACCTTAAAAATAATTTATGATTTAATAACATCAAAATTCACTAAAAATAATATTTAACTTTAATTTTCTAGAGAAACTTAGATGAAGAAGTTTTCCATTATTTTCATGTAATTTGTGATACAAGCCAACAAGTAAATGCCATGTTTTTGAGCTTTCTCTTGTATTTCTATTGATTTTTTTTGTATTTATCTATCTCTTATGTATCATAACACTCTCCATATGTATTTTATCTCTCTCTTAATCCTCCACCATTTGTTTCAACTCCTACATTTCTCCAACTATCTAACTAACTAATGAACTCCACTCGAAATTGGCCTTGGTGGATTTTTATATGGTTATGCATGATTTTAATACATTAGAAACATTTATATCATGTAATAAAACTGTATTATACCAATAAATTAAATATAATGAATTTTAATTATCCCAAGAGATAAGAAAACCCTTAAAATCTTTACAACAAATTCAAAAAATTAAATTCATTATTTTGGCAGGAAAAATTAAAAACACCCTAAAATGAACAAGAAAATACAAATAAAGCATAGGAGATTATTATGATTTTAAAAAATTAACTTTATAAACCTCAAAAAAAAAAAACATACAAAATTAATCCTACTACATACATGCATCTATATTAGAAGAAAAACCAAGGAGATGACCCTTAGTATTTAGAGTAAAAAACTAAGTACATCTAGGTCTTCATCCCTTAAATATAACACCTTCATATACAGATTTTCTAGTAAATTAAAACTATAGATAAGGGGGAGATTGATGTTCCACAAATTATACTTAAGGTAAATATCCCTATCCCTAATATATATCTTTTATTTTATTTTTTAAATAGATAAATTTTATAGTTTATTATAATAATATGTTTTTGTCTCTTCTCTCCTCACCTAGACTATATAGGCCAAAAAATAAGACCATAGTTATATTCATTTATCCATTCTTATGTTATTTTTCACCACATTTTCATGAAATTAAAATTGATTAAATCCATTTTGAAGATACATGTTTTTAACTTATCCTATTAGCATCTTAGATATAGGTTTCCCTTGTTCATTAGTTACTTCCATGTTGTTTCTTTATTATATCCTTGATACTCCTCTTACAAATAGCTCTTTATTATATCTCTAATCTATTTCATGGTACAAATTATTTCTAAGTAGTTGGAATTGACATTTTAGCCTCACATGGCCAAATTTCAGCACCTACCATCAAAAACTTGCATTAGACCCCTTAAGCTTAGTTGTAGTCTCCAAGATTTCTATGATCTCATGAATGTGTCCTGGAGGTCTTCTAGCATTGATTAAGAATGTCATAGATTTTGTTTGTGATTTTCATATGTCATAACTATTTAGAGGACTATTTGTGATGTGATAGTCATCATGATGGTCATGGAGTGAGAAGGGAGAGTGTCCAGATGTATTATGAATTCTAATGAATGGTTTGAACATTATTTGATAAGGTCATTCTCCCTGGTATATTTGCTCAAGCTTGTTTCAAACTTTGATCAACCCTTTCATTGTGCCAAATGATCCTTAGCATGCTACATGAGCCTTTATACCTTATAAACCTTTGAGAAGTAGAAATTATTTTAATAAAATTGCATTATTAAGGTCTTGAAGGAGGTCCTATTATCTCCATATGGTCATAACTAAGTGGTTCATGCATAAAAGGCCCATTTTAGAGCTCATATTCACCTCCCACTAGCCAAGTCAACCCCACACATGCGAGAAAGGTCTCATTTAAACTCTCTTTATCATAAAATTAGTTAAAATTATTAGATAAAATGTGTTTTCCATCCTTTCATCCTTTAATGGCGCATTAGAGATTATAAAATGGAAAAAATGTAGGGAAAATGGTGTCTTCAAGTGTTTTCCATAGGATGTACAGAACTATAAACTTAGTCCATAAAGGGGGGATCATAAATTATGTATCATATTATTTTAGATATACATAAGAAGTTATAGGGTTAGAAAATGCTAAACATGTCTAATACCATTACTCTCTCTTTACTAGGTTCTTTGGCAACTCAGGGAATCTTTCATATTTTCACTTATTCCATACAACAGAGAAAATATCAAGAGCTAGTATTTTGGGGATATGAACGAGGTCCATTGAGATTATTATCCATGTATTGTGTTTATAGTTTCATGGATTTATCTTTATGAATGAATTCTAACAACCTAGCCATTCCAATGGGCTTATTTATCTATTTAGGGGTTAGAAGGTGCAATGGTCTTGGCACATTTTGAAGGATTTTATCAAAATAAATATGTGATATGTTTTCATGAGATAATAATATACCTTATCTAACACCATGCACCCCTATTTAACATGTGTGGATTGTGAATTAAAGAAGATCTTCATGTTTATTTATTTTAGCAAATTGCATATAGTTTTCCATATATTATAGGGTTATCAATGCCTGATAATGAAGATGAATGGTGGATATGGTTATATAATAGATACTTTAAATTATATTAAACTTGTATTCCCTCTTAAGTACCCAAATAGGCCACCCTTAGTCTAAAATAATCACTCTAAGGTATTATCCATAGTGTGACTATCATAGTAAACATGGTCTTATTTGCAAAAGGAAGAAATAGTAATTATAGAGGGTCTCTAGTAGCATTGGAGATGTAAAATATTATTCATTTTATATTCATGTCTTATATTGTTCCCCTCATTTTTGCTTCATATATGCTTACACACTAGCCATCTCCACCCTTAGTTCATTGAGAAAAGATAAGACACACCCAGTCATTACAAGACTTTCAAGTAGACTGTATAGACATGGTGTTCACCATTGACATGGGGTATAGATGGTTGAAAGACCTCGATGAGGAAATGAAACTATGAATAATACGTAGAAGATAAGAACAATAAGAATAATTTTCATAGTGACACCATTAAAAGGATTCATATTTTACCCCTTCCAAGTGGATGCACATAGACATTGACCTAAACAAGTCTACGTAGTCATTTTGAGGGCATGAAGAAAGGTATAATTTGATGGAGTGATGAGATAATATATTGTAGGTAATAAAAACATTATTATGCCCTAATAAATATTAGAACCATTCTAGTAAGAAGAAATTTTGAATAATGTTTAATGGGTTACAAAGTACTTTAGCATGAACATTTTCCTGTATAGGTAGGGCTTATTCTCTTGCATACAATCATGGCTCAACATTGTATTGTACCTTAAGGTAGGGTATTTAGGTATTAATATAAAATGTAATGGATTATGTTTGGTTAAGAAAATTTATATAGGTAAGGAGAGTTTTGACCTCTCTCTCAAGGTCCCCAATCTTCCCTAGAAGGTACTTGACTCATTCAATAAAGTATAGGCCTTGATGTTTATTTCTTTTAGGCCTAACATATGTAACTATAGACCAAATTATGCAAGTAAATGATGTCTATAGGTTTTAAAATGTTTTTAAAATTAGATACATCTAAGGAAATGAGTTATAAAGGTGAAAAAATGCTTTCTATTGGTAAGAACCCAAGTCAAAGTAATAAAAGAGTCTGAGAGCCCACACAAACCTCTTAGGCCTAGATAGATCTAAGACTAGCCTATACATACTAGTTTAAAACTTATATAGAGATTAGATTTTTTGAAAGGTTTAGAAAACCTTATGGGGTAAATAAGAATAGGTATCAAGGTTTTTCCAAGTAATAAGAGACTTAGAATGATAATGAGAGCTTAATGACCTCCTTAGCTAATTAGGCTTCAAATGGAGATGTGTGGGCCTATACACACAATTTACAGAGTTATAAATACTATTTATTTGTTATAAATTTAAATAATAAATTATTTATGAGTGGGGAACCTCATATATTACAAGATACTCTCCTTCTTGTACCATCCAAGCAAGCCTGAGTGAGACCTACAAGTAGAGTTATCAATAAGAAGTGGAAGTATGGAACATTGAAAAGAGATGGGGTAAATATATGAAATGTGGTATTTATATTGTTTCTTTAGTTTTTCTATCATTCCACACTAAACTAAGGTAACCCTTGAAATGGAAGGAAATAGGTGGCCTACATAGGCCTATTAGGCCTAAATATACCTATATCAAAATTACGAGCATGTACAAGTTCTATGAATGTATAGGAAGTTGAAGGAACCTGAGTAGGGAGGTCAAAAGATATAAGTGTTTCCAAATGATAAGTCATATTTTGGTAAAGATAAACTAATGCCCTATTAGGCCATTAGGCCTAACACTAGTATGAATAGGCCTATGTTTGTATTGAGGCCACCTATATGTCTTAGTGTCTGAATGAAGTTGTAAATCACATGAAATAAATTATTAATACTATTAAAAGATTTATAAATGGACTAATAATCTTAACTTAACATATAAATTCTCAACTAAAACCTTAAGGGTTGCATAAGCCTAGTTGTGCACTAACCCTTGACCTAACTATGTAAGTGCATGTCGATAACATAATTAGAAATTTGATCATTTGAGGTAAGGATGGAGGATAAAATTATGTGGCAAGGAGTTGATATCATGATTAACCCCCAATCCACCTATAGTTCACTTAGACCCCAACACTCCTCTCAATGCACTCTTGGGCTTAATAATGAATAATGGTATTCTAGACAACCTATAAGAGAATGGCCAAGGGTGAAATCTTAGGTTATTTATAGAAGATATAGAGGCTAGGAAAAATTAAAAAGGATTCCATAAGTGCAATGGAACCATTAAATAAAATTCAATATACTCATCCCCTACACCACTATCAAACACCCTCAAACTGATAGGTAAACTAATGACCTACAAGGGGACTTACTTGAGAAAATGAAGGAAAAGTAGAGTTATGGTAGCTAGAGAAATTAAAGAAGGATAAAATTAAGATTATAAAGTTTTTATCATGGTATTTAGGCCATAATTTCATCTACAGGTCACTATGACCCTTAAAACTCAGTCAAGGCCTTTTGAGCCTAAAAGCCTATCTTAGGCCTCAAGCATCTCACCACAGTGAATTATGCATAGACCTTATCCAAGAAAAAATAGGGATATAAAAGGTATCTAAGGATAATATGAACCATAAGGGATTTTTTTTAAACAAGATAATGAAAAGGAAAATAAATTTTAGTCCCAACTCATAGTTTGAGTTGCCACAATCCTACATAGTTAGATTATATTGTACTTTAGATGCTCATATCTCTCAACATAGAAGAACTCAGGGTAAATAATCCTAGGGTATTTTTGGTACCCATACATACTCAAAATACATGGTAGAGTTAGTTTATTTAAGGGACCACCTTTATGAATGAATGCTTAAACTACAGACATGTCCAAACAACTTGTAGAGAGCTCAAGGTTTATCATCTTACATTCATGTCTCTCCACACTAGTTGCATGGGAATCTAATATTATCATAGTTTTTTGAGGGGTATATGGAACAAAAATCCATGACTATAATTTTTGGATTAGAGGTCTCATATTTATGAACCATCATTAAGATGGTAGACCTCTAAAACCCTCTTTAAACCTTACTACAAACTAGTCCTGGGAAATGTGAAAGTTCTGGTAACCAAACACTCCAAAATGTCTTGATAAACTCATGAGCCACAAATATCTCTTAGAGGATACCTTTACCATGGTACTATGTTGTATGGACATTATATGAATTTGAAAGAAAAGTTTACTTTTACAAGATTTTGAGATATTTTTTGGGTATATAGATGTTTTGAATGATTTAAATCATTATCTAGGAAGGTTTTTCACTTTTTTAATCCTATAAATTAATTATGTCTAAAAACATGCATGTAATGGCCTTAATATGTCCCTTCTAAACAACCAATATGCAGATGTGAAGGAGAAGGTGACCTAGTCACCTAGTTTGGCAAAGTTATAGGTGTTTATTACTCAAAAAGGCCTATGTTATGGTAAATTATTTTGTTTCAAACCTAATAATATAATATTAATTTCTTATTAATGTCTCTTTAATTATTTCATGGTCATAAAATACAAATAGCTAGGTAAGTAGGCATAATAGGCCTAATGGACCTACTTGGTGGACCAAGAAGAATGAAATATGGAATTGAGGGACTGATATGAGGGTTAAAAAAATTGATTATACCATTTAAATTAAGATAAGGATGATATATACACTATTTATGGCCATTACGAATAAATGGAGGATGTGTCAAATCTAATTTGACATGCATATTGAAGAAAGGGCTACTCAACACCTCATAGAGGCTAATTTCACTTCATTACACCTTGTAACTACCATATATGGAAGTAAATGACCCCTCCTTGGGTGTGTTAATTATTTTTAGGAAGTCAAGAAAAGCATTTAAAACCTCCACCACCTCACTTCAATGCCAAAAAGGGTTGTTGAAGAAGACCAACACATGGAAAGAGTTGAAGGATGATTGTGTAATTATTGAGACTAATGTATAAGTGGAATATGGTAATTTATGAACTCTAATATATAAATAAATTCCATATTCCACCGTCTCTCTTTTTATCTACAATTTAGTCAGGCCTTGTAGCCTTGAATATATCCCTCTCTCTAGTATGAGGAAACTTTACCAAGTTTTGTACTTGTAGAGCTCTTTGGACTGATTAATAAACTATTGTAACTCTTTCATGGTGATATCTAGTGTGTTTCTACTTTCTAATATTTTAAATTTTGATAGATATCCATCCCGTATAGGTCCTTGTTCACTTAGATAAAAAAATAAGGTATCTTATGCAAGTTATGTGGTGTGTAAAGTGTTAGTAATAGAGTTTAAAGTGTGACCTAACTAGTAAGAGTCTCACGGTAGACCTTCTTATCATGACATTTACATTCTAGTCACCTAATATAGCTTCCACATGAAACATTTTTGCATAGGAACTCATGAAGATGATTGTTTAGTTACATGTTAGTCCACTAGTGTTGTTAGGAGTTCAAATTGAGTGGATGGATGAATCATATAGGTGCATCACCATGCCTTAGAGTAGGTTTTTAATGTAATTTCATTCCCTTTTCACCCTAAAATTAATGTCTTAGTAAATTGATCAACAAAGTGATGTATCAAGTGAGATAGCCCCATAATCTAGAGGTTTCATTTAGTTATAAGGTCACCCATAGCCTTTACAACATTTCCATGTTAGTCTATGTTTGAAGTAGGTCTAAACAACCACATTCAAAATGTTTAAGTTGGGTTACTAATAGTTTGGCATGCCCACTAGGACCATATTCAAGCATTAGAGCCTTCACAGTATCATCTTGGTCTTCACAAATAGCTTCAAATAAGTGTATACCAATTTTTAGTTAGAATTTCATGACAAGTCATCATCTTAGGGGTAAGAAAGGTTATAATTCATAGTTACATTTATTATGCATGTGCTTAATGATTAATTATGGATGTATATTGGTAATAGATATATCATACACTATATTATGATTAGCCTCATTATCGATTACAATTCCATCATGATCCCTATCAATCCTATTCTGACCCCTATCATCCCTACATTCACCCTTGTTAGCCCTATAATGAATATCCTTATTGCCAAAACTACCAACCTCATTATGAGCCTCATCTACTTCCTTAGTAGTCTAATTATAAACTTGATCAGTCATGGTAGAATCATGATGTTTTTGACCAGCCCACTCATGTCCTAAATCAATCCATATCAAACCTTAAATAGACCCTATTGGACTATTAAAGACACATGGTGAGCATTGACACATTGAAAGGGTATGGACAAGAAATCCCTAAGCATGTGATTTAGAGAATTGGAACTTCATTGTAGCATGACAAAGGAGAGTTGGAATTTTTCATGAGATAAGTTCATTCAAGAGTTAATAATTACATGTTAAATATAGATGGTCTTATTTTTAAAATTAAGGAGAAGTTGGCAATAGATGAGAAGTAGGTTCACCAACATCAAAATGTTATCCCCTCTTCCATCCCATACTAGTCTTATGTTGAGCTACCCATCACCCTTAAAATGTTTCAATCAAATGATTTTAAAGGCCCTATAAGTTCCTCATGTTCCTTCTCAACCTTTCTATCATGAAAATCTATCCAAGAGGAAGCATAATAAGAAGAAAAGGTATGCATTAAGAGAACTAGTCATCATGATTAGATCCATAATTATCATCACTTCATTTTGAATCCTTTCTTGACAAAAAAATTGAGGTTACAGATAAAAAACTATGTTATTCTATGATATATATATATATATAATAAAGACAATATTAGTTAAATACACCTTCAATCATTCCCCAAATTATAGTACACACACTTGAAGAAAATCGTAAACCCAAGTTTCTAACCTAGAAATAAATGTAACAATCAATGGAATGAGAGGATAAGTCAAGCATAATACAAGGTTTCAAGGTGAAAATAATGCATGGTACCACTCAATCCCTAACCCTACATCCTTTATATTTGAAGGCATTTCCCTCATGGGAATTAATTTAGAGTAATATGCAAAAGGAGGAGATGATGGTTATTGGGAATAAGTAGCTAAATGAAGGAAATGAAGAATATGTGTCCTCTATACTAAATTCAATCCAATAATATCCTATACCACTCCTTGATATATATCCCATTCTTGAAGATGTGAGAAAATAAAATTAGTTCAAATTGGTAGATGATGATGGTAAATTGAATGAGCTTGAAGAGTAGTTTATCATTGGGAAACCTCTTAGAAAGGGGGAGAACAACTTGGAATTAAAATATGTAGAAGAGGATGAATTATATCACCTTATTTATGACATATTAACTGACCTTCATCATGATATTCCTCAATAACTTGTAGTAGTTATAGTAGACAAGTGCAGACCAACCAATGAGGATGGAGAACAAGGTAGCTCTGAGAGATGGCAAAATCATCAAGTGGTTTTTGAGGATGAAGGAACTTGAAATGATCAATTAAGATTATTTTTTTAGTTCATAAGATCATGATACTCTATCCTTAAAACATTATATGATTTGGTCCAAGTTAAGGAAAGTAGTTCCATCAAACAAGAAGGAGGCAGTCCTCCAAACATTCTATTCTAAGAGGCTACCTTATTTGAGAAAGACTTGTTTGATGTTTTAAAACAAGGTTAATAAATAATTATTACACCTATAGATTAATATTCACTCTTAGAGGGTGTAAATAAACTCAAATGGCCTCAAATAATCATGAAACAAGATGTAATTTCCTTAGAATAAAACCTTGTAACATTACATCTTAAGTTATTTTGAGTCAACTTTGTCATGAAAGTGTCTAGGTTCTCTTAACCAATAGGCTAGTCAACCCTTAGAGTTGCCAAAAATGTTTTCATTTTGGCCACACATGGCCAAATGTTAATCCCTATAATAAAAAATTTTCATAATCCCCCCCAAGATTATCTTTAGACTCCAAGCTTTCTATGATCTCATGAATGTATCATGGGGGTTTTCTAGCACTGATTAAGAATATTAGAGTCTATTTATGAGTTTCACATGTCAAAAATATTTAGAGGTATATTGGTGATTTTTTAATCCTAATGGTGGTCTTAGAGTGAGAGAGGATAGTTTCTAAATTTATTATGAAGTCTAATGAATGTTTTGAAGATTATTTAATAAGGTCATTTTCCTTGGTATATTTTCTCAAGCTTGTTTCAAACTTTCATTATCCCTTTCATGGTTCTAAATGGTCCTAAACATGATACATGATCCTTTATACCTTATAAACCTTTGATAAGGGGAAATTATTTAGATAAAATTTAATTATTAAGGTCATGAAATAGGTCCCATTATATCCAGATGGTCATAACCAGGCTTTTCATGCCATAAAAGGCCCATTTTAGAGCTCATATTCACCTCCAACTAGCTAAGTGGACCTCACACATGGAAAAGGTGTACTCTAAACTCCCCTTGTCATACCATTAGTTTGAACTATCATATAACTTATGGTTTCCCTCCTTTAATCCTTTAATGGTGGGTTAACGATCAAAAAATGGGGAAAATGCAGGAAAATGGTGTCTTCAAGTGTTTTATATAGGTTGTATGGAACTATATAGTCAATACATATAGGGGGATCAGAGATTGAAGATAAAATTATTTCATATATCTATAAAAAAATTTATGGTTAGAAAATGCCTAAAAGGTCCAAAACTATTGCTCTCTCTTTATTGGGTTCTTTGGTATCTCAAGTAGTGTTTTAGGTTTTCACTTATTCCATACAGGGGAGAGAATATCAATATCTAGGATTTTGGGGAGATGAAGGAGGTCGCTTGATCTTTTATCCATGTATTTTATCTATATGTTCACAGCTTGATCTTTCTGAATGAATGCTAATAAACTGGCCACTCCAATGGGCTTGTTCATTTATTTAGGGGTTGGAAAGTGAAATGGTTTTGGCACATTTTAAGTAGTTTCTTAAATTAAATGTGTGATATGTGTTAATTATATAATAATATAAAATATCCAACACCATACATGCCTATTTCACATGTTTGGTGTGTGAAGGAAATAGTATATTCATGTTTCCTCATTTTTTTAGACCACATACAATTTTCCTTATATTACATGGTTCTCAAGGCTTGATAGTGAAGATGAATAGTGGTTATGGTTGTGTAATAGATCATTTTAATTATATTAAACTTATATGCCCTCCAAATCACCTAACTAGGCCACCCTCAATCTAAAATTATCACTCCAAGTTATTATCCATAGTGTGACTATCATGGTAAACATGGTCTCATCTGCAAAATGAAGAAATAGTAGTTGTAAAGGGTTTCTAGTAGCATTAGAGATGCACAATATTATTCATGTTATAGTTATGTCTTGTATTGTTACCTTAATTTCCCATTCATCTCTACCTTACACACTATCCATCTCCACCCTTTAATAAGTGAATATAAGACTCACTTAGTCATTACAAGCTTTTCAAGTAAAATATATAGGCTGAGTTCTCACTATTGACATGGAGTATAGATGGTTGAAATACTTCAATTATTTAATGAAAATATGAAGAATACATAGAATATAGGAAAACAAGGGTCTTTGTCATAGATAAACCATTCAAAGTCATCAAATTTTACCCCCTCCAAGTTCTCATAGACAAACATTGACATAAATAAGTGTATGCAAATATCTTGAGGGCATGAAGCAAGGTATCATTTGGTGGAGTGATGAGAGAAGATATTAAGGGTAATAAAAATATTATTAGGCCCTAATAAAACCTATAACTATTCCATTAAGAATAAATATTGAAAAATGTTTAGTGCATTACAAAAGGCTTTAGAATGAACATTAGTCCATTTAGGTAGGGTTTGTTCTCTTGCATATAGTCATGTTTTAACACTATATTTTACCTTTAAGAATGGTATTGAGGTCCTAATATTATATTTAATGGAGTACGTTTAGTGGATAAATTTTATAGAGGTAAGGATATTTTTGACCTCTCTCTCAAGGTCCCCAATCTTCCCCAAAAAGTGCCTGACTCACTCATTAAAGCAAAGGACTTGATAATGAGTTCTTCTTAGCCTAAGCAAGGTAACTACAGACCAAATCATAAAAATAAATTATTTATATAATGTTTTTATAATTAGATACATATGATAAAATGATGTCAAAAGGTTGATAGATGTTTTCTAGTGGCAGGAACCTAGGTCAAAGGAACAAAAGAGTTTAAGAGCCCACATAGACCTTTTAGGCATAAATAGATCTAAGACCAGCCTATCCATAAAATTTAAAAGGTTATATAGGTCTTGGATTTTTTCAAAGGTTTATAATACCTAATGGTGTAAGTAGTAAGAGGTATCAAGTTGTTTTGAAGTAATAGGAGATTTAGAATGATAATGAGATCTTAATGACCTACTTGGCTAATTAGGCCTAAAATGGAGATGTGCAAGCTTGTATGAACAAGATAAAGAGTTATAATTACTTTTTAGTTATTATAAATTGAAATAATAAAGTTATTATGAGTGGGTAACCCTATATATTACAAGATACTCTCCTTCTTGTACCATTCAGGCAAGCCTAAGTGAGACCTACAAGAAGAGTTAGCAAGTAAGAAGTGAAAGTATGGAACATTGAAAAGAGATGGTGTACATATATAAAAGGTTTTATTTATATTATTTATTGATAGGTCCTAACATTCCCCACTTAATTAAGGTAACCCTTGAGATGAAAGGAGATAGGTGGCCTACACAGGCCTATTAGGCCTAATAGGCTTAAATAGGCTTGTATCAAAATTGAGGGCATGTTCAAGTTCCAAGAATGTCTGATAAGTTTAAGGAACCCAAGTAGGGAGGTAAACAAAATAATATTTTTTTACAAGTGAAAATTATTACTTTTGTAAATATAAATTAATGACCTATTAGGCCTAAAACTATTATTAATAGGTCTATGCTTACGTTGAGACCACCTATGTGTCTTATTGTTTGAACAAAGTTGGAAATCACATGAAAGAAAGTATGAAGACTATTAAAATATTTATAAAGGTGCTAATAATATTAGATGAACATATAAACACTCAAATTAGACTTTAAGGGTTACACAAGCATGGTTTTACACTAACCCTAGACCTGATTGTGTGAGTGCGTACATATAATAAACATAGATCATTTATGTCAAGGATAAAGGATATAAGTAGGTGATGAAGAGTTTATATGATGATGTTTAATCCCAAATATACTTATAATTCACTTATATCCTACCACTCCTATCAAAGAACTATGGGGCTTAATAGTGAATAATGGTATTCTAGATAACCTATAAGAGAATGTGTATGGCTAAAAGACTACAAACTTAAGATCAGATATAATGGTTGGGATATATGAAAAGGGTTTCCATAAGGGATTTGTAACCATTAATTCAATTTCAAGAGACTCATCCCCTAAACCACTATCAAATAACCCTAGATTGAATGGTACATTAGTGACCTATAGGGGGTCTTGCATGAAATAATGAAGGAAAAATGGAGTTGTGGCAAATGGAACAATTTTAGAAGGATGAAATTCAGATGAGAAAGGTTTTATCATGGTATTTATACTATATTTCATCTACATGTCACTATGAACCTCTAAACTTAGTCTAGGCCTCTTGATCCTAAAATCCTATCACCACATTGAAGTATGCACAAACCTTCTCCAAGAAGAACCAGGGCCATGAAAGGTATAGAAGGATGGTATATACCCTAAATGAGTTGTTTCATACAAGATACAAAATGTTATTTTAGTCCCAAATATTAGTTTGAGTTACCACAATCATACACAATTAGCTTAACTTGTAATTTAGATGTTCCTATCTCTCAACACAAAAGGACTTAAGTAAAATATTCCTAAGCACCCATATTGA
Source organism: Torreya grandis (assembly GCA_037957365.1). Lineage (NCBI taxonomy): Eukaryota > Viridiplantae > Streptophyta > Pinopsida > Cupressales > Taxaceae > Torreya > Torreya grandis. The sequence continues at coordinate 574,396 of JARHVA010006568.1, read as the reverse complement.
CTCAATATACATGGTAGAGGGAGTTTATTTGAGGCGCCAAACTTTATGAATGAATTCTAAGATTACAGGCATGTCCAAACATCTTGAAGATAGCTGAAGGTCTATCATCTTAAATTCATATCTCTCCACACCATCTACATGGGAACTTAATCTTGTTAGATGTTTTATGGGGTACGTGGCCCAAACATCCATGACCATAAGTTTGGGATTCAAGGTCTCATATTTATGAACCATCATTAATACATTAGACCTCCAAAATCCTCATTCAACCATATTATAGACTAGTCTTGGGAAATGTTAATATTTGTGCAACCAAATAGTCCAGAATGTCTTGGTAAACTATTGAACCATAAAGATAACTTAGAGGAGACCCTACCCATGGTGCTCTGTTGTATGGAAACTATATGGATTTGGTATAAAAGTGTAATTTTTTAATATTTTAAGATATTTTTATGGTATAGATATGTTTTGAAGGATTATAATCATTGGAAAGGGAATTTTGGAACTTTTTTCATCCTCTAAAGTCATTATATGTCTAAAAACATGCTTATAAGTACCTTTGAAGGTCTCTTCTAAATATCTAGTATATAGATGTGAAGGAAAACGTGACATAGTTACTTAGTTTGGAAAAGTTTAAAGTATTTTTTTCTCATAAAGGCTTATGTTATGGTAAATTATGTTGTTTCAAACCTAATACTCACCTATACATAGGTTCTTAATATCTCTTATAGGCTTTCATGTTCATCAAATGCAAATAGTTAGGTTCCTAGCCCTAATAGACCTAATGGACCTACTTGGTCAACTAAGAGGAATGAAAGATGGAATTGAGGGACTAATAAGACAGTCAAAACTCATTAATTATTCCATGTAACTGATTATAATTATGATATATACACTTTTATGGACATTATGAAGGAATGGAGGTAGTTTCAAATCAAAGTCAACATGCATATTGAAGACAGGGTTGCTCAACACCTCCTAGAGGCTAATTACACTTCATTTCAACCTGTAACTACCATATAGGGAAGTAAATTACCTATCTTTGGATTGTTATGCTTTGGAGTAAGTAAAAAAAAGTAGTTACAGCCTCCACTACCTCACTTCAACACCAAAAATGGTCATTGAAGAAGACCAATGCATGGAGAGAGTTGAAAGAGGACTGTGTAACTAATGAAACTAATGTATGAGTGGAATATTATCATTGATGACCTCTCATCTATAACTCCATACTGTATTCTGTCTCTCTCTCTCTCTCTCTCTCTCTCTCTTTTGACCTAATATTTATCTAGGCCTTGTAGACTTGAATTGTATCCTTCTCCAGAGTATGAGGAAACTCTACCTAGTTTTATTTGTAGACCTATTTGGACTGTTAAATAAATTTTTACATCTATTTCATGGTGATATCTAATGTGTTTATACTTATTTATATTTTAAAATTTGATGGATCATCCTCCCTTATACGTCCTTATTACCCTAGATATAAATAAGGTATCTTATTTAGGTTATGTGGTGTGTGTAAGTGATGGTGATGGAGTTTTAAGTATGACCTGACTTGTAAGATTATAATAGCATACCTTTTATCATTAACTTTGAATTTTAGTCACCTAATACATCCTCTACATGAAACATTTTTACATAGTAAATCATGAATATGATTATTTAGTTACTTTTTAGTCCACTAGTATTGTTAGGAGTTTAAATTAAGTGGATGGATGAATCATATAGGTACATCACCACCCCTTAGAATATGTTTATTTTATGTAATTTATTTCCATTTTCACCCCAATAGTAATAGGTCTTCATAAATTGAGCCATAAAGTTATGTACTAGGGGATATATCCCCATAATCTAGATGTTTGATCTAGTTATAAGGTCACCCAAGCCTTTAGACCATTCCCATGTTAGTCCAGGTTTGAATTAGGTATAAAAAACTCATTTAAAGGGTATAAATTGTGTTTCTAATAGTTTTTCCTATTTTTGTATTCTCTCTTTCTTATATTAGATTATTTTCATATTAGTGACATATTTTCCTAATATAAAATCTAGTGAACCTGATGTGAATCATATCTCACCACTGGTTGGAATATCTTTATGTTTTTATTTTCTAAATTTATTAAAAAAACCTTCTTTTCCAAAATTTATTTCCCTTAATCATTCCCAATTTTTTTATCTTATTAAAAAATAAATTATTTACAATTAATCCAAGATAAATTATTTTGTCAACTAGCTAACTGGTGAGAAAAATAGGTCTCTTCAACCACAACATAGGGAGATTGGTCAGCCAAATGTTCAGGTTTACTACATCAACAGGGGACAAATCTCTCCTCTCATCAAGGGGAGGTTCTCATAAGTATGAGGTACTATATATTATATATATAAGCACAAAATAACACTCAAGGGTAGGACAACACCATCCATCTCTCTTATTTCAAAGATGATGTTCACAAACAAAGGAGAAAATATTAGTGAAAACACTGAAGTCACTTCTCTTCTTTTAGAAGTGATCTTGTAGGAAATAGTAAGAGTTCTTTCAGGTAGTGACAAGTAACTAGTAACCAAAGGCATAGTAACGAGCAGACTGAGATGTAGCACAAAGTCTCCACCTCGACTGCCCTAGAGTGATATATGAAGGAAAATGAGGGTAAAAAGTCATCTCAAGGTCCTTTACACATGAACAAAAAGAAAACACACACTAAAAAAAACTATGACATCATATATTCTGAAAGTAACTGGCTTCAGGGCACCTTCCTGATTACTTCCATTAGTACTACTTGTTAAATTGAATAAAAAAGAATACATTTAGGAAATAGACATAAGAACAATCTCCTAGAATGATACAAGCTATGATGGCATAAAGTCTAAAAGTAACTTGCTTTCTGATTCAAATAAAGAAATATGATGAACAATCTGAGCTCAATGTCTCAGTAATGTCTTTCAATTTGGGCAGAGTTTTTGCTTCTGGTAATGTAAAGATCTCTCTTCTGATCAAATCAAAGATTACATTATATATCAACCAATAAAGGCTTGACACTTTATTCCATGGAATGGCCCATGTTGTGCATTCAATGCTTTGAATGCATTTTAATTTCTCTTAGAGAACTGTGGTAGATCAGGGCAGTTACCTTAACTATGGCATGTCATTTCATCTCAAATGTCCTCTCTTGGGTCTAGATCATCTAGTGCTTTTCCTGGTGTCTGCACAGTTGTCTCTTTGCCTTTACTTCATGGAAGAAAAATAGGCCAAATCCTTGATTTGGCATGCTCAGAAGTCTACTTGATCCACTATTTCACCAACTAGACATAACTCCCCTATTAGATATTTCTAAAATTTTGTATTATTTTTCTCTTCACTGGTACAATTTGGACTCTTAGGCTCTTCTTTTAGCTAGTCGCTTGATTCATTTTTCAAATTCTGCATCATATTCAAATATTAACGGGTATTCCATTACACTAAATTTGATGTCCATGAGGCCGTCAAAGGTTGATAGCTATTTGAACCATTATGAACTATGAAACTTAAAGGCTCCTTTTCACCTATGTCTTTCAAAGCTTATTTATGTATCTTTATCAAGCCTTTGGAACACTCCAAAGGGAAGGTATCCCTTTAAGCTTTTCAAATGGTCCTTTTTAAAGTGTCAAGTGCCCCCCATAAGGGTACCTACTCTTTGGGATCTTTCAGACGGCCTTCAGGCTTATTTTCCTTTAGAGGACTATTATTTCTTTATTTCCTTTAGACAATTTGTCTAAAGGAATTCCTTCAAAAAAAATTTCTTAAGGAAATCTTTCCTTGGCTCTGCATCTTTGGCACATGGCACATTTCACTACTTTGAAACTTATTAGAAACTTACAAAAAATGGGACCCATAACACTTCTTCCCTCAACAGCTTTAAAAGGGGAATGTAGATGTAGACCCTCGTCATGCTCTACTAAGTTATAATGGGACACATGGCATGTTACACTTAGCTTATAGAAGCTTTAGATACCTTCAAGAGTCCTGTGGAAGATGACATGTGATGGCTTCTATAGATCTTTTAAAAACACTATAGAAACATTCAGGACTATTTAGATTCACATGGATGATGACACTTGGCATGCTCTACTTGCTTTAACAACTCATCTAGGGCCCACCATAGTCTTTATGAAACAAAAAGAAGAAACTGTAGATGTTGACACTTATCATGCTCCACCGAGCTTTTCAAGGGACACCTGGTGTCTTCCACTACTTTGTAGAAAAACATATTACAACCTTCTACTATTGCCACTTGGCACCCTCCACAAGACTCTAAGAGAAGCCTATTAAAATAAGCTTTAAAACTTATTAGAAACCTGAAATGCAGATCTAAACACTTTTCACGCTCTACTGAGCTAGAACAAGATAATTGGTACATTCTACTACTTTAAAACTTATTAGAAACTGAGTCCCAATAGATGACACTTGGCAGCTTCTACTACACTTTAGTAACTCACCCACGGCCCACCATAGTCTATACTTAAATAATGAAACAAAAGGAAGGAACTGTAGAGTTTTACACTTGCCAACTTCCACCAAGCTTTATAAGGGACACATGGCATGCTCTGCTATTTTTAGAAACAAATTATAATGGGTCTTCATAGATGACAGTTAGCAGCTTCTACTTGAATTTTTCTTTCAATCACTTCTTTGAACCATTGAACCATGAAGTAGTTGAACTTGATGAACTTTGACAAATCAATTAACTTTTGTTTATGACATTGAACCTTTAACCCATCACACCCATTGAACCCATTTCTTTCTAGCAGAGTTCATAGTTTCAAGCCTGTAGAGTCCATAGATTTCTAAAAAGCTTTGAAGAATGGAGAATTTGAATGCATAGAACAAATTTTGAAAATGGAAGAGACAATTTTGGTCTTGTAGGACCCAAAATAGTTCATATGCTATCCCAAAAAATGAGTGACATTTTTTGGGGACAACAGCTGGCTCCAATTGTGGAACTTCCTTCAGTTGAAAACTTGAAACAACTGAAGGAGTAGAAACTAGAATCTCCAGTGCCTTTGAAGTATGCCATTGGGCTATGGAGTCATGCTACCCAAAAATAAAGTCTCCAAAAAATTAAAATGAACAACAAAAAGGAGAAATAAAGACTATAGAAATATACATATGTACAGGTAAACTTATCTAATACTTCAAGAGTTGATGTGCTTTAGATGTTGCCCATTCTGAGGCAAAGAAAAGGGTGTGCCATCTTTATACCTCAATAGGAAAATATTTTCACCATTAAGCTGATGAATAGTAAAAGGGCCCCTCCACAGGGAGTCAAACTTTTCATGCATTCCCTTTGGTTGTCTCCTCTTATCCCACAAGAGGACTTGATCTCTAATCTGGAAATCATGGTTCTTTACTTTTTGGCCAAAGAGATTCTCCACCAGACCTTGATGGGCAGCAATTCGGTCCACTACCATGGTTCTCTACTCATCTAGCTCAGTTAGGCACATGATCATCTTATCAATGGAGATTTCATGCATCTGATCTTCAATTGCCTTAGACAATTTCAATGCTAGCAATTCTAGGGTGATTGGTATCTCAACATTGAGTCCATAAAGAAGTTGGAAAGGAGAGATACCAATTGCCCTTTTTGGTGTAATTATGTTTGCCCATAGAGCATCAACCAATGCTTTATGCCATGTCCTTTGGTTGTCATCTACCAGCTTCTTGATGATTGTCACCAAGTTCTTGTTGCTTGATTTAGCTTGTCCATCCCCTTGTGGAAAGTAATCAAAAGAGTGAGAGAGGGTGATCCCATAGTAAAAATAAAACTGAGTAATCTCCTAGGAAGTGAAACAAGCTACATTGTTAGTGACAATCTTGGTTGGGACCCTAAACCTAGAAATGATGTTCTCTTTGAGGAAATTACTCACTACTTCTGAATTAGCATGTTTAGTTGGAATAGCTTCCACCCACTTGGTGAAGTAATCTATTGCTATGAGGACATAATCATGTCCAGCACTAGAAGATGGGTTTACAACACCAATGAAATCAATTCCCCATTATTGGAATGGCTCCTCTATGACCAATGGCTTGAGAGGCAGGGTAGCTAACTTAGGTCTTCCAACAAACTATTGGCATAGTTCACATTTCCTTACCCACTTGTATGCATCTTGAAAGAGAGTTGGCTAGCAATACCTGGCCCACAAAATCTTATGGGTAGTCATAGGAATAGAGAAATGTCCTCCATAGGCCAAATTATGGAAGGATTTTAGAAGTTGGTTTTGCTTCTCTTTGTCCACATAACAAAGGAAAACTCCATCAAGGCTCCTCTCATATAGGCCATTGTCCCAAAAGACAAAATTGGTAGCTTTCAACTTGATGGTCCTCCTTTATTTATAATATAGGTGAGCAAGACACTCACCATAAGTAAGGAAATAAGCAAAACCTGAATACCACTCATTCATAGTGGAGACAAAGAGGACTGTTGGCATGTCTTCTTTTGGTTCTTCATGATCTATTCCTCCTGGCTTGTTATCAACAATCAATTTGCATAGGCCTTTTCCCCATACCATCTTCATTAGTTTGATGACTGGATCAAAATCCTATATTTTTGCAATCTAATTGCCTCTTTTCATCCCAAACTTTTGTTGAGTTAATATGGATTTAACCATGGTATCAGGAACCAAGGCAATAACATGTGAATTCAAGATGTAGAAGTGGAAATGTTTCACTACCTTTACCACTACATATGCATGCTTCTCCATGTTTGAGTACTTTATCTCATGAGCTTTGAGAGGATATCTCATGAAGGAAATGGGAGATTCCATACCTACTTGGTTCTGTTGAACCAAAATTGCTGAAAGTGTGTGTTCAAAAGCATAACTGTACATGGTGAAATCTTTGTTATAATTTGGACCTGCCAGAATTGGGGCATGGGCAATAGCAGTCTTTATGTCTTGGAATGCCAATTTTCATTCTTCAGTCTAGCTAAACATGGCATTTCCCTTCATCATGTCTACAATATGTCAAGTCTTGTCAGCAAACTCAGGGATGAACCTTCTTAAGAAATTCACCTTTCCAAAGAATGAGTGAACAATAGTCTTACTTGTGGGCAAGGTAAGCTCTTGGATAGACTTGACTCTGTCTGAATTAGTATTTATGCCTCCTTTAGACACAATGTGTTTGAGAAGTTTCCCTTATGTTACCCCAAAAATAGACTTCTTGGGGTTTAAGGAAATGCCATTCTAGTGGTAGCATTCCAGCACTTGTTGCAAGTGGTGCACATGATCCAGGTGATGCCTAGAAAAGATAGTCAAGTCATCAAGATAAACTATAATGAACTCACCCATCTCATCCTTGAAATCAAGGTCCATTTCTCTTTGAACGGTGGTACTAGCATTTATCAATCCAAAAGGCATCTTTTTATATGTAAACGTGCCCCAAGATGTGGTGAAAGCAGTCTTGTGCTGGTCCACTTCACCAAATTCAACTTTATTATATCATGAGAAGCTGTTTAGCATTGATAACATCTCTAAACTAGTAACTATCTGAAGAACTTGGTGCATGATAGGTAAAGGGTAGTTATCCTTCAAGGATGACTGATTCAATTTCTTGAAATCCACACAAAGGCAGATTTTGCCATTCTTCTTCCTTATAGGCACTATATTTGCAATCCATGTGGAATGATGGATTGGGAATATTATCCTAGAATTTAGCATTTTTTATATCTCAGATCAAATGGTGCTTGATATATTCAAATTATATAGCTTGGAATTTTGCCTGTAAGGTACCAAATTAGCCTTGAGAGGAATGTCATGTCAAATTTCATTAGGCCTGAGTGACTTCAAGTCATCATAAGAGTAAGCCAAGACATCCATATACTGATGGAGTAGAGCAGTGAACTTGAATATCTCCTTTGGAGTGCAGCATTTCCTAATGTTCACCATCTTGGGATCATCCTTGGTACATAGATTTACCTGATCAAACTCCTGGGAGGAGTTTGAATCTGTTGGTTGCTGTTTGGTGAACCTATCATGTTTGTCGACTAGCTTTTCAAGAGAAACTTGGCCTTTGGTAATTTTATTCCCTTTCAGCTGTAAGAACTCCTCACCTGCACTAGAACTTGACTCAAGGTTTGGTTTAAGCTGTTGAGGCTCATTGCCTTCAAAATTAAGCTATTCGAAGCTGTTTTTTATTCCAAAAAGGCAAATATTTGGTTGTCATTATTAAACACCTACCAATGAATGGTATTATTAGGTGCACTTCATCAAAAGACCAACTCAATAGTGTACCTATCTCTTTTGAAGTCTAAGTGAGGAACCAAGAGAGTAGATGAAATATATAATGCATCAGCCTAGTCATTGAATTCTCTAGGAATGGTAGAGATGTTGAAAGCATCAAAGCTTTCAATTTGGTCCCATAATAGATTGTGGTAGTGGCACAATCTTTCATTCTTTGTTTGATATGGGTTTCTCACCTAATAAACCACTAGTTCAGCATCTCCTATGGCATGAAGGAGTTTGATGCCTTTATCTTGAGCAACCCTCAATCCAAACAATAGAGATTCATACTCAGCTATGTTATTAGTGTTGTTAAACTGCAACTGGTAGGATGAAGGAAAAATATCTCCTTAAGGAGATATCAACACAACCCTGGCTCCTAAATTAGTATAGGAGCAACTTCCATCTAATTGAAGAATCCATACCTCATTAGACACTAATTTTCCTTTGGATTCTTCTTCATTATTTAGAGGTGGAGATCCTTCCACATTGGTATTGCACTCCACCAATTCTCCTACTATTCTAGCTGAATGCATTTTTAGGTTTTCACCTCTAGGAGCTTCATCAAATGCCTCATGAACTTCATCCATAGATAGAAATTAATTTCCCATACCTGAAGACACAAACAAAATTTGAGGATTCGATGCTAAGGTCTAGGTAACTACATATTTTACTTCCTTTTCAAGGGGTAATCTTTTCATAATGCCTTTGATTGGAATCCTTGCTTCGGATAAGTCCATGCTCAATTCACCTCCAACATCCTTGGAAAAGTTTCCTCCAAGAAGGATGCCATATGAAGTTGGGATGTCAACTACCAGAATAGTCATCTTGATTCTTTTGTCTGGTAATGCTGCAAATGCAAATTGAGCATCCTTAATTTGTCCCAATAGAGGTACTTGCTTATTCTCCATGGAGAAGCACCTACCATATGTTTTGGTCAGTGTGAGGCCATGGGATTTAGCCACTTTGGTAGGCATGACATTGTCTAAAGCTCCAAAATCAATGATAAAATTATTCAACTGATGTCCATTTATCAGTAATGAGACATAAAAAGGTTCAGTCCTACTAGGAACAATAGGAGGAGTAATAACAAGATTGTTCCTAGTGGGTGCATCCTTAGGGGAATCATGAGTCACCCTGGGAATTGCTTGTCCTATAGGGATGGCTTAGTTCTTCACACACTGAACCAACTTATCTAATTGCTTAAGATGGGACTACAAAAATTCAAATTCAGACATTTGAATTTTGGTTTTCTTTATATGGTCAATTATTTCAAATGTCTAGAATGAGCTAGTAGCAGAGAATGGGAGTTCATCCTTTTGATTTTTGGGAGGGGGAAACTAGACTGTGAATTTGAAGTAGGAAGCATAGGGATATTTGAGGTAGTTACCTTTATTGAAATCACTGGGTCCTTTGGCTGGAAAGGAAGAGTGGTTCTCCACTTAGAAATTGATATTGCTGGTTGAGGTCATTCTTTTGATTTCTCCTTATCAGCTGGTTGAGTTGATCAGTTATTAGACTAGGTGAATACAACATATGATCCCTTAGATTCATTACCTTCACTTTTAGGTTCATCCTAATAATTTAAGAAACCAATATTACAGTCACCAACTAATTCTTCTTCTTCCTCAGTGAAGAGATTAGCGTCATCTTTAGGACTCACCTTAGGCTGGAATGAGAAATTTGATTCAGCTTCTAGATATCCAATCACTAAGTATGTTGGAGGTGCTTCAATGACAAGGTTATTCCTCTGAGGGGGAGGAAGATGATTGGTTTGCCCTTGATTTTTGGCAACATTACCTTGGTAGAGTTGATTCTAAAATCTCCTCCTTGGTACATCTCTTTATGAAGGATCATATGACATCCCTTGTGCCATTTGTTTTTTGAGAGCCATCAACTCATTTTCTAGCTTTTTCACCATTGGATTAGTGGTGGATATAGGTGAGTATTCAGAAGATGAAGAGGGTTTACCTCTATTTGGATCTCTCCTTATCTTCCCAGCCAAGATAAGGTCATCCTCCACCTCAATAGCTAGGTATTGAGCAGCTTCAAGGTCTATGTGGCCAGTACATCTCTATAGAAAACTCACTTCAGGCAACTGTGAGTTGATGAAGAAGCATTTGAGGTTTTCAGGTGTTGGCTGAGCAATAGCAAGAATTCAATTCCTCATCTTGTCAAACATTTTTATGAAATACCTCATAAGTTCATGAGGTTCCTTCTTCATCTATGTGAGCTGGGCTAGCAAAGCATGTGCATCTTCTTTAGGCTTAAACCTTGCTTCAAATTTAGCTTTGAGTGTGTCCCAGTCAGTCACTGACCTAGCTTACAAATGGTAAAACCAATCTGTAGTAGTACCTTGTAGTGTTTCCACAAAAATATTGATTTCCATGTCCTCAAATTTGATGTCTATCGCACCATAGGCTATGCTGAAAGCTGTAATATGTTCATCAGGGTGAACTCTCCCATCACCAAAGAATCTGGAGAAGTTCTTTCTTGAGCTGCATGGAAGTTCATGGAGAGGTGGAGTAAGATTGAGTGGAACAAAAGAGTTACCCCAAGTGCCTTGAATTGCTATGATGGGATTATGAAAAAGAGGGATAACAAATTTGTGTGGCATGTTTATAGGCAAAGATTTGCTAATAGTAGAAAAAGAAGCTCTGCCTTGTGTTGGTGTCCTGGTGTGGGTAGGAGGAACACTCCTAGATCTTTGAACTTGAATTTGGGCAGGAAATAGGTCAAAATTTCCTTTCTATAACAACTTAAAGACATGATCAACAACATCTTGAAATCTCTGGCTTCTAGTATAACATGGAGTTTCTAGATTGTAGAACAAAAAAAGGAAAGAACTAGCCCTGCTTCAGCTTTGAAGCTTGAGGCTTCAAATTGTGCATTCTATCCCAATTGGAGTAGAGGTGGAGGGAGATGCTAAGGCTATAATGATAATGGGTAAGACATAGAATGGAGTCACTAGAGTCTATAATGGATAAGGGTAGGGACTACTTCAATCTAAAACTTGAGGCTTTAGATTACACATAAATCCTCAGTAGAGTCACCAAAAATTGTTGCTTGAAGTTGGGAGGAAAAATTAACAATGGGAAAGCACTGAAGTAGCTCATTCTTCCATAGCAAGATAAATATATAAGGCTATAATGATAATGGGTAAGACATAGGTGATGTTTCAATTTGAAGCTTGAGGATTCAAATTGTAAAAGATTACTGTGTCCTTAGCGGAGTCGGAAAAAATTGTTGGGTGAATATTTTGTCGACTAGCTAACTAGTGAGCAAAATAGGTCTCCTCAACCACAACATAGAGAGATTGGTTGGCCAGGTGTGTAGGTGTACTATATCAATAGGGGACAAATATCTCCTCTCATCAAGGGGAGGTTCCCTATAAGTATGAGGTGCTATATGTGTGTGTGTGTGTGTGTGTGTGTGTGTGTGTGTGTGTGTGTGTGTGTGTGTGTGTGTGTGTGTGTGTGTGTATAAGTAGGAAATAACACTCAGGGGTAGGAAAACACCATACATCTCTCCTTTTTTAGAGATGATGTTCAAAAACAAAGGAGAAAATATTGGTGAAAACACTGAAGGCACTTCTCTTCTTTTAGAAGTGATCTTGTAGGAAACAACAGGAGTTATTTCAGGTAGTGACAAGTAATAGGTAACCAAAGGTGTAATAACTAGTAGAATGAGATGTAGAACAAAGTCTCCACCTCGACTACCCAAGAGTGAAATACAAAGGACAATGAGGGCACAAAGTCATCTCAAGGTCCTTTACACATGAACAAAAAGAAAACACATACTGAAGACAACTATGATAACACAAAGTTTGAAAGTAACTAGCTTCAGGACACCTTCCTGATTACTTCCACTAGTTCTACTTGTTAAATTGAATAAACAAGAATACATTCAGGAAATAGACATAAGAACAATCTCCTATAATGATACAAGCTATAACATCATAAAGTCTGAATATAACTTGCTTTTTGATTCAAACAAAGAAATATGATGAACAATTTGAGCTCAAGTCTCAAAAATGTCTTTCAATTTGGGCAGAGTTTTTGCTTCTTGTAATGGGAAGATATCTCTTCTCATAAAATCAAAGATTACATTATATAGCAGCCAAGAAAGGCTTGGCACTTTATTCCATGGAATGGTCCATGCTATGCATTCAATGCCTTGAATGCATTTTCATTTTTGTCAGGGAACCATGCTAGATCAGGGTAGATGCCTCAACTATGGCATGTCATTTCATCTCAAATGTCCTCTCTTGGTTTTAGATCATCTAGTGTTTTTCCTGGTGTCTGCATAGTTGTCTCTTTACCTTTACTTCATGGAAGAAAAGTAGGCTGCATCTTTGATTTGGCATGCTCAGAAGTCTACTTGATCCATTATTTCACCTACTGGAAATAACTCCCATATTAGATATTTTTGATATTTTGTATTTTTTCTCTTCCCTACAACAATTTGGACTCTTAGGCTCTTCATTTAATTGGTCACATGATTCATTTTTCAAATTTTGTGCCATATTCAAATATTAACAGGTATTCCATTACACTAAATTTGACGTCCATGGGGCCATCAAAGGTTGCCAACTTCTTGAACCATTATGAACTATGAACCTTGAAGGCTCCTTTTCACCTAAGTCTTTCAAAGCTTCTTTATGTGTCTTTATCAAGCCTTTGGAGCACTCTGAAGGGAAGGTATCTCTTCGGGATTTTCAAATGGTCCTTTTTTAAGTGTCAAGTTCCCCCCGCAAGGGTACCTACTCTTTGCAATCTTTCAAGTGGCCTTCAGGCCTAATTTCCTTTGGAGGACTATTGTCTCTTTATTTCCTTCAAATAATCTATCTGAAGGAAATCTTTCCTTATCTTTGAAACTTTGACACGTGGCATGTTCCACTGCTTTGAAACTTATTATAAACTTATAGAAAATGGGACCCACAACACTTCTTGCCCAAGCAGCTTCAAAAGGGGAATGTAGATGCAAACACTTGTCACACTCCACTGAGTTATAATGAGACACATGGCATGTTCTACTTAATTTATAGAAGCTTTAGATACCTTTGAGATTCCTATGGAAGATGACACATGGCAACTTCCATAGAGCTTTTAAAAACACTATAGAAACATTTAGGACTAGTTAGATTCAAGTGGATGATGACACTTGGCACACTCCACTTGCTTTAGCAACTCATCTAGGGCCCACCATAGTCCTTACAAAAGAAAAGGAAGAAATTGTGGTTGCTGACACTTGTCATGCTCCACTAATCTTTTCAAGGGACACGTGGCATCTTTCATTGCTTTGTAGAAAAACATATTACAACCTTTCATTGTTGCCACTTGGAGCCCTCTACGAGACTCTGAGAGAAGCCTATTGAAATAATCTTTGAAACTTATTAGAAACCTGAAACATCAATGTAGACGCTTGTCACACTCTGCTGAGCTAGAACGAGATAAGTGGCACATTATACTACTTTAAAACTTGTTAGAAACTGAGTCCCAACATACGACACTTGACAACTTCCCCTGCACTTTAGCAACTCACCCAGGGCACACCACAATCCTTACTTAAATAATGAAACAAAAGGAAGGACCTACAGAGTTTGACACTTGTCAGCTTCTATTGAGCTTTACAAGGGACATGTGGCATGCTCTATTATTTTTAGAAACAAATTATAATTGGTCTTGGTAGATGACACTTGGTAGCTTTTGCTTGACTTTTTCTTTCGGGTACTTCTTTGAACTATTGAACCGTGAAGCGGTTGAACTTGATGAACTTTGACAAAGTGCTTAAATTTTTATGACGATGTTGAACCTTGAACCCATCGGACCCATTGAACCCATTTGTTTTTGGTAGAGTCCGTAGATTTCTGAAAAGCTTTGAATAATGGAGAATTTGAATGCACATAACAAATTTTGAAAAGGGAAGAGACAATTTTGGTCTTATAGGACCCAATATAGTTCATATGTTGTCCCAAAAAATGAGTGACATTTTTTGGGGACAACAATATGGAAATAACCAATACCAATAATGATTATCATCAACCTACCACTTATAAAATTTATGTATCCAAATACTATCCTTATAAAAATTATATCATGAATTTAAAATATAATAAATTGTTATGAGACATATATTAGCAAAATATCTAAGGAGAAAAACCATTAAAACCCACAAATCTAAGGGTGAATAGGAATATGTTATTTAATATGCCATTGAAATGTATTTTTTTATATAAAACCACCATGAAAATATGGGAAATGATATTTTATTCATATGTGATCTTATGTTATGTCATCTTATGGAGACATACTATTTTACACATATTATTACAACAAATTTTGGGACAAATGAATTCCTTACTTCACTTCTCCCTTATGTATTTATCATGCCTATTTTAACTACAAGTACTAATAGTATTAAATTTTGTGCTACTACCCAAATATATTACATTAACATGAACATCAATGTTACTTCTAGTTCTTATTAATATTATTAACATTCTACCTAAACTTCTACTTCCACCCAAAATATACTCGACACAACAGGTAATGTTATAGGTCATAAACCAAATAGATAACATACAAATTGATAATTCTAAACACAAACATGAAAATGTAAAACCAAATAATGAAATTGTAATCTATACCTAAATAGGCTCAATGGGGAATTATTATTCAATGTTCCCCATCACTCCCTAGAGATTATCTTGACACTCACATTCTGTAACCTCTTATTCACATTAAAGTCATAAAATACCTAAAAAAGAGACTGTATCAAGTCAAATTTTAAAATTTTGACATCAATTAATATTACTATATCCTATAATTGACCCACTAACCCCACTTTCTATCTTGAGTATCTTGGTAATATTTATAAGGATTAGATTAAATTTAACATATTTTATGCTACCAAAATACTTCCAAAACCCATAAATGGTGATGTTTTATAATAGTATAATAAAAATTATTATATTTATATATCCAATTTAAAATAATTAGTGAATAAATTGAAAAAAAAATTACAGTATCATGAATTCACTAAAAAAACATAGCCAACTTTATCAATTACAAGAAAGTGCATCATGAGACTTCTTAGGAATTTATTAATCATTAGAAATCACTAACATAACATGATTGGAAACAACCTATTCAAAAAATTTAAATCCACATTAAAATACAAGTTTCAATACATCATTAGGCCATTTAATATTAATTCATTATATGAATCCTTTGATCATGATAAAATACAATGCCATCTCTGAAGACAATTCAACATTCCCTAACATAAATAAATAAGTATGCTTATGAGACCCAACATAAACAAAAATGATACTAATGTTATTGATATCTATGATCATATTCATGATTATAATAGGAATGTTAATGTAGTTGTGTTAGGATATTCTTAATAATTAGTTATTTCCTCACCCATAATAAGAAACCCTTTCCAACCTCTCATTCTTTCTAGCAAAACAAAGTTACAATCTACATCAACCTATCAACATAATATATGTTATAAATATCCTTCCTATATTTATACCTATATATATTTATAGTAGATAATTAACCCCCAATGGCATGACTCAAAACATTTTGTTAGTTCCAAACTATTTGGAGGTATTCTCATGATAATTTCAATTCTCTTCATACTCTGCAATAAGATTTTATCATTAGTCATAAATTTGACCATGATAATTTGATAAGGTAATAATATTAAATATTTGATAATGGAATTAAATTTACTAAGAGTAATTTAATATTTATCCACTCAAATAAACTAGTTCTCACCTTGAAATTTACAAAAATTCTCTTTCGAATCATTCTAAAAGAAAAAAAAATGTCTAATAAATAATATTTCTCAAACATAAAATCCCAAAAATTTAGATCTAGCCACTAAAGTTATAAATAATATGGTTAACCTTACCTCTTCCACTCAATTAAATAACTTATTTAACATGAATAACATGAAATACATCATATCTCACATTGATACAATAATTAGTACTCAATGTCTAAAACACCCCCGAAGACTCACCAATCCTTTAATTAGAATTGGATTTTTTTTTTGATATTATTGATACTATAATTAGTGTCACTTATATTATTCATGGATGCCATATTGGAAGTAGAAATTCCAAACAACTCTTATTTAAA
Organism: Torreya grandis; assembly: GCA_037957365.1. Taxonomy (NCBI): domain Eukaryota; kingdom Viridiplantae; phylum Streptophyta; class Pinopsida; order Cupressales; family Taxaceae; genus Torreya; species Torreya grandis. The sequence continues at coordinate 557,996 of JARHVA010006568.1, read as the reverse complement.
CATATTCTAAACTTTATGTCTTAGCTCAACTAATGTCAATGGTTTCATTTTATATCCCTTCGATCAATCATAGTGTATAGTTTAAACTTTTACACATATTAATGATTTCATGTCATCATAATTATTTTTTATACTTGAAAATATTTCATTGGGTCCTCTAAAGTGTGCATTCTCTATTACATGTAATTACCTTAAATATAATAATTATTTTCATTAGACTTAGTAAAGATACCTTCATATACTAAATATTCATATCTATACATGACATATATTTCAATTATTTGACCAAGCCTTTATAAATTTCAATTTATTTATATCATTGATTTTTGACACTAATTTTTCATGTTCAATCATCAAAAAATCATACAGTTAGTTATTATTATTTAGAAACTTCAAATGATCAATAATAAGTTATTCAACACAAGTCTCCATGACTTTCTTATAATTTATATATCTACATATTTTAGTAATAGCTTACTTATCAATTTATTCAACTAAGGTTCACTTAGGTACTACCTTCATGGGAGTTTCACTCATATTTAAAATTGATTTAATATATGTAGAGAACATACACAGTTGTTCTTCCAGTTGTTCCTATTTTTTTGTTACCTTATATTCTTTGAATAATTCTTATTACAATCAATTTAGAATATAAAATCACCTTCTTGGGTTGATTCCTCATATATTATTCTAATAAAATCACAATGATTTGCATTCATTTCCTCTTTTTCCTTATTAGTTATATATTTGGAAAAATTTGCAAACTATTTGCATGCATTATCAGTTACTAATCTTAATGTGAACTTATCTTTCTTATTCTAAGGTACACTTTACAATAAATTTACAACTACATTAAAATCAAGGGATATAACCTTATTTAAAGTTCTACATTTTCTCACCATTTTTTATGACCATTTTAATGATGTATCACCTAAATAATTATTCATTTGGGTACTAGGAGAAACAAGAGGAATAATTAAAGTAGATAGTGATTAAGTAGTATCTACAAAACTCACTGAAGTCTATTTATTTTTTAGTGGTAAGGAAGAAGGTGGAGGTAGATGTGGAACTAGAGGTGATTATAATGGAGAAGTAATATGGGGAAGTTATGGATTATGAGGTATTGCTGAGGGATGTTGCACATGTGTGGGAGGAGTGACATGGGGATTTGAGTGGATCATTGGTTGTAATCCATAATTTTTGGGTAGTTCTATCAATCGATACATCTAGATCAAGGTCTTATAAGGGTTGAGAACTACCAGACATCATAAAAGATGATAAATTTTTACTAATAGAATTTTTTCCTAGATGAAGAATCATATCCATAATTTTTTAGTAAGTTTCTTCTTATTTATGTCTTCTTCATTTCAATATCCCCTTCTGATAGGGATATATGAAAGATAAAAGCTCTGAACAAAGATATGATTTTTACCAAAATAATTTCCAAATAAATAAATAAATCACAATATAATCTCTTATTTATTCACTTAGACTATTACAATAGATATCCTCTATCATGCATATTAAATAATATTCAAAGACGGTCTTAAAAACCTAAGTATTCCACAAACTAGGAATTAAACATGAATCTAGTACGTCTCAGCCTGCTATGTCAAAAACATAGTTACCGACATCGGTTATACTACCATCATCAATCGACTTGGGTCGTTAACCTGCCGATGTCGGTGATAGGTCGGCTGATGTCGGTCGCTGTGGATCTCTGCCTGCTGATGTCGGTCTCTATGCAAATCTGTATAGATCTATATGGAATTCATATGACCACCAATAAAGTACACCCTATTTGTTGGACCCCTGATCTCAAGATATATGGCTCTAATATAGAATATTTCTATCTGTATAATTTATTGAATCAAAAACCTAATAAAATAAATACCTGGAAAGCTCTGTGACAACTTCTGTATGAAGTTACCTCTCAAATTTGTAAACCTCTGTGATAACTTCTGTATGAAGCTATCTCTCAAATTGGCAATAGATCAGTTGATATTTCACAACCTCTGAATCACACACACTGAAGAGTGGACGTTCTCCAATGCAAATAGAATCTTGGAACCCTTGGCTCAGTCTTAACAGAAGAATTCTTCAATATCAAAATCAATAATCAATCATAATATCACTCTCCCTCCTATGAGAAACCCTTATATCCCCCAAAAAGATGCAATTTCCCTAATTAGGGTTTCTTAAATTAGAATTAGGGTTTCATAATTAAAAATAGGCTAAATAATTAATATTTAATTAAATCAATCAAATATTAATATCTCCCTCAATACATGTCTGATCAAGCCCAAACAAAAGCCAACTGGAAAAATTTTGCTAAATGAAGCCAAGCCAATCTCCATCAAGACCCTCTAACCATCCTATCAGCCTATGAGGGTCACATAATAGGCTAACCATCAACTCTGAACATGTCAACTAAAAAGGGGACATAAAAATTTGCCCCTCCTAAAATTGCTTTCCCTCAAGCAATCACTGAATGATAAACTAATCAATCCACCTGGATCCCAAATGTAGTCATGATCTCCACCACTGTCAATCAATACAAACTCCATGCCATGTCCATCACAACTCTCATCTAATAGCATCACATCATCTCTAGTACTAAGATAAGAATCCCAACATCCAATCCATAAATGAAAATCAATTGACAACTCAAGTAAACTCCTTACCTGAATAATATCTGAATTTGGAATATGAATGCTAGACATACTCATTTCATCATCAACCTGTGACTTGACTATAATAGAAAGATTAGTCCCTATCACATGTGATATCTCTTGAACTAAACTCACCTCAAGACAAAGCTCATCCACCTGTCTCTCCTGTGTTGGTGCCAATGTGCACTCGGTAGCGCACTCTATCATGTCATCTCGTATGAGCCTCTCCATCTGATGAAAAAACATATGTTTGAAGCTACTACCCCATATTGCCTTAATAATATGTGTCTTCCCATCAATATCAAAGCAAACCTCCATGTTCTTGAGATGAAGAGTAACTTCCTCAAATGAATGAAGCCACTTCATACCCAAGACTAAGTCTATATCCCCCATGTTCACCACATAATAATCGGCCTTGAACTCATAGTTGTTCAAGTGCAATGGGAGGTCTCTAATCATACGCTCACAACTAAGAGTGTGAGCATCAGCTACCTTAACTCTAATTCCCTCAATATATTTAGTAGTGAGTCCATGCTTCTCCACAAATGTAGCATCTATAAAATTATGTGTGGCTCTTGTATCAAGAAGGGTGATGACCTTCTGTCCTGCCAAAACTCCACGGAGTCTAAATGACTCATCTGACTGAATGCTGGATAGGCGTGCCTCCTATATATGAAGCTCTAAATCTACCTCTGCCTTAGGCTCTAAAGTCTCTGCTTCATCAAAACCATATTTCTATTCAGAATCCTCTAAATTTGAATCCTCATAATATGCCCACATCACAGGATTTGCCTTGCCCTTAGGCCTCAAAGGACAATCATGATTGGCATCATAGGGACCTTTGCAATAGAAGCAAAGCTTCTTCCTGTGTAGATTGTTAAGAGCCTCTCGATCCAAAGATGGTGCTACAGGATTTGCCTTAGAATCATTCTTAACACTTGATTTATCTATGTTAAAATCTGGTCTCTCTCTATTACCGTTAAAGCACTTATGGTCCCTGGATGAAGAAGTACCTCCTGAGTTAGATTTACTAGATGGGTCTACCATCTCCATACTACATTCCTTCTTCATAGCCTTTTATAATGAAGGAGGATCAAAGGCTTTGATCCAACCTCTCAATGGTTTTGTCAATCCCTCCATGAAGAGAATTACCAATCTACGCTCTGAAATATTTGACACCATGACTGCCAATCTCTGAAACTCACCAATGAAGGAATCCAAGTTCCCTATTTGTTTCAACTATGCTAGATCTTGAAAGTAAACCTTGGGATCTTTCCTGTCAAACCACTCAACCAGTCTATCCACAAAGTCCCGTTACTCTGTCACCTGGTTATGCTGAAGTGTTACCATACCATGGTACCACCAATCATGTGTTACTCCATCCAAGTGCAAAGTGGCATATTTGATGGCCTCTATTACTATCATTTGCCTCAATGCCAAGAATGTGTCAAGATTATGAACCCAAGCTTGACATGTCATCTTGCCACTACCGTCAAAATTAGTCAAAGAAATCTTGCCAATAGCCTTCTTCAGCTCACTGAGTTAACCTCTAGGCCTCTTCTCCTATCTAAGCAATCTATAGTGCTCTCTCCTCAGATTAAAAAAATGATAAAATGACATCCTCTCCTAAACATGAGGAGCTAATAAGTCCCACTCATCATTTACCACCATGAAAATATCTGCAAATAGGGAATCTCTTGTCTCCTCCTCTGTTGGAGCCTTTGGTTCCTCTTGAACAAACATAGGATGTGTAGGTCTATCATCTATTTTGGAGTGAGCCTACTATGGTCTCTAATTAATAGTAGCACTCCTATTATCTCATTGTTCTCCATTCTATCTAATAGGCGTGATCATCCTCTCTACCATAGTAGTGAGTCTTTGTATTGCCTGATTCATCTACTGTTGGCCTATCATCATAGCATGGTGGAATTCTCTGGTGTCCTGATCATCATCATACCTATGGCCCCTAGGTGGGCTACCCTCACGTCTATCACTCATGATGATTGGTGACTTCTCTAACACCTGGGTACCTTCAAGTAAGGCTTAACTGTGTGTGTTATACCTGTGTGGTCCCAACTCTTATGGCTGCATAAGATCTATAAACCCTTAGGATGGCAGGATTTAGCTCTGATACCACTGTATTAGAGCTATCATTATACAAATCAATCTACCCAATAGGATGGTAGGTCTTTGGCTCTAATATACCAAAACTAACCAATAAGATGGCAAGAATTTGGCTCTGATACCACTACAATATCCCCTTCTGATAGGGATATATGAAAGACAAAAGCTCTAAACAAAGATATAATTTTTGCCATAATAATTTCCAAATAAATAAATAAATCACAATATAATCTCTTATTTATTTACTCAGACTATTACAATAGATATCCTCTATCATGCATATTAAAGAATATTCAAATACGATCTTAAAAACTTGAGTATTCTGCAAACTGGGAATTAAACATGAATCTGGTACATCTCAGCCTGCTGTGTCAAAAACACAGTCACCAATGTCAGTTATACTACCATCATTAGTCGATTGGGGTCGTTAACCTACCGACGTCAGTGATAGGTCGGCTGATGTCGGTCACTGTGGATCTCTACCTACCGATGTTGGTCTCTATGTGAATCTGTATGAATCTGTACAGACTTCATACAACTACCAATAAAGTACACCCTATTTTTTGGACCATTGATCTCAAGATATATGGCTCTAATACAAAATATTTATATCTGTATAATTTATTAAATCAAAAACCTAATAAAATAAATACCTGGAAAGCTCTGTGACAACTTATGTATGAAGTTACATCTCAAATCTGTAAACCTCTGTGATAACTTCTGTATGAAGCTATCTCTCAAATCAGCAATAGATCAGTTGATATTTCATAGCCTCTAAATTGCACACATTGAATATTGGACGTTCTCCAATGCAAATGGAATCCTGGAACCCTTGGCTCAGTCTTCACAAAAGAATTCTTCAATATCAAAATCAATAATCAATCATAATATCACTCTCCCTTCTATGAGAAACCCTTATATCCTCCAAAAAGATGCACTTGCCCTAATTAGGGTTTCTTAAATTAGAATTGGGGTTTCATAATTAAAAATAGGCTAAATAATTAATATTTAATTAAATCAATCAAATATTAATATCTCCCTTAATACATGTCTGATCGAGCCCAAATGAAAGCCAACTGGAAAAATTCTGCTAAACGAAGCCAAGCCAATCTCCATCAAGACCCTCTAACCATCCTATCAGCCTACGAGGGTCACATAATAGGCTAACCATCAACTCTGAACATGTCAACTAAAAAGGGGACATGACATTCATCTCCTCCACTACTTGTTATTGAGATAAATCTTGGGAAATCGATGTGTATTTTTACGATGAGGTGTTGGGATGCACTCAATAATGGGGCCTATTATTAGATTTTAGAATTCCCTACATAATTTTAAGATAATTTGGTGGTTTATTCAATCCATTTATTTTCAAACTATGTTTTAGATCTCATCAAATCAAAATTTGTACATTTTTTAGATATGCCAATCTTTTTACTGACTAATCAATTATAGGGATGGTATAAAATGTAATTTATATATGAATAATGGATCAAGAATGTCGCTTACATAATATGTTCTTCCTCTCATCAACCATTCCAGCACAAAATGTTTCATCTGATCTAGAATGATTCATTAATAATATCTTTTTCTTACATCAAAATCATCTTCACAGTCCTGTTAGTAGTCCTCAGTTTATGGTATATGTGTTTGACCAACACTCAACCTGAGATTATCTCTTAAAAATTTATTAATATCAAAATAATGTATTTTATTGTGAGGTTTCTTCAAGAAATATATAATTAAATTTTTGATATTAGAGGCATCACAATCTATTTTTTAAATATAATAGTTGAATTTAATAAGAAAAGAGATCCCCCATACATGCCTCTGGTTGAATTTATTATGGACCACACACAATTATATATAGAGTTCAATAATAATCATCTTGTGACTTTAATATATGGGTAACCTATATGGGGTGTATTTAAATCCTCCAAAACTAAGGTAAGCGAGCTTCTAAAATTGAATAAACTAATTTCCATAATTTTTAATCAAAGTGGTAGGCCCATTTGATATTTGGGCTCCAATGTTACCCTCAAGAATATTTAATAATAATATAATAAATTTATCATTATCCTTCCTTAAATGTTTCTTTCATTTTTAATGAATGAGATGATGGAATATATCATGTATATATTTTTAGGAACATTCCACCCTAATTTCATTAAAACATGGTCATGCCCTTAGGTCTTTAATATAATAAATCAAGTATGATACCACTTAAAATATTTGTGTTGATTCTAGTGTAGTGAAGATATCATGGAGACTATCACTAATTTTTTTATCTCCAATAAATAATTTGTTCTCTAACATAAATGATATTAATATACATTCACATCTAATTTTGAAACATGTGTCTATCAATGTGGCCCATGATTTTGTTTAAATTTTTTATAATATCTAATAAATCTTCTAAAAAATAAGACTTTTATAAGGTTTATGCCATATTGGAAGGTCCCTACTTATTTCATTTTAACCAAGGTTTTTCTATCATGTTCAAGCATTGTTATTTGTTTTAAACCCATTTTTTTTATCAATGTATTTACTAATTTGTATTATTTTATCATGGAGTACAATCTCAAATGTTAAGCCAATTGAAGTTCCATCAAGTTTGGTAATGAAAACATCATATGTAGGATTTATTTATATTTTATTAGGATCATAATGTTTATCACATGGAAGAAATAAGTTTTCACATTATAAGGATGTAGTGAAAGACTCACCATGTGCAAGTCTTCAATCAAGAAGACATTAACCCAACACCATTATTTTTTCATTCTCCATTATTTCTTATAATTAACCAATATATATATGGCTTATGCATTTGACTATGTATCAATGGTGTTTTCTCTATGGGTGGAAATGGTCTTATATACCATATATTTTAATTTTTTTAGGATGTGGCTATGTGGATGGAAACTTTGGAGAGAAGTTTCAAAATTATTTAATGGAATGTTAAGAAGTAAAAACCATATGTGTGGGTACATGGGATACACTAAAATGGACATGAAAGTGTCATAAATTTATATTAATATTTCATATAGATTTTTTGAAAGTAGATATAATTATTTTATAACATGAAACACAAAAAAATTGGAAATAAACAATTTAAAATAAGGATAATGATTTTTTTTTCGAAAAAAACAAGGAGAAAGGAAGATAAATATGGATTCAATGAAAAGAGGGTGTTTGTATTTTATCACCAATATTATATAAGAATAAAATTGGAATTAATGTTTTTTTCAATGCTTTGAAAAAATCTATTGAAGATTTTGTAGCAAATGGGAGATGTTGAATTTATTTTATAGGGCTAAACAAAGTGATCCTAGTGTTAGTAGGGATTTTATAGAACTAATGAAAGAAAGTTCCAAAATTTTATTTGTAATTTTGTTTTAAAATAATGTATGTTAAGTTGATATGGTAATTTGGGAACATAAAAAACCATTGAAAATGTTTGTGGATTACCCATAGACTCAAACTACCAAAAAATGAATTAATTTGTACCTAGACAAGTTGTACAAGGATCTATTTGAAATGTTAGAAATATCAAAAAAAATTGGAACTTTGGTAACTAAAGGAAAATTGAATTAAACCTAATTAATAAATTGAGATGAATTAGGAACTTTGAGCACTTAAAGAACTCAAAGAACTTCTTAGAGTTGTTGATTAAGTCAAATTAATTGGGAAAATAGGGTAAATCAAACACTAGTGGATCTCAAGAAATTCCTATTGGTGTTAAAAATATTTGATATGCCCAATGGAGATATTAAAAATAAAAATCACATAAATCTCTTATAATGATAATTTATACTTTATACTCTATCTAGGTAATGGTGAAAAAATGAGAAGGTTTTGGAAGTTTTATTTTTTGTGACAACAATCCTATAATTAGGAAAATAAAGGTGCATAGTTTGGTGTGGTTACCAAAAATTTCACATAACCTTAGTGGAATAATGTGGATTTACACACCACATATAATGATTGGTCAAATTGGCCACACCTCAAACTATCATAGTAGATACCCATAAGGACCATGCATCTACCCTCATATGATATAGTATGCATGTAATTTATTTCATATAAATGGTATTGAATCCAAATTACTTAGTGATGCATCTTATCTCACCATCATGCACCCATCATCTACCCCTAGGTGAATGATCTATAAATTAATGTAGTAATCCTAAAGGCTAATACATAGGAAACTTATCATGTATGTAATAATTTAGTTGTATCACATTATCCATAATTTATATTTATCTAGTCAAAATCCATTAAAAATAATGTGAAAACTATAACAATATGATTAATCCCATACTATATATTATTCCATTCTCTATCATGGCACATAACATTTCAATCATATATGAAGGGTTTCTCTCATAAAACTTATGCAAAGTCACACATATGGACATCATCCCTATAATAGATTTATAGATATAGAATATTTGAATTATATAGGTGAAAAATTAACACAATTTACATTGAATTATAGTTATTAAAACCTTATCTCAACATTCTAGTTCATTATTATCAACCATGGTCTTTGGTTTGTTGCATATGATCACCAAACCCTCTAGTGGTAGAATTAAAATAACATGAAAATTATCCATGGAAATGGTGAATTCCACTATGTACCAATCCATATCCCATATGAAGTTTTGTGTACTCCTCTACCACTATTATAAGAACATCAATAAATAAATCTTCTTGTAGAGTCCCCTGACACATCTGCATGATGCCTCCAAACCCAACTCACTAATCAAGCTTTTTATTCTATTGAATATCTAGAAAGTAAATTAGGTAGATAAATAATATAAAATAAATGACATAGTAATATTCATATTTTTACTTTAAAAATGCAAATATATGTACTAATTTATCTCTTGTTAGAAAAAAATAGGAAAAAAAATAAGCTAAATTCAAATTAAACTAGAAAATTTCAATAATAATAATAATAATAATAATAATAACAACAATAATAATATACAATAATAATAAACAATAACAATAACAATAACAATAACAATAATAACAACAACAACAACAACAACAATAATAATAATAATAATAATAATAATAATAATAATAATAGGCCACATTAATTCTAACTAAATTCACCATATTTTTTATGCTAAATCAACTATGTTATCATTTTTTATAATAAATTGACTACATATTACTTCTTACTATAATGGCCATATTTCCAATTTAAAACTATATTGATCATGTTAATTCTAACTAAATCAACCATCCTTACGATTTTATACTAAACTGACCATGTTATCATACTTATATATTATATTGGACATATTATTTCCAAATAATTTTTTAATGTTTCTAATTTAAAACTAGAAAAACCATGTTAATTCTAACTAAAATATCCATATTTCTAATTTTATAGTAAGTCAACATGTTATCACATTTCTCTACTAGATTGACAATGTTAGTTCTAACTAAATTGGATGACTTTTTCATTTTATACTAATTTGGCCATTTTATCACCATTTTATACTAGATCACTAATAATAGTTATTATTAAATAAGCTATCTTTATAATTTAAAAGTAGAGCAACCATTTTCACTATTTTCTCTACATAACTAAATATTTTTGGTAGATATTTTGTCTTGGCCTTTTAATGTTATCTATAAATTTGACATAGAAATATTAAACTCCTACCATTATCCACTAAAAAATTATCTATTTTTAATGCATTTTGGGGAAAAATCATTCTAACCTATCTACCCAACCCAACATTAATTACATCACCTACCTTGATAAGTGTGGTAATAGGTTCCTAACATCCTCCATACATCAATCACATGGAAAGAGATGATGGATATAGGATAATCTCTAGAAATCTAATTATCTCAAAATATAAAAATTTCAAATTATTATATTTTTACATATTTATAGTAAAATTTTTTAAAAAAATGAACCTTTTAATAATTTTCTTCCATGTTTTGTATTTCTATTATATTTTTCATTCCGTAAGTCTGTTTGACAAAATAAAAGAAGTTACTTGTGTCATAAGGAAATTTCTAGTACTAAAAAAATATTTTTATATAAATTTTGAATTTTATTTTATTTTCAATCCTGCAAATTAGTTTTAATTCTTAATTGACACCTTATATTATTAATATGTGTATGGATTGGCAAAACTATTTTAAAATTTATGTGACAATATATATAAATATTTGTCCATTTAGGCATGTAATTAAAGGTATGTATGTTCATTTGTGTTACTTAATTTATCTCATTTTATTAAAAACTTATTTTATATTTTTTTGTTACTATTTTTCTTTCCCAAATCACCATCCTACATTAAACTATTATATCACATGATGTGCATTAGGTGGGAACATGTCTATACCTATGTTTTTATTCATTGAAAATATCCTTTAAAATAGTTGTTGGTGCATAAATATGTCAGAGTGTACATCCTATGGAGTGAACCTAGAAAGGGGTGGGGTGATTTCATGGTGTTTTATGAGAAATTTACATGCTATCTAAATATACCTTATTATCATCACCATCATGAATTTGGCTCTATTTATCCTAATTAGTGTTTATTTTCCATTCTTTCCTCTCAATTTTTTTAGTATCATGAAGTTTTCCTAATATATCAATTTGTATCAATATAGATACATATCTTCCCATGTATTTAGTACTAAATTGATCATGATAAATTTAGTCTATTTACTACTTATATGATTTCTTACTAAATCCATCTTGAACAGTTTATTTATTTTTGCATTTCTACTAGATTGGCATGGATGAACCTATATAGTATTGTTTCTAATTCATTATATTTATTTTATATATATTGATTCCATCAACATTTTAGATAGGTCACTTTTTATAATTTGTTTGGTATTCATTATGTTGCTAAATTTCATTTTGATATAAAATCCAAAATCATATTATTTGCTTGCACACAAATAGTTTTACTCTAATTATATAAGATGAATAGGGAGAAATAATATAATTCCTTGTGAAGTTATAATATTGTTAAAGGTATTTAAATTTTAATATAAATAAATTGAATCAAGGAGGTTACTTATAGTCTTTGGATTACTGAATTAATAAAATTGACCCCTTAATTTATAAAATCTATTTCAAAGTGACATTAGATCCAATAGTGGTATTTTCTGCATAACATACCAACTCTATGATGAAAAGAGGAGAGAAAATTCTCAACTAGTTAGGATTCCACCTCTTTCCTTCCGAACTCTCCTAAAAAGAAGTGTATTTTGGTATAAAAATTATCAAACATCATCATCTACCAGTCATGGAAAAATAGATACCTTAATTTTTTTGATGTAATTTGTTTCCATATAAGGGGCCCATTTAGAGTGCATTATAATACTTATGAAAGAAACCTTAGTCTTTATTATGTTCAAAAGTACCAGCTCATTCAGATTTAACAATGAACTCAACCAACAAGCATTTTCTATTAGTCTAAAATATCAAATAATGCTTGAATAATGACAAGAGAATGAAACAACATGTAATCTTGATATACATAATAGCACCTATTATAATTATGAAAATAAAACTACCTACTATAATAGAAGAAACAAAAAGTGATGAGAGAGAGAGAGAGAGAGAGAGAGAGAGAGTGAGAGAGAGAGAGAGAGAGAGAGAGAGAGAGAGGAGAGAGAGAGAGAGAGAGAGAGAGGAGAGAGAGAGAGAGAGAGAGAGAGAGAGAGAGAGAGAGAGGAGAGAGAGAGAGAGAGAGATGAGAGAGAGAGGAGAGAGAGAGAGAATGGAGAAATAAAAGATGAAATCACTTTATAATTGAGCAAATCTAGGTTTGTTATGCAAAAAAATATCTTGAAAAAAATAGTTCTTTCTTGACTAATATACCACAACTAGAAAACAAAGATGGTGCAGGAGTCCAATGACAAAGTATCTATGTATAAGAGGGAAACAAAGTCACCATATACATGTGAAAATAATGAATCTCTCATAAATATTACATATAAAATATGACTAATGAAACATAAATTTAATATTCATCAATACTTAGATGAGTTAAAGAAAGGTCTTCAAACAACCTCAACTAATACAAAAAGGGAAAAAATAAACTAAGAAAGTAACAAATATAATAAATTAAAATGGCATAGCCTTATATTCTATATCTAATCCTAAATGAATCAACCCTTATTATAATGGATAATTAATCTTTTATAAGCAATGAAAGTCTATGGAATCATTAATAAACACACTATGGGTTGGTTACCAACATTGAATGGGATGTGCCCACTTGAGGCTAAATCAAAATTGAATCATGCCCAATCTAAATGAAATAAAGATCAAGACCATGTTAGTTGATCTCTAAAGTTAATTTTGGGTTGTATAAGTCATTGAAGATCCCTTTGGGATAGTCATATGGCCATAGTCTACTCAGTGATGACCTTACCTAGTTAAGGAAATGCTTTGTCATGTATGCTCTCATTTTATCTTGATGTATATTTCAAATATTCTAATCAGTACCACTACCTAATTACATAATAAAAAATTTCCCATGGTCCCTCTCACCATTAGGAGAAAAGATATCATTTAACTATTTAGATCTGATTAGACTCATAGCCTAATTTATGGATATTAACAGCTTATATGGAAAATATGGACATTTAATTTAGTCTTTGATTTAGCTCATGGAGGTCCATGTATATTCATTGGGAAGATTATTCTACATGTTAAAATATCATTGTTCTATATGATGATACCACATAGAAGCATAATATTTTATCATATTCCCAAGCTGATCAGGATAGTTATGTAGAAAATCAAACTAATTAAGTGCATGGGATGATGCCACATGGCATAATCTTAGAGATATAGGGTAGTCATGACACATAAAACATAGAGATAGGACATGAGATTTCCTTTTGAGAGGTATCTTTACACTTGTAAGATCTTGACAAGTGTAAAGATACCTCTCACTAAGAGATCAAAGGTCCTATCTCTATGTTTTGATGTGTCATGACTACCCTATATCTCTAAGAATATGCCATGTGACATATAACCATGCACTCAATTAATTTGAATTTATACATAACTATCCTAATCAACTTGGGAGTGCAATAAAATAAGATGCTCCCATGTGGTATCATCCCATTCACCTAGTAGAATTACCACCCTCTCACTTTTCACTAACCATAATATGGGCTTAGGTAAACAATATTTGGCCATGTGTCATTATCTTGGGCATCCAGAAGGTCCATGGGTAGTGCTTTGGTCAAGGCACTCTAGAGAAGTGTACCCTTGATATGTTTATAGGTGGAATTGTTATCACTCCGGAGTGAACCCTACTTGAAGATGTGCAAGGCACACCTTCAACTCCAGTTGATATAGTGGAACTTTTCAGAGTGTCAGTGACTTTTTAATGAGAATAAATTATATATAAGGTTGGTTCCATTAATATTTTTTCAATTAAATCTAATTTACTATGATTTCTTCGATGAAAATCATAAGGGGAAACTGAAGGGAAATCCTAACTAAGGAGTGATGCACCTAAATTGTTTATATCCTCTATAAGATGTTGAAATTAATGTATTCATATAAACCAATAAAATTCCTATTTTTCCCTAAATCATAAATATTTTAGATGAAGGGTTGAAAGGATTTTGGATTACAAAATTTATTTTACCTCTTCAAATGACTTGTAGAAGGTGAGATAGAAAGCAATAGGTGAGGAAGGGACATGACAAAAGGAGATATAATATCACTTATATGCTGATAAACAATCAAATAAAATATATTCTATATCAAAAAATCATGCAAAACAAAATCTTATTTATTGACGTCTGGTCTACATTTCAATTTCTTCTTCAGCTCTAAGAATTCTAGTAAAATGGATTGATTAATACAATATATATGTTTCAAATATTAATTATATCTAATATGGAATTTAAAAATGGGAAGGTTTAGTCTTGGTTGACTAACTCAATACCAACTCCTTTTACAATGTTTAAAATAATCATTAAAATCTTTTACTCCACAAAATTTACATGTTTTGTTTCAAAATTTAGTGTAGAAGGGATGGTGGGCCCATTTGAGAAGTCAAAATTTATTTTCATGGAAATATATGCCAAAAATATTCAAATTAATTTAACTTTATTATAACTTTAAGATGAGTTAAAACATTAAATGTATGAGATGACAAGGAGAAAAGCATGACTTGTTAACTAGTCAACCAAAGTGTAAGACCAGTCAATCTCCAAATAGCCTTATTTTGCATGAAAAGGACCTTGAAGGATTAAGTATACATATTTATGTTTTCAAATAGTGTAAAAGTGGCTTGGAACTCCAAATTTAACTCCATGATGACCAATTCAACACCAAACTCCAACTTGACCTTTTGAACAATTAGGCCAACTAGACTAATTAAGCCTAAAGGTTAATTTGTGCAACTTGGACACCATGAAACCTATAAAATAATCCATGGAACATGATAAAATAGTAATTTATACATGAAAAATAGTAACTTATCACCAAAAATGTGATTTTGATGACAAACCCTTTGCCATTTAGTCAATAGAGTTGACTAGGCCTATTTTATGTCATTTTCTAGCAGACTCACCATTTTCATTGAGCTATTTGGGACACTTATAGGGTGATTTATGATAAAATTAAGATTTAAGGACAAATAAAAAGTCCTAATATTTGATCTCCATTTATTATATTTGATTGATTTTCCATGTACTTCATCTTGCATGCTTTATTCCACAAAAAACATGATTTATCCCCTCATCCATACATCTTTAGAAATAAAATTTACATTTTAGGAATAGTGATTTAATAGCAATAAAATCCATTTTTCTCAAAATGAAGCTTTTAGGTGTTTAGGAGGATTTTAAAGTTGAATATTCAAATTGATGATTCATGAAGTAAAAAATTCCAAATCATAAACCAATTCCATTTGTGTGTATAAAATTTACCTATATGAAATCCTTGAAAATATTGGGTTCCCATGTGAAATATATGAAAAGTTAACATGTAAATGAAATTTGCCTATGGGGAATTGACTGCATTCTAGATTGCCTACACTTTTAGTGATTGTTCATAATGCTCAAACCATAAAATGATAAAAAAATTTCATTAATTATAGGTTTATAGTGTTCCTTAAAACATACTAATATTATTTGGATAAACTCCACATATGGTGAACAAAACAAGCATCTAAACAGGTGGCTTATAAGGGTAACTAAAACTGGAAAAAGTGAAAAACACCACTATGATGAAAATAATTCCTTAAAAGATTAAAAAATCCTTAAAAATTCATTATTTTACTTTTAAAATTATTTCAAAAAACTCTTAAATTCACTTTTCCATGAAAAGTCAAAAAAATGACTTTTTGGCCTAAGTGCCTATTTGCTTGCAAAACACTATGTGATCATGGTTTTATTAAAATTTTGAATTTTAACACTATATATATATATATATAATTATTTAAAAACATCATCCAATTCTTTTCAATCATTTACTAGGCTTTAGAAGCTTTTGAGACACTTCAGGATGAAGCATACTCCAATGGTGACTTCAAACAAATAGGCTGAGGTCTGAGACAAAAATTCAAATATGTGAATTTATCCAATGTCCATTAAAATTTATAATATGTTTCTTCAACACATGATGATCCTATGTAAATTTTTTTAATTATTAACTCCACCTGTAGCTCTTGGAATCTTCAATTTTATCTCAATTTTGACCTTTGTGTGTGGATTGTCTACATGTTTTACTATGTTTTGGTGTTTTCAAGGTTAATTTCATGTATTTTATATATTTTAAAGTCAAAATTATCTTAATTTAGGTCAAAATTCTCTTCAATATTTTGAAAATAACCTCTACCCCTATTTTCAAGCATGATTTGACCTTTAACCAATGCATTTAGCTCCTCAAATGACTGAGTTTTGTTTTTGCAAGTAGATGTTGATCAGATTTAGGAAATTTTAGTGGAAAATTCATCTTAAAAATGTGTCTTAATATAATTCATACCTTTTTATAATATCAACATCTCTTTTTAGCCATTTGATTCCCTTATGCACTTTTTTTTAGGCCTCTCCTATTCATATTTCATACATTTCTATGGAATGTGTTTAGGCACTATAGGTAATTCCTTTTTAAATCAAATTTATGAAATTTTTTTATACCACTCCTTACCCATTCTTACCTCTACATTCTCCACCTCATTATCATGATGATTCTTCAAAACTTACAACCATCATAATGACTCAAAACCCTTATGCCTTGCAATATACCAACCTGTAGGGCTTCATTTTCATAGTGACTATAAGGTAGAATTAACTTAATTATTATGTTATCCTAGAATAATTTTATCCTCTTTTATTATATTTTGACATCACTAAGTCATTTTATGTTTTCATGAGTCCATTTGCATTATAAGATATCACTAAAATGTTCCTTTGAATAAACTCTCTTTAGCTAAGCCTAATTGTCACTATAGGTGACAATGATATCATGACTGCTATAATTTCCCCTATTTTCATAAAATGGTTCCCTTTATTATTAAAAACATCTCCATTTAATTCATAAACCCTAAAACATCAATAAATCCTCAATAAAACTCCTACCTACTTGGAATGCCTTAATGAAGATTAGATTTGAGACATATACATTGCTTGTAGGTTAACTTTCTATGTGGCTGCAAGTAGGCATTTTATGGAACTCTATCCTCATTTAAATTTGAAGAGACTTTTCATCCTTGTTTTTTCATGTATAATTTTCTTTCAAAAATAAACATATCTTTTCTAATCAATACTCACCTCTTTAAGCATCAAAGATCTCAATTCATCACCAAAAGATATCCCTATAAGGCACAAGCCTATAGGTGTTTCTTAGGGTTGTAAGTGATCTTTTCTATTTTATATTTATTACCTTAAACAATATCCTTTATTTTAATTCCCTTCCTCTTCTTTTAATTGAATTTATCTTGTCTTTAATCAACATAACACCTTAAAACTCATTGAGATAGACCATTCCATTCTAGGCTTGATGACTTCATTTGATGTCCTTTATATGGACTAAGAATAGTGTCCTTATATACTATGCTTAGTAATTAAGTGATAATGAGACTTGATCATAAAAATTTGACACCTCATTATCCATATTACATATTCTCCTTCAAATTATAGTGATCAAACCCTTATACTTATTTTATTTCCCAATCCACCTACCTAGCTATAAATGATCATAATTATGCACTATTAGATGCCCTGTTTAGGTTATAGATGACTGTCACTCTTTGCTAGAACCTACTTGTCATTGTTTTAAACCTTTTGGTTACCATGAGACTATTGAAACATGCTATCTCATTTATTTTATTAAATAATAGACCCTAACATTAACCATGAAACCCTCTTCATGATCAAAAACTTAATCTCTTGCAAAATACAAGCCTGTAGGGTATCCCTTTCATAGTGGTTATAGGGCATGTTTATGTTTTTCTCTTGATAATTGATACATTAGATACTAAATTAGGATTTTTTTCACAAACCTTGATTAAGGCATGCTTCTTGATCACTTTAAAGGCCTATTTGAGGAATAAAATGCTTATCAAATCAATAAGATAAGCTTCGTACATGCCTATAGGTCATGGTGGGTCATAGGTTAAATTTTATTCAATTTTAGACTTATTTTAAAACAAAACCTCTTACCTATTACAAACATAATAATATTAGGGTCCTAAATTATTTTTAGGATCCTTAATAACCAAATAAACCTCTTTGAACCCTAAAGAATTTCCTTGTGGTACTAAGTCAGCCTTCTTGGAGTGGCACAAGCCTATAGGAAGAGAATGCACATGGGCCACCAGGGACCTTCTTTGTAAATAAACATGCACCTTCCCTTATATATAAATGGAATCATATAAATATTAAGAAACATGTATGCTTGTTTTATCTCTTCATAACCTTGATGAGCTATTTCAGACTATGAGAAACCTTGGTTCTTCATTGAACTAGTTGACTGTATGCACCTTTAGTGGCTGTAGGTGAGTATACATAATATAGGTGCCATATATGGGTCACACTTTAACAATAATTTTAATGTTTTTAAAAAATTTCTACCCCTAAGTACTTAATCAACTTAAAACACAAGACACTCTTTAGATCTCAAAGACCCTTAAAATAGATTTGACTGTGTTTTTTGCTTTCCTACTACCCTTGTACATACTAAGAACATGGTATTAGTGACTTTGAAAAGGTCAAAAGGAGAGTATAAAAAACACTTGATGTTTTATGAATATATCAACAGGTCTCATATCCAACTTGAAACCACAAACTCTCTCACCTTGACCATTTTTACATTTAAGCTCATTACAAATGAACTATGTTTAAGGACTATAGGTATTTCTTAATGTTCAATTCAGGCTTGTTTGAAAATTGAAAAGTCCTATTTCTCCATGACAAACATGTATAGGTTTCTCTCAAGATCATTTATGTTATTAAAAAATAAAAAATATATATTCTTGATTACATTCTTCACGTAAGCATAATAACCTTGAACCTTATTCTTGAGAGTAGCTTATATAGATAATAGCCTAAAGGTATAGGTGGTCTTTTTCTCTTTTAAGGCCTTTTGACCTCACATATACCATCTCCCCTATCATTACAATTTCACATGAAAACAAATAAATATTCATTCCTTCCCAAGACTTAATGGTGTTTATTGTCCCATAAACCTATCAAATAGGCCCTACTTGAAAAAACACAGGCCTGTGGGTATCCTTCTAAAAACACTGAAGGTGTCAATAAACCATAACACTATAAAGAAACACTTTCTTTCTCAAATATATGATAAAATAAAAATTTCCCTTACATAGTGAAACAAAACCTCTTAATAACTCACTTTAAACATAATTTTCAATGTACCATATCTTAAGGGTTATAAGATATCTTTTTGATGTGAGGGTACTAAAAGTCCATAGAGTCTTTCTTAACCCTATGGGAGATTCCTTATTACAACATAGATTACTTGCTTCCACTAGACCTTGAGGAAGGTCTCTCTTTGTTCCAATCTCCATTGGACCTTTAAGGTCACACTTGACTAAGTTACTATTTTCTGTAGGACTCATCCAGTACTATAATTTGATATTTTATTGGTCTACAACCTCCTTAATAATGCCTTTAATAGTCCTTTAGCAATATTAACACTTATGACATGGAAATAGGTGATGTGAAAGTGGGTTTGAGAGTGATGGGAAAGTTTGAAACATGATGGAGGATCTAAAAAATATTGAATACCATGAGAAATTATTGATATATGGTAGTGAGATGGGGTGAATGAGATGGAGGTGTGAAAGGAGGATGAATGAAGGTGAAAAAGACATAGATAATAGAACATATGCAAACTTTAGACCTTCATATTATCACAACATAAAATTGGAGATAATTATAGGAGGGAAAGAGGCCATAATTAGAACTTGGTTTTCTAAAAAACCCTTAAAATTAGCAAACAAACCATAAAATATGCTAAACTAGCCCTTTTGAAACCTTTGTTTGAACATGGAGATGGTTTTCTGAAATGAAACTTGGAAAACATGTAAGATTTGTGAATGGAAGTCATGAAAACTTTTTTTAAACCTTGAAAAACATAATTTAATAAAATATTTTAAGTTAAATTCCTCACCTTAGACCATACAAATTCTCTTTGCAATTTTGCCTACACTATAGATTGAGTGGTTGACTTTGAGACCTATATTTGACCTTTTATTAGATGAATAACACCTTTAGAATGAAATGAAATTTTAGATAATGTTTTCAAAAATTTTAAACAATTTTAATTTTCTCAAAACTCTACCTAAGTGAAGAGAAATTGAAGAAAAATAACTACCTTTCTAGATTATAGGTAGCAAAATTTACCCTGAATTCAACTAGATGGTTCATGAGCATGAAAAATCCTATTGATAAACCACTTAGACCATAAAAAAATCCTATGAGTATAGTTTATTCACCCCAAAATTGAGATCTTTGCCCTCCTTCAGTTGACCATACCATTAGAAAACCTACAGTTAGGTCTCCCTATCCCAACAAGCAAGAAACCAAAACAAAGTTGGTTTTGGGCTTGTTTATCCATGAATCCTCATGAAATTGCTTTTGAACCCTGAAAATGGCCTGAAATTGACCTCCACTGCCCTGTCTATATGGATTTTTTATTTCTTCCATACTATTGCTTATGAAATGGAAAAAATAAGCTCTTTTTACCCTTTAAAGAGGAAAACAAAGTTTCCCACCATTTGGTACTAAATATTTGAGAATAATTTAGTGTCTTCCATGAAATTTTTCATAATTTTAACCTTTTAATTAGCAAATTTGTCATGTGGGAATCAATTTAGGGGCTTTTTTTGCTACTTAACATATCAAATGACCTTTTTATGATTTTAAACTTTGGACTTAGTCTATTTTCACTCTTTTGAACATGAATACAGATCTTTTGAGATAATTTAATAACTTTTTAAATTATTTTTATGATTTTTACCCCATTTTTTGACATTTTTGACCAAAATTTGCATTTTTAGACCATAATTGATGATTTCAACCAACTATAAAGGGGTAAGGATTGGATTTTTTTGAATGTTTAAAATATTAGGAGTAGTAATTTAGCCTTGATAGGATAAATTAATAATATTTTTGGGAAAATTTGGTGTTGACCAACTTGATAGTCAAAAGAACTCAAAACTCTGGTAAGGATAGACCAAGACAAACACTAAAACTTGGAAATCTTGCAGATCAATACACAATAAAAGAAACTGACACAAAAAAAATAAACATGTGCACATGTGCACTTAAAGAAAAGGAAAATAATAACACTGAAAATTAAAAACAAAACTGAAAGCATGTGTAGAAAAACACTTAGAGGAATGAAACTATGACTATGTACAAAGGAGTGACTCTCCTAATAATAGTATTTAAGAAACATCCCATTCATAAGAATGGGAAGATACTGTTCACTAAATATAGATAATTTAAAATCATTGTTATTATTACAATTAGTGATAATATAAGGTCCACCCCAAAGGCTATCAAATTTAGAGTGCTTACCTAGCTTTGCATGCTCTTCATCCCATTTGAGTACTATGTCTCCTTGCTAAAATATTTTTGATGAATATCTCTTTTCATATGTCTTATTGAATTAATACTAATTTGACAACATGGTATGCATATAATAATCTATTATCTCCTCTAATTCTCTTAGTTCATTTAGTCTAACTTCCATTACATCACTTTCTAGAATCTCTAGCTGATGTCTAAGCTCCAAAGTTGAAAGTTCTAATAAAATAGGTATCCTTGCTTCTCTTACATAAATTAGGAGATATGGTTAATGAATAATTTCCTTATTATGGGTGATCCTATCATCCCATAAATTAGTCTTCAACTTAGTATTCAAAGATCTCTGATTATCTTCCATTGTTCTTGTGATGATCCAAATCAAGTTTTTGTTAGTAGACTCAGCTAGTCCATTACCTATGAATATTAATTTTATGAACATGTAAAATAAATACTATGTTCAATATCTAATTCACATACCTTTTCAATAATAAAATTCAATAGAATTATATGATATTATAGTACAAGGTGCTCCAAAATGAGTGACTAGGCTCTCATAGAATTCAATCACAAAGTTCTCATTTGCCTCTTTCAAAGGCACTACTTCCACCCACTTGGTGAAATATTCTATGGATTTAAAAACCCACTTATTACCATCAATGGATGGAGTATGAATCATGCCAATTAATTCTAAACCCCATTACATGAAATGCCACTCAACCTAAATTGGCATTAGTGGCATAGCAACGAGTCTCTGTTTCCCTACAAACATTGCACACTTTGTACATTTTATAACCCATGAATGTTCATATATGAATAAATTAGGTAAAAAATAACCATCTATAATAATTTTTTCAACTATGGTCTTGGGTGCAAAATGACCTCCAGAAGGACTATCATGAAATTGCTTAAAAATCTTGTCAAAATGACTAGTTTCAACACACCTTAAAAGCGCACCTCCAATGTATTTTTTGAAAAGTAACCCATCAATAAGAATGTATGGTACTGATTTTAGCCTGAATTTTCTTTTTTTATACGTTTAAACCCTTTTAACACTCTCCATTTTGAATAAATCTACCAATGTTCTTGTCTAACTTGTAGGAGGTGCATTTTTAGTTTCAAGCTAAGTATCCTAAATTGTCAAAATTATTTATTTTTCTCCTTTACATATTCTACAAGATGTTCACATAATACTTTTCCTTAGACCATATTTTTAACCTTGAATTAAATGTCATATTCCATCATTTAGTGACCCATCCAACTCTCTTTTCACTCAAGTCTCTATTGAGAATGAAGTCCTTGACCCTTGGATGAGCAACCATTAATATAATCTTGTTATTTCAAACAAAATGTATAATTTTTTTCAGACCTATTATAATATAAATAACCTATTTTTATAAAAATTAATATATTTATCTTCATAACCCTTTAAATCTTGACTAATGAAAGCAATGGGCTTTTCCAAACCTTCATCATTCTACTGCATAAGCATGGTTGAAATAGTACTAGAAGTAGAGAAAGCATAAAAGAATAAATACTTACTAAAATATATATTGAAAAAATTATGAGATTGCTTTATTAATTATTTTATATCTTCAAAATTTATTTTAAATTATTTACTCCAAGTGAACTCTTGGTGTTTCTTTAGCATTTGAGTAAGTGGCTTTACTAATTCTTCAAAACTAGGAATGAAGCTTCTGATAAAGTTTATCTTACCCAAGAAGCTCTACAATCCATTATTATGTTTAGGAAATGATAGATAAAGGATTTCCTCTGCTCTCTCTAGATCAATGGAAATACCAGCTTTAGATGCCACATGCCTAAGAAGTCTCCCCTCATGTAATGAAAAAATGCCTTTCTTTGGATTCAATGAAACTCCAAATTATCTACATCTATCAAAAACAATCTTCAAATATGTTAGATGATCATTAGGATTATCTTAAAATACTATAATATCATCAAGATAGACTAAAACTATTTCTCTCAAGAGACCATGAAAAACAACATCCATTACTCTTTGGAAGGTAGCTCCAGTATTGGAGAGTCTAAAAGGCATCTTCTTGTAAACAAAACTACCCCATTTAATGCTGAAAGTTGTTTTATATTGATCTTTCTCCTTCAATAATATCTTGTTGTATCTTAAGTTCTTTTCCAATAAATAAAACCTATGTGAACCTGAAACTCTTTGCAAGATTTGATCCATGGAAGTAACTGGATAGTGATCTTTTAATGATACCCTATTCAAATCTTTGAAATCTACAAACAACATTATCTCACCCTTTTAATTCATTACTGGAAAAATATTTTCTACCCATGTTTAATTATTTATATGAAAAAATAATACTTGATTTAATTAGCTTTGTAAGCTCTTTCCTCATGATAATCTCAACCTTGGGGTTGATAGGCCTTTACTTTTATCTTACTAGTTTTGCATCTTGTTCCAATTCAGTAATATGTTGTGTCAATCTGGGGTCAAAACCTTTCAAATCATGGTATTCCAAATAAAATACATTCATGAATTCTTGACATAATGAAACTAAAGCTACTATATAAGAATCAATATTCACTTTACCCAACTTGAGTTGCTTACCTTCAACTATGCTAATTGGCTCATAATGCTCTTTCTTTAAAGAAATTCTCAGCTTATCTTTCCTTAGATAATAATATTCACTAAATATACTTTCTATATTCACCCAAACTTTTGTCTTCTTGTTTTATTTCAATTTCACAATTTGATTTTCATATTGATCCTACAATTTATCACGATTTCTTTGGCAAAACTCTACCTTATTCTATAGAAAATATGTTATTTGCTTATCAAAATAAATAACTTTCCAACTTACATCATTATGTTGGATTGAAGGATTACATAAAACCTTGATTTGGGTATGATTTTTATTGTCCTTAATCTGATCCATAATTTCATACTATGCTCCTATGATAGCAAGTCTATCAACATGTTGATTTTCTCCTCTAGGAATAGAGCAAATGTCAAATGCAAAGAAATATTCTATGAGATCTCAAAATCTACGTTTGTAGGCCTTAAAAAAAGTATTATTTTATTCACTTAAACCTTTTAATTTTTATACTACTAACTCACTATCACCTTTCACTTGTAAGAGCTTGATATCTCTTTTTCTAGCCCACTCAGACCATAAATAAGAGCTTCATACTCTATAATATTAGAAGTAAAATTGAACTAACATCTAACAAAAGAATAATACCTTTGATTTTGTGGTGAAACAAAATTACACCATCCCCGCTTACATTATTTTTTATAGATCCATCAAATAATAGTTTTTAAACTCCTTCTTGATCCTATATTGAGCTAGTGAGACTAGGTAAGAAGTCAACTTCTTCATGCATACAATAAACTCAAAAAACAAAAATATTCAATACTTTTATAGGGGTCATGTCCATGATTATCAATATTCCACTCATCTATGATAAGATATGGTATACCTTCAAGAGGCTTAGAAGGCTCTTACTCAATGGTGTTATCATCTTGTTCTAAACTATTGCAGTTCACATTTAACATATTTGGCATTTATGGTTTAAGGTGAAATATGTAAATAGGCCTTGGTTCCATACCCTATTATAAAAACCATGTATGACCAATATTATGAAAGGTAACCTCCTATTTTTTTAATTAAATCTGTAGATAAGCATACTGAAAAACATGGAGGTAGATCAACAACAACATCTTGTAAAATGGTGAAATTTTGACAAGAAGCAAGTATGATTTTTAGATCTTTCAACACACCTATAGTCTAGGTAGGAGACACATATAACTTCAAAACACCTTTCTCATGGGGTTCATACTGTAATGCTAAATTATTATCTATTTATTTGGGCATGATAGAATTACAAGCCCTACTATCAATCATACAGTTATGAACTAAAAAATCTCTAATGATAATAGAAAGGTAAAATGGAGGAGGTTTAGTCACCTTAAGAGTTTGAGACTCAAAAACTAGATTAGAATTAGTTAGGACAACACTTAATATTTATTTTTTAGATGGTTTCTTAGATATATTGAGCTTTGAAAGTTCCTCTATCATGTACTCCTTTTGTCCCAGGATTACTAGAATATCCCACATTAAAATTGATACTGAAGTCTTCTTCATATGATCCATAATACTGAGTGGAGAAGTGGCTACCCTTGACTATAATTTAGGAGTAGAAGGAACTCCCAAATGTTGTGTGAATTGAAGAATGTAAGGCCCTTTCATGATCTTATCTTTTAGATTTTAATCTTGTTGATTTGAACTTCTTTGAGGCAACTCATGTGTAGTTGTTTTTTGTGGTGGCTGAGAGGAAGAAGCGAATACCCTTTCAGGACCTGAACCTTCTCCAATTGATATTTTATTGGATCTAGTATGGGCTACAACTAAATTATCAATTCTAGTTAAATCTTGACATTGATTTTCAGCCAAGTGCTCAAAATAATTCTCACCTTCCTAGAAGTTGACAAATGTAGTTCTAGTAGGTGCCTTAACACTACCTTCTCCTTACTAATTTGGCACTTCTGCTTTAGTGAATGAAGGAATGTCTCTATGAGAAATATAATCTTACTTATTCTAAGAAGGTGACTGATTTTCAAATGAAGGAAGAAATAAACTTTGTTGCATGAAATATTGATGAGAACTCTCACCGGTTAGAGCCATTGCCATGTTATTTGCTTGATCCCATTGATTGTTCCATTATCCTTCTTGAGCACAATTGATATATGTTGGAAATATATCTCTTGAATTTCTTAGATCATTAGGATTATATTGCCTTGATTGAGAATTCTACCATTGACCTTGTTTATTAGATTGATAGGATGGTCTATTAGGCTAATAATTTTGATTAGTATTCTAATATGACCTATATAGTGGAGCTTGTTGCCTCTCAATTGAAACCAACTTATTAGTATAACTCTTAATAAGACTATCTTCCCCAATCTGTTAGTTTGATCACCTTCTATTTGATGTAACTTTGATGACTTTGTAATTAGAGTGATAATTAGAGTAGGAGAATGGATCTATGGAAAAAAGGCATTGGTGGCCTTATAGATAACTTACCTACGTGTATAGGGAAATTTTCATCCTTGATTGCTACTTCAAAATATTTAGGTAAATTTTTACCTCCCATGGATTGGATCATTACAACCACATCTAAATTAAGAGCCTTGAGATAGTACAAAAAATAATAGTTACGTGTAGGCTCGATCAGTTCAAGAATTCTATCCCAAGTCTTCTAGAATCTATGGTTGAAATCCACTATGAACTCTATTGGGGATCAACTAACAATATTGATTACTATGTGAAAGTAACTAAATGTAGAATTAAACCAGAAAGATAAGTAACTAGAATCAGAAAACAACAAACAATAAGAGATACAAGAAACCACCCTAAAAACTTGTATTAAACTCTTTACAGAAGGAATAAAATTAAAGAAACTTCTTTTCTTCCACACCTCTCTCAAATGTACAGATCTCTTTCCAGATCTCTTTCCCTCAAGAGTTCTCTCTCTCAATTACAATCAACTCTAACAACCTGGATTGATACACATACAATTCTTGTACTGTTACTCTTACACATACAAGCTATGAAGATCTATCCCTATTATATAAGATTAGGGATTCATGAACATATAATTATAACCATTAGATATACCTCTTAATCAAGGGCTCAAAATAGTCCTACTAAAGATAGAGATGCGGACTTAAGACTAACACTTAATCCTACCATGCAAACATTCTGTTCTGTCCATGAAAATAGATTTTTGACGCACAGGTGACTGACATCGGTCCCTGCCTGTCTGCATGTGATCAACATCAGCCGATTCATGACTTACACCGGCATCTCCTAGTCGACCCCTGATCGACGTCGGTTGATTCAGACTGATGCCGGTGATTGTGTAATTCTTACAACCTAAAACTTACTCATTTGGTGAAGCTTTTAGATCCAGAACTCAACAATCTCCCACTTGGAGATAAATAGCTTCACCAGTACCTGTACAACAACATCTTCTAGCTCCTCCATCTTCAAACTCAATCATGAAGACCAACAAAAGTTGAATGAATATTCAACTTCTCCTTTGTTACCAGCTTGGTTAATATATCAACAGGGTTCTTATCTGTATGGATCTTTTCCAACTTCAACTCACCATCCTCCAATACCTGTCTAATGAAGTGGTACCTTAGCTATATATGTTTAGTTCTTGAATGAAAGGCTAAATTTTTAGCCAAATGAATTACACTCTAACTATCACTGTATAATTTGCAACTCTCTTTCTCCTTTCCAAGCTCTTCCATGAATCGTGTCATCCATATCATCTCTTTGCTAGCATCTATGACTACAATATATTCTGCTTCTATAGTTGACAAGGCAACAACCTTTTGCAACTTTGAAATCTAGCTAACTGTCATTCCACCAATAGTGAAAACATACCCTGTGGTGCTTCTTCTGCCATCCAAATCACCTGCCATATCTGAATCTACATAACCATGTAGAGAAGTGTTAGACCCACCATAGCACAAATGCCTACTACTGGTCCCTCTCAGATATCTAAATATCCATTGAACTGCTTTTCAGTGCTCCTTCCCTAGATTGGCCATATACTTACTTACAACTCCCACTACTTGGGCAATATCAGGCCTAGTACAAACCATTACATACATTAAACTCCCTACTATGGAAGCATATGGAACTTTACTCATGTACTCTACCTCATCATGTGAATTAGGACACTGTTCTTTACTCAACTTGAAATGTCCAGCCATAGGTGTACTTACTGGTTTTGCATCTTACATATTAAACCTCTCCAACACCTTGTTCACATAATCCTCTTAAGACAAAATCAACCTGTGGTTTTTCCTGTCTCTCTTAATACTCATGCCAAGGATTTTCTTTACTGCTCCCAAATCCTTCATGGAAAATGTGTGATCTAATTTCACCTTAAGCTTAGAGATATCCTACATGTGTGATCTTGCAACCAGCATATCATCGATATACAACAACATAATAATATATCTACCATTATCCAATCTCTTAAAATACACACAATGGTCAGATTGACACCTACTATAGCCATGCTTAGTCATAAACCTATCAAATCTCAGATACCATTGTCTAGGAGCTTGCTTGAGACCATACAAGCTTTTCTTCAATATGTACGCTAACTTCTCCTTACCTTTGACCTCAAATCCTTTCGTCTGATCCATATATATTTCTTCATCCAAATCTCCATGAAGAAACACTATCTTAACATCAAGCTGCTCAAGATGAAAATCCTCAATAGCAACTAAAGACAATACAACCCATATAGAAGTCATTTTAACTATAGGAGAAAAAATCTCACCAAAATCAATACCTAGTTTTTGTGCAAATCCTTTCACTACCAACCTGGCCTTATATCTCATCTATCCATTCTTGCCTTCCTTCAATCTATAGACCCATCTATTCTTTAGTGTCTTCTTTCCCACTGGCAACTCAACCAAATCCCATGTTTGGTTCTCTCTCAAGGAATCAATCTCCTCATTCATGCCTAGCTCCCACTGATTCTTGGATTCCACCTATATTACTTCATCAAAACTCTCTGGTTCTCCACCATCAGTAAGTAATAAATATAATAATGAAAGGGAATATCGAATTAGAGGTTTACTTACCCTTTCTGACATCTTGATGGGCATTTGAGACTCATTCATAACATGTTGTCCACCCAAATTCTCTAACAGTGACCGACCTTGGTCACCTCTAAGCCTATTACTTGCTGACGTTGGTTCTCTCTGACCGACGTCAATTTTTGCCTGACCGATGTTGGTCACTATCTAACCAACATTGGTTCTTGTATTGCAGACGTTGGTTCCTACCTGACTGATGTCAGTCTCTGTGTTATCTTGTCTGTGATAATTCTTTCTTGCAAGCTCAGTCTGGACCATCACCTTGTGTAATTCTCCATTGCTCTGCCCAAATTGATTCAGCTTCTTGAGCTGATCACTATACATCACTTTTTCATTGAAAACAACATCATGGCTCTTAATTATTTTGTTAGTTCCTAGATTCCAAAACCAGAATCTGAAATCATCAGAGCCATAACCAATAAATGTGCACCTTATAGACTTAACATCCAGCTTCTTTCTATTTTCCTTATCAACGTGCACAAAAGCTTCACAACCAAAAACATTGAGAAATGAGAGATCTACCTTTTTACCTGTCCATGCCTCTTCTAGAATTCCACCATATAGAGCTATAGAGGGTCCTTTGTTAATCAGGTACACTGCAGTATCCATAGCTTTTGCCCAAAACTCTAAGGGTAAACCAACATGCAATCTCATACACCTTGAATGCTCCATTATTGTTCTATTCATCCTTTCAGTAACTCCATTTTGCTGAGGTGTCCTTAGAACCATCCTTTGCCTATGTATTCCATGCATATAACAATACCAGTTGAACTTGTGGTTGTAGAACTCACCACCATTGTCAGATCTAAGGTACTTCAATCTCCTGCCTGTTTCATTCTCAACCATAGCTTTCCAAATCTTAAAAGTGTGAAAAACATCAGATTTCTTCTTTATACAATAGACCCATACCTTTCTTGTAGCATCATCTATGAAAGAAACATAGTACTATGATCCTCCAATAGAAGCAACTTGAGCCGGTCCCCACACGTATGTGTGAACAAGCTCCAATTTGTGCTTCTTCTTTGTTGACCCAGTCTTGAGAAAAATCACCCTCTTCTATTTTCCAAAAATATAGTGCTCACAAAAGTCTAGATCTATGCTTTTCAATTCTGAAAGCTTACCTTTTGACTTAAGAATAGACATTCCCTTCTCACTCATGTGGCCGAGCCTAGAGTGTGACAACTTTGCATCCACATCTGAAGTAGATAATACAGAAGGAGAATTATCAGTAATACAATTACATAAATAGAGAGTACCTAATCTCTTACCTCTGGCCAATACAAGTGCACCCTTGGTCACCTTCCAAGATTTAGTTGTGAGAGTTACTGTACAACCATCATCCCCTAACTTTTTTGTAGAAATCAGATTCCTCTTCAGGTTGGGAACATGCATGACATCTCTCAACACCCATGTGTTGTCATTCTACATTTTCAGCTGCACTTTTCCTTTGCCAAAAAATTTACAAGGCTTATCATCCCCTAAATAAACTATTCCAAAATCTCTATGGACATAGTCACTGAAATATTCTCTATTAGGGGTTGCATGAAAAGAGGCACTAGAATCTAAAACCCAAGATTCTATATTATTATGCAAAGAGAATATAAGAGCATCTTGTGTAACTATACCTACAACTTTTGCTTCTTCTTTACCTTCATGCTGATTGTCCTCTTTAGGTTTTGACCAACAATCTTTGCTTAGATGGCCTATCTTTCCACAATTCCAGTAGGCTATCCTCCTGCCATTTCTAGATTTGGATCTACCTCTCATCTTTGACTTAGACCTTGATCTCCTATGTTTGCCCTTCTCTTTTTGCCTTCCCCTACTCTCAAAACTTAAAGCATTCCCTGATGTTTCCTTTGTGCTTTTCCTATGAATTTCTTCATTCAAGATTACACTAACAACATCATCTACTTTTAAAATATTTGAAGTAGATGCAGTATTACTAACTGCCATTACCAAGCTATGCCAGCTCTCAGGTAAAGAGCATAAGATTAATAAAGCTTTAATTTCATCATCAAACACTATTTTGACTAAATTTAATTGATTTAAAATTCCATGGAAATCATTTAGATGATTAGATACAGATCCACCTTCCTGCATTTGCAAATTAAATAACTGCTTCATAAGATATACCTTATTTGAAGCTGAGGGTTTTTCATATAAATTTGCTAAAGTAGTCATTAACTCTAATATTGACTTTGCCTATGATAAATTAGATATCATAGTAGATGCCAGACTCAATCTTATAGATCTAAGAGCCTTTTTATCAAGAACTTCCCATCCTTCATCTTCCATGTCTGTGGGCTTCCTTGAAACTCCACCTAACAGTAAGTATAGATCTTTCTGATACAGATAATCCTTTATCTGCATTCTCCATAATTGGTAATTCTTGCCATTAAACTTCTCCATTCTCAGTTTACTTTCTTCTGCCATTGCTTCTCCCACTCAAATAGAAATCCCTGTGAGTAACCTGTAATCAATACACACTAACTAGATCTGAAACACCTATTAGTCAACCTGAGCTCTGATACCACTTGTTGGGGATCAACCAACAATCTTGATTACTATGTGAAAGCAACTAAATGTGGAATTAAATCAGAAAGATAAGTAACTAGAATAAAAAAAATAGCAAACAATAAGAGATACAAGAAACCACCCTGAAAACTTGTATTAAACTCTTTACAAAAGGAATACAATTGAAGAAACTTCTTTTCTTCCACACCTCTCTCAGATGTATAGATATATTTCTAGATCTCTTTCCCTCAAGAGTTCTCTCTCTCAATTACAATCAACTCCAACAACCTGGATTGATACACATATACAATTCTTGTACTGTTACTCTTACACATACAAGCTATGAAGATCTATCCCTATTACATAAGATTAGGGATTCATGAGCATACAATTACAACCATTAGATGCACCTCCTAATCAAGGGCTCAAAACAGTCCTACTAAAGATAGAGATGTGGACTTAAGACTAACACTTAATCCTACCATGCAAACATTCTGTTCTTTCCACGAAAATAGATTCTGGATGCACAGGTGACCGACATCGGTCCCTGCCTATCTGCATGTGACCAACATCAGTCGATTCATGACTAACATTGGTCAATTCTAACCGATGTTGGTGACTGTGTAATTCCTGCAACCTGTAAGTTGCTCATTTGGTGAAGCTTTTAGCTCCACAACTCAACAAACTCATGATTGAATCTCTTAATTATTGGAAACTACTCTATAATTAAAATATGATCAATTTTATCTTTAAATTGGTTACACAATTTTTTTCTAAATTCATCCCATTATTGATTGATGCAGGAGTCAAACCTCTACACCACTGAAGTGCCTTTCCTTTGAAAGAAGTTGACAACAACCTCATTACTACATTTTCTTATGTCACATGATGCATTAAATAAAGATTATAAATATTTAAAATATGTTATATATGAGTTGTTGGATTTTATCTTATAAAATAAGGAAGACCCTTCCATAAAAAAACTATAATATCATCCCATTGATTAAGATTTATAGCACTACCACCATTGAATGTAACAAAAGACTATCTTCTAGGAACAACCATCTAAGGAATGTGATTTTTTAAAATATTTATCTGAATATTATTGTATTTAATAGGATTATATTATGAAATGATGGGGGTAATAGAAGGTGTAGGATTTAGATTTGATTGAGAAGCTTTTTTCTTCTTTGGTTGATAAGATAATTCAAAGAAATCTGCTTCTTTCCCTTTTATAGAGGATCTTGTGACAACTCTTGGTGGCATGAAAAGTATATAGATATAAAAATAAAAAATATGTAAATGAATAACATACTCAAATACATAGATAATAATTCAAAAGTGTGAATAAGTAGTTCCATTAGGCATGCTAGAAACTGTTATTACTGTAGAGTGCACCCTGCTTGAAGATGTGGAAGGCACACCTTCAAATCTAGAAAATACAATGGAAAATTATTAGAGTGTAGGTGAATTTTTAATGAGAATGAAATCCAAATAAGTCTGGTCCTCTTAATATTTTTTCAATTAAATATAATTTACTATGATTTCTTGGATGAAAAGGGGAAGGGGAAACTGAAGGGAAATCCTAACTAAAGGGGTGATGCACTTGAATTATTTATATCCTCTTGAATATATTGGAATTATTACATGCATATAAACCAATAAAATTCCTATTTTTACCTTAATTATAAATATTTTAGATGAAGGTTTGAAAGTATTTTGGATTACAAAATTTCTTTTACCTCTTCAAATGACCTAAAGAAGGTGAGATAGAAAGCAATAGGTGAGGAAGGGACCTACCAAAAGGAGATATATCTAAATTATATGCTAATACACAATCAAATACACTCTATTCTCTATCAAAAACTCATATGTAAAACAAAATATTCTTTATTGATGTATGGTCTAGATTAAAATTTCATTTTCAGCTCTAGGAATTCTAGAAAAATAGCTCGATTAATCCAATATATATGTTTCCAATATTAATTACAGCTAATGTGTCATTTAAAAATTGGAAGGGTTAGTCTTGGTTAACTAAATCAAGATAAAATCCTTTTATAATGTCTAAAATAATCATTAAAATCTTTTATTCCACAAAATTTGCATGCTTTGTTTCAAACTTTGGCGTAGATGTGATGGTGGGCCCATTTGAGAAGCCAAAATTTACTTACAATAAATGATAAGCCACATATATTCAAAGGAATTATACTTTATTTTAAATTTAATATGAGTTGGAACATTGATTGCATGAGATGACAAGGAGAAAAACATGACTTGTTAACTAGTCAACTAAACTGTAAGACCAATCAATCTCCAAATAGGATTCTTTTGCATGAAAAGGACATTGAAGAATTAAATATACATATTTATCTTCTTGAAATAGAATAAAATTTGTTTATGACTCCAAATTGAACTCCTTGATGACCAATTCAACACCAAACTCCAACTTGAGCTTTTGAAAAATTAAGCCAATTAGACTAATTAAGCCTAAAGGCTAATTTGTGCACTTAGACACAATGAAACATGTAAAATAAGCCATGAAACATGAAAAATCAACAAATTAGACTTGAAAAAAAATTCCTCGTCACCAAAAATGTGATTTTGATGAAAAACCCTTCGCCATTTAGTCAACAGAGTTGACTAGGCCTATTTTGTGCCATTTTCCAGCAGACTAGCCATTTTTATTGAGATAATAGGGAAAATTAAAATTTTATTTATGATAAAACTAATATTTTAATATGAATAATAATTCATAATATTTGATATCCATTGATTATATTCCATTGATTATATTCCATTGAATTGTCTTGTACTTCATTTTACATGCTTTTTTCCACAAAAAACTTGATTTATTCCATCATCCATAAAGCCCCATGAATAAAATTTAAATTTATATAATAATTTATGATTTTAATTTATTTTTAAATTATTTTTAGTTTGATCCATGGTGATTTTATAGAAATAAAATCCATTTTTCTCAAAACTAGTTTTTTGGGTGTTTAAGAGGGTTTTAATATTGAATGTTCAAACTGATGATTCATGAGTACAAACATCCAAATCCTTAAAATATTATATTTATGTGTCTAAAACTTACCCATATAACATATTTTAAAATATTTGGCTCCCATGAAAAATATATGAAAATTTACCACATAAATGAAATTTGGTTGTGGGGAATTGACTGCATTCTCGGCTACCTACACTCTTAGAAATTGAATGATCTCAATTATTAATTAATTATAATTTAATATTTTTCCTCAAAAAAAAATAAGATCATTTGGCCAAACTCCACATGTGGTGAACAAAATGATCATTTGAACATGTGGCTTAGAAGGGTGCCTAGAACCGCAAAAAGTGAAAAATGCGACTATGATGAAAATAGTTCATTAAAATCTTCAAAAATCCTAAAAAAATTATTATGATACCTATAAAATTCTATAAAAATACTCTAAAATTCATTTTTCCATGAAAATTTAAAAAAATGCCTTTTTGGCCTAAGTGCCTATTTGCTTGTAAAACACTATGTGAGCATGGTTTTCATAAAATTTGGAGTTTTTACACTATATATATATATATATATATATATATATATATATATATATATATATATATATATATATATATATATATATATATATATATATATATATATATATATATATATTTGTGTATATATATGATATATATATATATATATGATATATATGATATATATATATATGTATATATACATATATATATGTATGTATATATATATATATATGTATATATGTATATGTGTATATGTGTATATATGTATATATAAGTATATATATATATATGTATATATGTATATATATATATATGTATATATGTATATGTGTATATGTGTATATATGTATATGTGTATATATGTATATATGTATATATAAGTATATATATAGATATGTATATGTATATATATATATATGTATATATGTATATATATATATATATATATCTGTATATATATATATATATATATAGATATGTATTTATATATATATATGTATATATATATATATATATGTATATATGTATATGTATATCTGATTATTATGTATAAACATCATCCCATTCCTTTCAATGCTTTAATTGGCTTTAGAAGCTTCTGACACACTCTAGGATAAAGCATGCTCCAATGGTGACTTCAAAGAAACAGGCTGAGGTCTAAGACAAAATAGTGAGTATGTGAAATTTTCCAATGGAAATTAAAAATTTTAAGATTTTTCTCCAACTCATTATGACTTTGTATACAAAATTTTAAGTCTTAACTCCACATATAGTTCCTAAAATCTTAAATTTTCTCTCAATTTTGACCTCTATGCATGGATTGTCTACATTTTTTTTATTGAGTTTTAGTTTTTTAAAGATGTATTTCATGTATTTTATAGGTTTTAATGTCAAAGTATTCTTGATTTATCTCGAAATTCTCTTTAGTAGTTTGA
This sequence comes from Torreya grandis, assembly GCA_037957365.1. NCBI lineage: Eukaryota > Viridiplantae > Streptophyta > Pinopsida > Cupressales > Taxaceae > Torreya > Torreya grandis. The sequence goes on along the minus strand of JARHVA010006568.1, from coordinate 521,472 downwards.
AAATAAGCTATACCCTTGTTTTCAAGCATGATTTGACCTTCAACCAATGTATTTAGCTCCTCAAATGATTGAGTTTTAATTCTTCAAGTGGATGTTGATCAGATTTAAGAAATTATAGTGGAAAATTAATTTTCAGATTATTTTCTAATACCATTCATAACAGTTTAGAATCTCAACATCTCTTTTTAGCCATTTGACTCCCTTATGCATTGTTTTTTGGTCTGTCCTATTCGTATTTCATACATGTCTATGGAATGTGTTTAGGAACTATAGGTGATTATTTTTTAAAGTCCATTGATGATATTGTTTTATAAAAATCCTTACCCATACTAACCTTTTCATTCTCCACCTCATTGTCATGATGATTCTTCAAAACTTAAAACCCTCATAATGACTCAAAACCCTTATGCCTTGCAATATACCAACATGTAGTGCTTCCTTTTCATAGTGAATGTAAGGTGGAATTGACCTAATAATTATGTTATCCTATAATATTTATATCCTTATCTATGATATTTTCACCTCACCCAGTCATTTTATGTTTCCATGAGTCCATTTGCATCATAAGATATCACCAAAACCTTCCTTTGAATAAACTCTCTTTAGCTAAGACTGACTATGACTGTAGGTGATATTAATGTCATGACTACTATAGTGTCCCCTATTTTCATAAAATGTTTCCCTTGATTATTCAAAACATCCCCCTTTAAATCATAAAACCTAAAACATCAAGAAATATTTAATAAAAACCATGCCTTCTTGGAATGCATGACTGTAGATTAGATTTGAGACATATACATTGGCTATAGGTTAACTTTCTATGTTGCTATAAGTAGGCATTTTATGGACCTCTAACCTCATTTAAATTTGAATATCCTTTTAATCCTTATTTTTTCATGTATAAGTTTCTTTAAAAAAAAACATTTCTTTTCTAATCAACACTCACCTCTTTAAGCATCAAAGATCCCAATTCATAACCAAAGGATATCCCTACAAGGCACAAGCATGTAGGTGGTTTTTAGGGCTTTAGGTGCTCTTCTCTCTTTTAGATCTCTTACCTTCAATAATATCCTTTATTTTAATTCCATTTCTCTTCTTTTTATTGAATTTATATTATCTTTAATTAGCATAACATCTCACAACTCATTGAGATAGACCATTCCATTCTAGGCTTGATGACTTATTTTGATGTCCTTTGTACAAACTGAGAATAGGGTTATTATATACTATACTCAGTCATTATGTGTTAATGATCCTTGATCATAAAATTTTTATGTTTCATGATCCATATTCTATATTATCCTTATTATTATAGTGATCAAACCCTTATACTTATTTTATTTCCTAGTCCACATACCTAGTTATAGATGATCATAATTATGCATTGCTAGATGCCCTACCTAGGCTATAGATGACTGTCACTCATTTCTGGAACCTACTTGTCATTATTTTGAGCCTTTTGGTCACCATGAGAGTCTTGGGACATGATATAGCATTTATTTTTTGCAATAACAAACCCTAACATTAACCATGAAACCATCTTGATGATCAAAAACTTAATCTCTTGTAAAATTCAAGCTTGTAGGGTATCCCTTTCATAGTGATTATAGGGAATCTTTATGATTTTATCTTGATAATTGATACAATAGATACTAAATTAGTATTTATTTCACAACCCTTGATGAATTCATGATTCTTGATCCCTTTAAAGGCCTATTTGAGGATCAAAATCCTTATCAAATCATTAGGATAAACATTGTATAGGCATGTAGCTCATGGTGGGTTGGAAGTTAACTTTTCTTCAATTTTAGACTTATTTAAAAACCAAACATTTTACCTATTTTAACCATAATAAAATTAGGGTTATTAATGCTTTTCATGATCCTTAATAACCAAACAAACCTTTTTGATCCCTAAGGAAGTTCCTTATGGTACCAAGTCAGCCTTCTTGGACTAGTACATGTATGTAGGAAGACAATACACCTAGGCTAGAAGGGACCTTATTTGGAAATAAACCTGCCCCTTACCTTAGATATGAATGGAGTCCTACAAATATTGAGAAACATGTATGATTGTTTGATCTCTTCATAACCTTGATCACCTATTTTAGACTATTAGAAACCCTAGTTCTCCATTGAGTTGGTTGACTGTATGCACCTTTAGTGGTTTTAGGTGAGCTAAGAGATTATATGTGACATCTAGGGGTCATACTTTAACAATAATTTTAATATTTTAAAAACCTTTCTACCCTTGAATTCTTAATCAACTTAAAACACAAAACCCTCTTTAGATCTCAAAGACACTTGAAATATATTGGACTATGTTTATTGCTTTCTTACTACCCTTGTATGGACTGAGAACAAGGTATTATTGACTTTAAGAAGGTCAAAAGGAGAGTATCATAAAAAAATGATGTTTTATGAAGATATAAAGAGGTCTCATATCCAACTTGAAACCACAAACCTACTCACCTTGACCATTATTGCATTTAAGCTCATTACAAATAACTATGTTTAAGGATTGTAGGTATTTCTCAATGTTAAATTTAGGCTTGTTTGAAACTTGAAAAGCCTTATTTCTCCATGACAAAAATGTAGAGGTTTATCTCAAGATAAATTATGTTCCTAAAAAATCAAAACAAATCTTCTTTATTTAATTCTTTACATAAGCATAATGACCTTGAACCTTCTTCTTGAGAGTAGCTTGTGTAGATAATAGCCTGTAGGTGTAGGTGGTCTTTTGCTCTTATAAGGGATTTTGACCTTGATTATGCCATCTCCCCTATTATTCCAAATTCACATGAAAAAAAGAAATCATCATGCCTTCCCAAGACTCAATGGTACTTCTTGGCCCTTAAACCTATCAAATAGGCCCTTCTTAAAAAAAGATAGGCTTATAGGTATCCTTATGAAAGCACTGAAGGTGTCAATCAACCATAAAACTAAAAAGGAACCCTTTCTTTCTTAGAGAAATGATAACATCAAAATGTCCCTTATATGGTGAAAAAAATCCTCTTACTAACTCACTTCAAAAATAATTTGTAATGTAGCTTCTCTTGATGGTTGTAGGATATATTTTTGGTGTGAGGATGTCAAAACTAAAATTCCATGGAGTTTTTATTAACCCTATGAGAGATTCCTTATTACATCAAAGATTACATACTTCCACTAGACCTTGAGGAAGGTCTCTCTTTGTTCCAATCTCCATTGGACATTTAAGACCACACTTGACTAAGTTACTATTTTTTGTAGGACTCATCCAATACTATAGTTTGATACTTGATTGGTTTACAACCTCCTTAATAATGGCTTTCATGGTCCTTTAGCAATACTGTCACTCATGAGATGGAATTAGGTGATGGGATAGTGGGTTTGAGGGTGATATTACATGAATGGAGGATGTAAACATGATAGAGGATCTACAAAATCTTGAAGACCATTAGAAATGACTGATATATAGTAATGAGATGGGTTGAATGAGATGGAGGTGTGAAAGGAGGATGAAGGAAGGTGACAAAGCCATAGATAATAGAATATATGTAAAATTAAGACCTTCATCCTATCACCACATTAAATTAGAGATCATTAGATGAGGGAAAGAGGCCATAATTGAAACTTAGTTTTCTAAAAAAACCTTAAAATTAGCTAAGAAACCTTAAAATATGCTAAACTAGCCCTTTTGAAACATGTTGCTTGAGCATGGAGATGGATTTTTGACATGAAACTTGGAAAATATCTGAGTTATAAATGGAATTCATGAAAAATTTGTGTAAAACATGAAAAACATATTTTTTTAAAGATTTGAAGCTAAATTCTTCTCCTTGGACCATACAAATTCTCTTTACAATTTTGACAACACTACAAATTGACTGGCTAACTTTGAAACCTCTTTTTGACCTTAAAATCTATGAATAACACACTTATAATGATATGTAATGGTAGATAAAGTCTTCAATAATATTAAACAATTTTAATTTTCCAAAAACTCTACCTAGGTGAAAAGAAATTAAATAAAAATAATTGCCTTTGTAGATGTTAGGAAACACAATTTTCCCTAACTTCAACTAAATGGTTCATGAGCATGGATAATATAATTAAGAAACTACTTATACCATCAAGAAGAAATCTGAGTCAAATTTATTCAACCTGAAATTGAAAGTTTTATCCTCCTCCAGTAAATTGTACCATCAAAAAACCTATAAGGATGTCTCCTTGTGCCAACAAACAAGAAACCCAAAAGAAGCTATTTTTTGGTCTATATGGCCATGAATCCTCATGAAATTTTTGTTGAAGCTTATACATGGCCTTAAATTAACCTCCACTACCATGGCTATATAGATTATTTATGTATTATGTATTATTACTTGTGAAATAGAGAAAATAATCTCTTTTTGCCCTTTAAAGAGGAAAACAAAGCTCCCCACCATTTGTAACTGAATATTTGAGATGAATTTATTGGATACCATGAAAATTTTAATATTTTTAACCTTTTAATTGGCAAATTTTGCATGTGGGAGTCAATTTGGGGGCTTTTTTGGCTACTTAACATATCAAGTGACCTTTTTATGATTTGAAACTTTTGACTCAGGCTATTTTCACCCTTTTGAACATGAATAAATCTATTTTTAGATAATTTAATAACTTTTTAAATCATTTTTTATGATTTTTACCCCATTTTTTGACATTTTGACAAAAAATTGCATTTTTAGACCATACTTGATGGTTTTGACCAACTGTAAATGGGTAAGGATTGGATTTTTTTTTAAAAGATTTGAAAATTAGGGGTAGTAATTTGGCCTTGATAGGAAAAATTACTAACATGAATCTCCTCACTCAATATAAATCTAGAACAAAGGAACTATTTATTATTTTTGAATATATAAAATTAGTTTTTATACTTTGCATTTGCCAATTTTAATGAAAATTGGATATGTCTAAAATCCTAAAAGAAAATATGTAAAAGATCATATAATTAAAAATTTTAAAAACTAACTTTTTCTCAAATACATAGTTATTCTATTTAACAAATTAATGGCTAAATGTTGAGACCAAATAGTAGATAAACATAGTCAATTTTGAGTTAATTAAGGGAAGAATTGGACCAAAAATTTAAAGATTTAAGCATATTTAAACACTATAGTTCAATGAGAGAGAATCCTCATTTTTGATAATCTTGATACACCAATAAACTATCAAATTTTAGATCATGTAATGTTTATATGGATGACATCATGTCATCCAGTTGGCATGTCCATGTCAAAAGGCATTCATTTGCTAATCCAAGGCCTAATTTAGTATTCAATTGGGTTAATGACCACTAAAAATTTGGTGTAATGAGATATTGACACTTGCCAATATCCTATTTATATAGTTCTTTATAAAATGATTGAAGACATAGGGACCATCCCAAGGAGTGGGGAGACATGATCATACCATGTGGCATGATATCAGCCATCGATAGATCAAAAACATATTGAGAGTATACAAATTTTCCTCAAGACCTATAAAAATGATATTATGCCATGTGACGTGATCCCATTCATTTTAAAGTTTTATAGTCTATTAAATAAATTGAGGGGGAATAAAGGAAGTGAATAAGATATATTATACCACATATTATCATCCTATAAATTAGGAAGATTCAATCAAAATGGATAAGTGCTAAATAGGCTTGTGGAAGTGAACAAGTGACATGTGGAAGATCCTCACTTTTTTGAGGACTCATGGGAAGGAAAGTGACCATTGGCCCATGGGGAAACAAAAAGAGCCATTAGATTTTTATTATAAAGTTATCCAAAAAAATACTAAGGGAAAAAGAAAGGTAAAAAATTAATAATCTGAATAAAAATAATCTTTTTGCCTAACTTAAATCCAAAACTAGTCCACTAAAATATGAATGACTAAGATTTAAAAGGAAAGGTAAAAAATAATAAATAATTTCAACTGGATAAGGATCATGTATGAACTATATTTCTAAATAAAATATCATGAAAATCCTAAAAAAATTTAAATAACTTTCACAAAATATAAGGAAAAATGATTTAAAACAATGAAACTTTTAATGTAGTTTAAACTATGGTTAAAAATAGACCAAGATTAATTATACTAAGAAATTTTATAAAATTATATTAATAAAGACTTAATTGCCAAAATTATTATAGACTAAGTGCATACAAAGAAAAATTTAATTTTAGACTTAGTTAAAAGAGTAAATCCAATACAATATCAAGGTTCTAACTTTTCAAGGGCCCTTTTCATTCAAACAATGAATAAATTAGACCAAACTTGATGAGATTAGAAGACCATATTATATATAAAAAGAGGTTTTATGATTTGAGTGATGAAATTAGAGGATGTTATGTAAACAAAAAATGTGACTCTAATGGGTAATACTCATGAGTATTTTAGAACAAAGAAACAATCAAAGAACCCAAAATTCTTGGTTAAAATAGTGCAAGGAACATGAATAAATCTAATAAGGGATAAGATAAGAGTATCTAAGTGACCAAATATAATATACCCATTGAACTTGTGCATTAAAAATGAGTTAATTTACCATTTCAAAGTAGTTTCAAGGAGTAATTTTTATGGTTTTAACCATTAGGCTAATTATTCCTATTTTGGAGTTGTTTACCTAGACATTTCTACACTTATTGGTAGGCATCCATAGCCTTAATTGTGTTTACTCCGATCTCACTCAAAGCCTTTTTATACTACTAGAAAAGCATCCATATCCTCAATAGATATTTTTGGAATCACCCAATACTATTTTTTTATAAAATTTATTTGCTTGTATGTTCTTCTTTTCTCTTTTTTTTTTTCATTTTTATGTCTTAGTTTGGGTTTGGGTACTACTACAACAAGGGAAAGGTAGATTTAAAGATTTTTTACCCTAGGATTTCACCAAAATAGGTTCACCAAATAAATTTAGAAACATTTTAAGAGGTGAAATTTGTGATTGGTTTCAAGAGGATACCTTTAGTATCCAACTACTTTTACCCAAACTAGAATAAGTCTAAAACACATAAAATAGTCTCATACTTTAAGACTGGCCCGATAATAGGATCTAATGTAACAAAACAACTTAGTAAGTACCCTTTCAAAAAAATTCACTTATTATACCTACTTTCATACTTTTCATATCATCACTTTTCATTGATACACATGGAACCACAAGTCAAAATAGTTGGGATAGACCCAACAAGGAAAGTATTAATAAACCATAAAATAAACATAAATTAAACAACAAAAACACAAAATAAAAACAAGAAAGGAAGGGAAGAAAGATAAAGTAAATAAAATATTTACAAGATCATTCCAAGATATCTCAAACTTTGACATAGGGGCTAAGGATATGCATTGGGCAAGTAACTATATCTCCTCATTAGTTAGACACCTAAAACAAAAAATATTCATGTCTAGGATTTTAAGAAGGATGGTAATAATCCTAGTAAGAGAAGATGTGCTTACACATATGTTGTCCTTTTCATTGAATTAAATATCCGAAATATCCTTATTAATAATTTATTTTATGTAAACTAAATATATTTATGTTAAAAACTCATCCTTGTACTTACATGTAATTTGTAGGAAGCATTTGGGATAAAGTTTGAGACATACCTTTTTCCAAAAATTAAATTATGGTGGGGAATAGTGTGGGAATGAGTGAATAATAGAGTTATTTACATACCTATCTTGGAAAATATACCTTCCTTATGATATCCAAGTTTTGAATCCACTATTGGATACTCTTCAGCTAACATGGATAGATTGGTAGTATCAATGTTGTCATTTTCATCATCTAGAAGATGTAGACTTGGTTATTACTAATTTAAGGAAATTATAGCCTTCTCATCATTGGATAAGGTGTGTAGAGACATTAATTTGATTAATTTACTTTCATATTAAACTTTCATTGGCTTTATTTATTCATTCAAGTCACTATATTAACAATTTCTTAGTTTAGACTTGACTATGTCTACTAATGAGGGGAATTAGTGGCTATTGTATCCCCATTATATAGGTTGATTCAAGGATTTAATTATCCATTATTAGGCACCTTTAATTATTATCATTCAAAAAATTTATTTACATGATCTTAACTTTATTTATATCCATCATAAAGGTCTTGCATTGGTCATTCAATGTAGTCTTCTTCATGTGTTTATCATAGATTAAGGTAAGTTTGACAAAGTTATTTTTAAGTGTGAAGTCAGGTAGATGTGAAATCATGGCCAAGGATTTATGGTGGTGATCCTTCTAAAAATAACTATGATCTAAGCTGACCAAGTTGACAAAAGATTATAATTAGTAAGTTGACAATGTTGTACTTTGACTATTTTAGAGATATTAAGGTAGTTTTGATAATATTAAGGTATTTCATTTGCTTTAGTCTCATTTTATACTCCAATGTTGAGAGTATAATTGATATTAAAGATAAAATGTGAAGTTTAAGTCATTGGGTATGGGTATTTTATGTCATGTCACACTGGTGTAATGAGATGATGCTTGTATTTATCTATACATATTCTCCAAATGTATTAACAAGTCCTCTCCAACATTGAAATATATTTTTAATTTCCCATTCATCATTTTTAAACATTAAAATGAGATATATTGAATTATTTCAAGGTAAATATAGGTTAATTTTATTTTGTAATACTCCATCACCTCTGTATCGGTCAGGGAAAGCTGCATGATCACCTAGTTCATCATCTCTAATAGTTTTTAAAGGCAAAATAGGTAGATTATTTAAGAAAACTATATTTTGAGGTTTTTTGTATATTTTTTACATTGTGGTAAATTTACAATCTCTTCCAAGTCTCCTCCTATCCTTATATGACCTAAATCCATGCAAAAAATAGATTTGTAGAGTCAAACAAGGCAAAAGCCTCCTTTTCTCTATTAGGTTTCTTGGTAGCTTCTAGAGGCCAACAAGTTAATGGATGGTACTAAAATGAGATATATATATATATATATATATATATATATATATATATATATATATATATATATATATATATATATATATATATATAAAAACATATATATTTGGTATACGAGGGGACCATAATTACCTTCCATTTTATGGGATTATTTTTCTAGTTAATATCTTTAGCTTTATGAGCAATTGATAAGAAGTTAAGGGTGTAAAAATATGGCCCAAAACCCCAAAAGGTTGGTTTTCTCCTATTAGAAAATTATAAGGTTTAATGAATGAATGATAATTATTGTAAAGATTATATTTATATATATTTAACCTTATAAAAACATATTTACTTAAGGTTCTTCATGTTCATGTCAACATTAATACCAAATATTCTTGATTTCCTAGACTAGACATGACAACCATGGTTTGAAGGAGTTGTGAAGTGTTTTGGTGCATGGAATAAATGAAATTAATTTTTAAATATTTGATTAAAAAAAATTAAATACCATTAAAAACTCTTAAAATCATCATTTAATTAATGAAATTCAATAAAGTTAGATACTTATGCATGCACAGGTGATATATATGAACTAACAAACAAAGTTGAGATAAGTATGGTCAAGTGTGGATGTGTTTTCATTATAAAATACACTTGAATGGAAAGTAATATATAAACATGGTATTGAATATAATTATTAGGAATATATTACAAGTGGAAAAATCTAGGATTTAATGGTTCTAGCGTTTCTCATCAAAACCAAGTCTAAAAAATGTTTTGTGAACATATAGGTCTGTAGACCTGTAAGTCAATATTGGCACCCAAAAAATTGAAATGGAAGAATATATGGAATATTTAAGAATTTATATAATATTATCATTTATTTTTAATAAAAAATAAAATATTTGAGATCCAAATTTCTCATAATAATGGTGAAGGGATGGAGTTTAGGTGTATACAAGGCATGTAAGTAGGTATAATATATGTTTCTAAAGGAAATCAAAGCCCATAATGTCTTGGTTAAATTCAAGGTAAATATTTCAATGATATAAAATATTTATAAAATATTTTTAAACATTCATTAAGGCTCATTTCTTGACTTACCTACTTTCATGTGATGTACTCCATGGTTGCAAGGCTATGTATAGGAAATGAACTAGGAAAAGGTATATCTGTACATGATACTTGATTTGTGAGAGTTAAATAAGAGTGAATAAGGTATTTAATAGGTTTTAAGTATGTTAAATTAGTATTTATTATTAATATATCATAATATTTCATTTTCCTTGATTGAAGAAAGACCTAGGCCCATTAAAGACCTAGGAGAGTCATGATAATCTTGTGTGTCATCTTATAAAACCAATATGGATTTGGTTTCTCACCCATATATATAACTAAATAATGTTAATTATATCAAAATATAGTTCACATATTAATTTTTATATTCCATTAATTTAGGAAATGTATTTTTTTTAATACATTCAAATGGAGGAAAGGGTAACTAAGAAGACAATTTTGTGAGCCTAAGAAGAGGATTGTGAAGCTTTCAAATGAAAATAAAAGGTATATGAATCCCATTGGAGACATAAATAGGATATTAAAATAATTTTCCACTTTTTTTATAGTTTCATTGTTGACCAATTAGATTTATAAGTCAAAATAAGTGGAAAAGAAAGTTTTAGGGCTAATGACCACTTACAGGTCTATTAGAGGGAAGAGTTAGAGAAAGAAAATTTGTGGTGTAAAATGGAGTGTTGAGAGGTTTATATAGGGTTAATATTAATATTAAATATGTATCTAATAATTTTAAATTTCACCAAAGTTCCAAATAAATCATTGGAAGAAAATCCATTCTAAAAATCACAATTAAGAAGCCTAAATAGCCACTTACAAGCATGTGTGTGAAAAGTGATGAAAAAATGTAGGTTTTAGGTGTTTTGAGGATTTAAGAGTCCAAAGAGGTGAATTATATATGTTAATATAATCCCATGAAGTTTTATCTCACTAATAAGGAAATAAAATGCTCACAGAGATCTACTAGGGTTGCTTCAATGTGACTATCTACAAACCCTTAATGTCTAAGGGAAGTTTTAATGAATTGAAAGGGTAATTTAATTAATAAGAATATTTTAAAATATCATATTGTGTTTAAAATACATAAAAATATTTTTTTAAAGATAAACCAATCACCTTTATCCCTTTTTTTTGCCAAATGACTCCTATTGAATATATAGTCAAGCTTGTATTGCTCAAAAGTGTGACTTTTAATATGTGTGATATTGTATGAAGAAGTGAATGGAATTATGATAATATTTTTAAAGTAATGGGGGATTTTTTGTGAAATATTTTAATTTTTATTTCATTCATAAAATACAATAACTTTATGAACTATCATTAAGAAGTTAGGTGGCCCTAAAACCCTTGTTAAACCCATAGCAAGACCCGATGGAAGAGATAAGCTCTCCAAGTACACAAAATGGATTAAAATTACTTATAATTTTTTTTTATGACCTATAGTATTCTCTTAATCATATTATTTATAAAATTTTTATCATGTGTGAGCTAATGTTAAATGAAAAATGGCCTCAAAAACTCCCTTTTTAGCTCATTTTCAGGGTTTTGACTTAGACAAACTCATCTAAGTAGTTGCAGAGGGTCTTTGAGACAAGATAGAGTTTTTTAATCACCCTATTAAATTTATTTATAAGGTTTACATATTGATAGTATATTATTTAAATGGAAAAATAGGCCATAATAATGAATCACGAGCAATATGGATTCAAGAAGGTAAGGGTACACACTACCTATAAGGTTTTAAAGATAAAAGAATTTTAAAAACACCTTGGAGAAACTCAAAACATAATCTAAATAGGAATCAAAGTCATGAGATAGAGACAAGGATAAATATTAACCCTCAAATCTACTTGAAACCTCCATAACAATGAATATTTCTCTCTACTCTAAGGTTAAGTATGAATCCTACATCTATAATATGGCTTCCATTGGTCGAATAAAAGCTCCATGACTTGGTATCCATGACTTGTTATGGTATATTCATTTAAAAAACAATATATATTGGAAACATTTCATGGCACAAAACTAGGTCTTTCTTGGGAATTCATGCCTTGATATCAAAGAGAGAGTATAATAAGAAGTCATGAATTTCAATGTAAATCTCATAAGGAAAAAGAAACATTGTAAGATACAAAGGATGGTATAGATGATATACAAGGGTTCCAAGTGTCAATTTATTAAATTTTAACTATCTGAATAAGTAGATAAACAACTCCATGAGGATTTATTATCAATAAGGCATCAAAATGTCTAAGATGGCCTCCTATGCCACTATTAGTGAAGAGTTACATCAAATCATGTCCTAGAAGGCTAAGAAGCAATATGAAAACACACTCTTTATAAGTTTGGTGTCACTCAATTATATTTTGTAACTAAATTTATCATGGTAGGTATTCCATGAGTTCTCTTATTATCCTATCCTTTTATCTTCTTAAAATTCATATATAAATGAGGCCTTGAAAGGCATTGAATATATCCTAAAACTAGTTATGGTGAAGCCCTACCAATTTTAAGACTTGTAATTTCTTTTGAAATCAATTTAAGTACATTCTACTATCTCAATCTTGCATACAAATATTTTTAATGAATGTTTTTGTGATATTAATATTAATTCTTTGAATTTTTTCTTATCTTTCATGCTTATATGTAAGTTAGTCTTCATTCTATAGTTCATATGAAGTGTAGTACATGGTTTGTTGAGTTATAGTGTTGAAATGTCATTAGTGTCTACTCTTAGGAATCTTGACTAGTCACATGATCTATTGTAATAGACATATCCTTCATTTAGAATAATTTATGTGGTAGGATCTATTTTGAAGCAATAAAATTAGATTTTGAACTTGTAATTTCATAATACAAGTATTGGTAAGTAGAGGATACTATATTTGGTGCTTCACCTCCATGTTTTCTTATTATTTTTGGATTATTTTTATCCATTTTACATGAAATTATGGTAGTTTAGTTTTATTTTTTATTGAATCATTAAGGTAGATAGCCCAACATAGAGATTAACTTCACTAATTAGGCCACCCATAGCCTAGGAGTGATTCCATGATATCATATAGTAAATAAGGATAGAAAAACCTTCTTAGGGTTGTAAATTAGATACATAAAAAATTTATCATGCTCATTGGGATTGAATTTAAACAAGGTTATCCAAGATTGATGTTTCTCTTGGTAAATTTGTAACTATAATATCGTCTTTCATGCAACATATGGTGACTTTAGAAAGTCTTTAGCTCTTGGTTGTAGACTAGTAAGCCCATTTTAATGCCAAAGGTGACTACAAGGCCAAGGGCTAAAGGTATCCCTTCTGAGTTTTTTAAATTACCTTTTTTTCAAATCAAGAGAAAAGGATTTATTTATTCTAATCCTTACATCAAGACTCCTAGAAGGAAGTTAAATTTTCATTACACTCCAAACTCTCTTAAAGATAGAAATATGGATAGAAAACTACCCTTTATTTCTTTCAATGGTGTGTCTCCTCTTAACCTTGAAAGATATTATTATATCCATGTGATATCCCTCAAGATTTTCCCATAATTTAGTGGACAAAACATCATTACTCCTATTGAACACAATAGAGATATGTATAATTTATATAGTATTCATAATATAACTCAAGATAATGTTTCCCTTATGTTGTTTGAAATCTCATTCAAATAAAAATATTTGCATTCGTATAGTAAATTATCTCCTAATTCCATTGATTAATGGAACCAATTGGGAGATAAGTTTAATAAGAGGTTTTAAGACAAGAGTGATAATTTGTCACTAGCCAAATAATTGACTACTATCATGAGGAATCCATAAGAATTCATGCAGGACTTCAACTCTAGGTTAAAATAAACATGGGATATGATCCAAATTATTTGTATACCTACTCAAAATTATGCCTTCATTTATTATCTCGAGGCATTGTATAGTGACATAGTTTTTATGATAAAATCCATGAAATGATAGACCTTATTTGAAGCATATGACCTTGCCATCAAAGCTAAAAATAACCTCGTACAAGTTGGAAAGATAAATACAAGGCCTCCCATGACATTGTTTCTTGATATACATCCCCATCCTCCCACTCTTGCTCCCATTCCTACATTAACTAGTCATGATTTGGTTGCTCTTAGTCAACCAAGCAAGTCACATGATGTTGAAGGATTACTCAATACCTTTACAAACAAGGTTATAGTAATGGAGTAGAGTCATAAATAAAAATTTAATAGACCTTATTTTTATATCCTAAAATTTCATCCTTGATAAGTTAACTAGACTTTCTCAATTTTAGGATAACATGGAGATATCTCTTTCCATAAACAAGCTACTACAAGATATAGATCTCTAGTTCAAAAGGGATAGCTCCCTTAATTTATATTCTAAGATCACACTAAATTAATATAATCACTATTGGGGGTGAAAAGAGAAGAAGGATACATAAAATAAACCTATGATAATAATGTGATACACCAAAGATAACTCCACACAAAACACTTTCATCTACACTAAGAAATAAGACTACCAAAACTGACCTCAACTCTATGCCCTTCTAACATAAGTATTTATCATAGAGGTTTATTACTATGCATATCTAGAGGTGGATAAAAATAAGATCTAGTAATAGAAACTAATATTCCCTCTCAAACTTTAAAACACACTTATACAAACACGTACACTTTATAAAATGTGTTAAAAGATATATCACTCCAACAAAACATGCAAAAGTAGAATGTAAGCAAGGATAACATATTCATCACTTGTCAACAACATAGACCACATAAAAAACTTAGGAAAGATATTTTAGAGAATGAATCAACTTCATAAAGGTAAATGAGGTGTCAAAACCATTATGGCTCTACCATAACAAATGTTGATCCATTACAAATCCATAAAGGCTTGAATATATAAAGCAAAGAATAAGAGAGAGAAGAAGTGAAGATCAAGGGTCAAAATGCCAAGTGTTAAAATTTGAGAGATAGTTGACATAAAATTAAGTAGATAATAGGATATTAAGGTCTTATTAAATAAGTTTCCATCTGAAGCATAACATATTCCTCAAATTAGCATAGAGACTCTTCATGTTCTTGCTTTGAAATTGCCTTGATGATGAGTCATCAACTTGACTATCCAAAACTACCATAAGGCTCATTGAAACTTATCCTTTGACATTATAAGATGGAAATTATATCACTTCAAGCCATCTACACCTTTTTAATTGATGAAATCCCATTTTTCACTTGTCATTCACTATTTGTAGTCACTTGCTATCCCTCTAGCCTTCAAAATTCACATTTGTCACTTAGGTGAGTTTTAGTTATCCAAAGAGATGTGTTGTAAAGGATGTAGAACAATTTTTGAATACCTCTTTGTCATATGGTCTATAAAATAGGAATAATAAGTTTCAATGTCACTCTTATCACTCTCACACTTAGCTAATCACTTTGCCTTCTCATTAGGCTATTCAAGAATGTTTATGATGAATGATCTAGAAAATATTTTTTTATGATTAATTAAGGTGAGAGGTGAATATAAGTAGTTATAAAAAGTTCCTATAGACATCCCAAAATTATCTTCATTCATCAATCCACTTCTACACCTATGAAACAACTCAAATCCTATAATAGATATAGAATTGAGACTATTTGTACAAGTGTTAGTATGACAAAAGTGGATGGTGAGGAACCTGGGAGAGTTTCAAGTATGTATAGATAATTTTTCAAGTCAACTAACCACTTTTGGATGCATCTCCAATGATATTTTCTCCATTAGGGTCTTGATAGGATTTTAAAAATTCTTTCTTATTAATAATGATTAATAAAATCTAGACATTTAACCTCCAAAAAATTTCATTCAGAAAAATATAATTAACCCCCAAAACTATGCCCAACTCCTTGAGGTACCATACACACTTTTTATATAGATGTGAGAAAAATAAAGTGGCCTTTGAGCTCATTCTATGCATTCTAAGTAGGCCTAAGTGGAAATTAGGCATGAATGACCATGTTTTAATGGTTTCCCAAAAAAATAATGGATTTTACCAATCCTAAATTTTCCCTTGAAAGTCCTCATATGTTTTATAAAGTTTCCATAGTCATATTCATGATTTTAGCCACCTGTATCGCTTAGGTGTAGTTCTAGGCCTAATAGACCTAACTGTGTTTGATTATGTATATCCCCACCTATGGGTTATCCAATGGATTTAAGTCCTTTATATATATTTTAACCTTTAATAAAACCTTAAAAATCTTCAAAAATCATTAAAAACTCTCCCCTTCATCAATTTCAATCTTCACATACCAAACCTACATGTTATCTTGCTCATAGAGTGCCCTCTATCTAACACAAATAAGAGGTTATGTCCCCTATTTTCTTAGACAAAATTGAGATCATATAGGTTTATTATATTTCATGAGTACCTTATAAACCAAATTTTAAATATATATCATACATATAAACCCCTAAAACCATCAAATTCCTCAATATTAGCTTTCAAACTTATTACTGCATGCAAGATTCAGACTAATTGTAAGTTAAAGTTATTAGCCTATTTGCTCAACTTTACCTTAGCTTATTTGAGTTTTATTATATCAAGGGAGTATGATATAATAAATATGGAATTTATTTATACATATTAATTAACTTAAAACTCTTTTCAAGCTCCTAAATTATACCCTTTCATTAATTTTAACTAGTATGTTGACTATGTCACCTACAGGTATGTATATTTGGGAAATTGAGAATATTTTAGGTGTTTATATGTATAAGCATTGAATTTCACCATCCCTTATTTTATAATTTCTTTAATAGTTCATTACATACATGTATTAGATAATCTCACACCTTTACGTCATGTTCTCATACCTTTACCATCAATAAACCATATGTTTGTAGTCAGACTTTATATGTCTCCTTAAGAAAAGCTATGAGATTATTATATGTAGTCATGTTTATCTAAGAATAACCTAATAGATTATATTTTTCTCACTAAATATATCACACTTTATTATACTTTCCTCTTTATTTGGGATCATATAGTATATAAGTCACTTGCAACTATAGTTTCACTTAAGTTTCAAATGGGATTGTGGTTTATTAAATGTCTATAGTGAAAACTTGCCTAACTTGGGAGTAACTCAACCCTCATTCATTATTGATAAAAAAATTAATATAATATTGAGGAGTAACATCTCCATATAGGATAAAATAAATAAGTGATTGGAGTTGCTTAGACAACATCAACTCTTATCCATTGATGATATTTTGTATGATCAAAAAATTCATTCAAAGAAATTAAGGTAAGCTAGCTCATTTGCAATTTTTTTAATCTTTGGTTGACTACCAATTTTGAATTGAATATAAAATAAAGACTATTATCCATTAATTAATTTATAAATTGCATTCAATTCTTTGAAATGTACACAACCTATTTCTTGGTTTTGGATGGTCTTTCTATTCTCCATGCATGCCTACAGGTAACTATAGAGGACTGTATACACTAAATTTTTGAATAATATTTATTTAGTGCCTTAGAAATTAATATATATCAACATTAAATTCCTTAAATTTAAATATTCCATGTATAAACTATCTTTCATGGTTTGATAATTTGAACTCAGGTAAATTACCTTAGATATGAAGCCATTGATAGAAGGTGAAACTCTGCCACTGATGAAAACACTATCATGCAGACTATTAGTGCTAACTTATAATATAATGATTATGATATGATAATAATTTCACATATACACGTGAAAAAAAAATTAAAAACCACATGGAAGGAATATTATCTCAAATACTATATACACCATTTGATTCACATAGATAATTATAATCAGATGAAAAAATTGAGGTGTTGAGGATTTGAAGGCAATTTAGAGGCACTAAAAGTCTTAGTGTTTGTTTATTAAGTAAAAAAAACCAATATGAAAACCATGACCATGGACTGAGATATCACACAAATTAATTTCAACCCATAAGCATACTCATACCAATTCTCATCCTCCTATACGTATCAATAGAAAATAGGTTGACCTCTTTGACCTTATTCAAGAGAGCGATGATAGAAGTTTTTTTTTGATAAATTATGGGTTTTTAAAAGATTTAAAATATTAAAAATTACTTATGGGGATACTAATATACCCTCATAAAGTCTTACCACATGCTAAGTGTGTTAATCAGGTCGTATAATTGCTTAAAACTACTATTTTTAGTTGATCTTCTTGGATGGACATTAACTCTACATCATTTTAGTTACATAATATTTACATGAAACTAAATTGACACCTTTTATATTTTATATTATATTTACACACTTGTCTTCTTGTGGAAACCACACCATTCATGTAGAGTGTACAAAAAGTTAACATAAATGAATATTAAGACAATGATACATATGACAAATATGAAACAAATAATGTGACCCTAAAAATAACCATGTGACCATTTTGTGACTATGATATGACTTATAAATACTCTATATAATGTTTTAATATATATGGAGTTGACTTAATTTGACCTACGGCCAAATTTGGTCAACATTTTGGTGATTTCCTAGGGGTAGGATGCTTGTTATGCTAAAGACCAGTTACCTTATCTTAGCCTTGGGAAATGGAGTAACATATAAAATACATTTGGAATTAAAAATCCTATGAAAATAAACCAAAACACACCAATCAAAACAATAAAATAAGTGCACAAGGTAATAAATAATACACACATTTATGCTCTCATGAACACTTAGGAAAAACACACAACACAAGTAAAAACACACACCTATCCTAGTATGTACAATATCTCAAGACACTTGAGGTTAAGAACATTATTCATTTCTTAAACTCAGGTAAAAGATAATAATCATTGCATCAATATAAGATATGTAAATGAAATTGTTGGAATAAATGATATTGACTGATGAGTCTTAGATGAGACTCCTTATCATGGTGTATTTTATCAAACAACTGAATCGTGTGTGATCATGAGGCATAGGTGTATGTCTAAGATTATGAAGATAAAAGCTATGTATATTGTAAATACTCTTAAATATATAAATTAGAAGCTAAATGTGGGGTCCCCCTATAAATCTAAGAAGTGGATGTAACTATAGGGTTCTTAGGGACCCATTTAGAAGTAAAAGGGGCTCTCTAAATAAGTGCTCTCTGTGTAATTATATAAGACCTCAACGTAAGTTATCTAGGTGTGAATATTATAATTGGAGGTTGTATAGAATACTAAAAATATGGGGTGTATGAACCCTCTATACTAGTGATGGATGTTGAAACTATGGCTAGATCTGAAGTAGAATTTGTACTGAAACTGGAGAAACTAAAACTAATGGAAAAATTGGAGCTGGTGACTGGAAGCTAGTAGATGGATCTGAAGTGGAGAGTGCTAACTCATAAGTAACTCTACCAGCTATGATAACCTAATTAAAATGATTGAACATCATGCATTTATTAAATTTAGAAGGTACCACCTTGATTTTTTGAATCTATGATTGACTAAGTAGTATGTCAAAAACTCCTACATTGAGAACTATAGTGAATGGGGTGGCCACATATGTAGGACCAACCTATAGTGGAAGTAATACCTTACCAAATGAACTCTAAATATGCCCATTAAAACCACTGATAATTGTGTCTCTTAGAGTGATATCCTACTTAGAATAACCTAAATGCTAAAGTAGTGTGAAGGTTCACATGTTAAGACTAGAACCATGTCAATGAGTACACTATAAATAGGATGATTATGAATATGTTCTATAATAAAAAGTGTGTCATAGCCTATATTATCTTCCAAAATATCTTGATCTAAAAAATATAACAAAGTCCTAGCTAGAACTCTAGACTCATACACACCTATCATACCTCTCAAAGGATGTGCCTCAATTGAAGGTGCCTAGTATGTAGCTAGTGGAGCATATGTATGGTATGTATGATGAACACCTAATGTGTCCTCTTTCTCTTGTTTTGAATGTTATGGAAATGGATCTATTTATTTTTTAAAAAATTCTCTTATGTTGGATTTATCTTTGGAGGCTCAACTGAAGTGCCCAGATCAAGTAGATTATCCTCTATCAAGTCTTATATCTTATATCACAAATTGATGCATCTATTTGTGGTGTGGCTTGGTGCCCTATTAAAATCACAAAATGCATCCTGATCATATTCCCATGGAAGATGATTTGTTGTATTTTCTTCCTAGATAAGAGGGAGAGTGATGATGTTACATTACAATAACTATTGTAAAATATTGGCTAGAGAAACTGGTAGATTGGTAAATGCATGACAAGGAGGTGCTAATAAAACCACACATTGAGGGGGATATAAAATTTCATTGACTATTGGTTGATTTTGATCCTTTTTGTCACTAATTTTGACCATGTATGGGACTTTCCTATTACTCTTGTTGGTTTTATTTGAGATACTTAAATATCTAAGTTTGCCCATTGAAATTATCTTGAATTCTCTTCCCTTGAGTGTATGACACAATTCAGTGAAGGAAGAGAATTTTTTTAACATAATAGATTCATGAAATGTTGGTAGAAGGATCTATTTTAAGATGTCCTATAGCTCTTGATCAGTAATGGGCCTAGTTAGTTTAGATAGAATAGTCTTGTATCTAAGAACATAATCCATGAGGGGCTCATTTGACCTTTGTTTCTACTATGAAATCTATGCATAGGAAAAATTATCACCAATGTTGATACTAAAATGTGCTATGAACATGTTTTATAAAGGATTTAAGGTTGTGATTGACTAATTTGATAGACTATAAAACCATTCTAAAGCATAATCCTTTAGGCTCCATAGAAATAGTTTGGTAAGTAGCTAATCATTAGGTACATAATCCAAATAGGTTGCATGAAAATATATCAAAATGTGTGTTTGGATCACCCTTAACATCTTATAAAGTTAGCTTGGGTTGAATAAAACCTAGTGGTAAGGGTGTAGAATCAATGTGACATGCTAATGGTATATGTAGTAGAGAAAAAGAATCCAATACATGTGTAGGTCTAGAAACACCTTGATGAAGATGTTTCACCATGGATTGAAGAGATATTATCTCTTTCATGAGGGATATTGATCCAAAACTTGAAATTCTTGGTTGAATAATATTTTAAGAACACATAAATAATAACGTTATATCTGAGAAGAGATGTTTTATTGCTCAAAATTATAGATACAACATATGCCTATCTCTAGGAAGAGACGTCTCCTTTCTATTTTGGTTACATCTTAATTTATACACATTTTTAAGGTAGGAGGAGGATTTGGAAGGTCACCAATCTCAAGGGAGATTAAGTGGTTCAACTTCCATGATTTACAACAATAAAAAATTCAAGGAATTACTATTTTTAGAAACTTACTATTTTTAGATTGCACTACTAAAATTGAAATTTATGGAACTTCCATTGGGTTTTAAAGGGTAAAAACCGACTAATAAAATATCATTCCATCTCACAATGTTATCCTCATTCTTATCTTTCCAATAGTTCAAATGAGGAGTCAAATGAAGCTATGGTGGAAAAGTTAGGGCTCCTAGAAGTTTTGACACCAATCAGGGTAGAACCATCATCTAAAATGTTTCTCAGATCAGATACCACATCAAGATATAGGGATGTACTAGATACAAATGGTGGTATAGAAGGTAAGGCTACTATAGGGGGTGGTTGAGAAATAGTTGCCCCCATAGTGTCATTTGCAACTAGCTTCTTTGTGGTTTGAGAAGATTTCCCATTAGTTAATTTTTGTTGTTCTTATTGTAAAATTTTGAACATGTTATCTTGCATATACAGATGTTTGGTTAAGAGTTACTGAAGCTCTCTTTTATCAATTTCATCAAAACTAGTATATTGAGCCATTGGTAAAGTAGCAAAACAATTTAAAATCTTTTTAAATGTTTTTCATTATGTTTTAATAGGTAATGTGCTATAAACAGAAAGTAATAATATAAATAAACATAAAGTCTAAAAAATAATTTATTCGAATTTGTGCAAAAAGGATACTGAGCTACCAAACATATAAAGTGATACCTCAAATTCAATTATGTGATAATATATGAAACTAAATATTTTTTAGAAGTACTTATGCAAAATACTATGAATTTTTAATTTTGAAATTGATTTTTTCAGTTTGATATTCAACTAAAAATTCAAAAAATGATGTGAAAAGTATTTGAAAATAAATGGGAGTTTAGCTGATGCAAGTAGGGTTTTGAATGATATTTTTTTAAATTAGTGCACTAATTTGAAAAATTTAGAGAAAATTTGTAGAATTTTACATGAAAAAATTTAAAAATATATTTATAAAATTAGCAATATATTTTTCCTAGTGTTTTGAATGTGTTTCTATGCAAAAAGGACCTAGTATGTGAAAACTAGGGTGTGAACAAAATATGTGATATTTAATAATTAATTGGTATATATTTAATTTTTAAATTCATTAAAAATCAAGAAATTATGGGAAAAAATAAAAATAATTATCCCTAGGGTTTCCAGGGTTTTTGTGAATTTTTTTGAATTATGTCGGGTTCACCAAATGTTTTATTATTTTAGGAGATTAGGTGTTTAATTCACAAATAAAATGGGTATGAGTAATGTAAATAAGTGAATAATGTAAAATAATTAATCTATTAATTTATTTAAACATATAGTATTTTTTTCTTTTATAAATATAGCAAGAAGTGATAGAAAATAGACTTAGCTTATTTGGGTTGATCTGAATTGAGACAGGGCCTGATACTAGAGGAGAAGTACTAGAAACTAGGATGGAATAGGTTCTTGAACATCATTATTGGGTTGGATAGGAGTGCTTAAAGTGGACACCCTATTATCTATCACTGTAGTCCTATTCTAGTTTTATTTTCCTAAGGATGAAATCTTTCTAGGTTTTGTTTGGCAAGCCTGTGTTACCCTATTTGTCAATTTTTGAGGCCTATAAGATTGTAGAGCTCACATTGTGTTTGATTTAGTCTTAAAAACCCTTAGGAGCTCTTTATGCTTTAAATTTAATGAAAAATTTGGAAAGAGAGAGAAGTAGTTAGTGTGTAAAGGATACGCTGGATGCCCTTCACTCCTTGTGTGTGGGAATGCTACCTACATACCAATACTTTGAATAGGGATCAAGCTAATTTAGTTCTCTTATTGAAGTGATTAGTAAAATTATGTGTGATGTATGCAACTAGATAGGAAATTAGATGTACTTTAGATTACTAGGGATTGGTATGAATGCTTGGATTGACTTGAAATGCTCTTGGAAGGCTATATGTAGAGAATAGGGAAGAGTGCTTGAGTTTACTTTCTTATATTCTTTCTTCTTTCTTGTAAATTAGTGCCAATCCTTCTAAATGGAATTTCAATGGCCTTTTATAAGGTAATTAATGATCATGGGTTAAATGAAATTATATTAGATTAATAGGGAAAAAGATAAGGATTCAAGAAAATTTTATCATTAAAGGTAAAAATGCACTTGGACAATAGTGTAAAAAATAGGACACCCTAGGTTATAGTTCTCCTATCCAATTTGGGTGTTGTTTTCCTAAGTGGATGAGACCTAGGGGGACATATCTAGGCCTAAAAGGGCTATCTGGGTCTAAAATAGCTAAGTCTAGAAGGCTATATATTATTTGTAATTAGTGAAAGAATATCATAGAAGGGTTGTTTGAGCAAGAAAGAGGACCTATAGATTAGGTGTCATTAGCCATGCCTAAGTCATCCAATTTAACATTTTATATGATTACAGTATGCATATTTGGGAAATTGAGACTCTTGTAGGTGTTTATATTTTTGAACATTTTTTTCACCACCCCTTTGCTTCTAATGAGTATGTTAGGTCGTTCCCTACATGTATGAACTCATGTTATGCCTTGACATCATGTTATTTTACCATTAACATCAATAGATCATAGGTCTATAGTCAGACTATATATGTCTCTATGGGAGAAGCTATGAGATTCTTTTAGTTATGTTTGTTTGAGAATAATATCCTTTCTTCTTTTCTTTTCAATAAATATATCACACTTGAGTAGACATTAATATTGATTTGGGATGATACAGTGTTTCCAATATCATTAATATATGAGTCAATTTCAAGTGATAGTTTCATTTAAGCCTCAAATGGGACTGTAGTTTATTGAATGTCTACAATGAAAACTTGCCTAACTTAGGAGATACTCAACCCTCATTCTCTCTTAATAAAATAGCTTCCTCTCATGTTGAGGAGTAACATATCCATATAGGCTACAAGAATGAAATTATTAGACTTTCTTATACCTCATCAGCTCTTACCCATTTATGAAATCTTGTAAGAACAAATGACTCATTCATAGTAATTAAGGTAAGCTAGCTCATTTACAACTTTTCTCAACTTTGGTTATTTGCTAGTTTTGAATTGACTATAGGATCAATAGTATGAGCCATGAATGACTTGATAAATTATATTCAAGTATTTTAAATTTACGTATCCTATTTCTTGTGTTTTGGATGGTTTTTCTATTCTCTATACATGCCTACAAGTAACTGTAGATGACTCTATACACAAAAGTTCTGACCAGTCTTTACTTAGTACCTTAGGAAATAATCTCCATCAACATCCAAGTCCTTAAATTCATATCTTCCATGGATAAAATATCTTATATGTTTTTATAGGTTGAACATAGGTACATTACCTTGGATATAAAGCCACTAACAGAAGATGAAACTTTGCCACTGATGAAAATACTATCATGCAGACCAATAGTACTCACTTCTAGCATAATGAGGGTGATATAATAATAATTTCACATTTGCATATTCAAAAATTTTTTAAAACCACATGGAATGAATTAATATTCTCTAAAAGACTATGCACACCATTTTATTGATAAAGACAACTTCAATTAGATAAAGAAACTAAAGTGTTGGGGATTTGTGGCTAGTTTGGAGGCAATAGATCTCTTAGTGTTTGTTTATGAAGTAAAAACTACCAATAAACAAACCATGACCATAAAATTAGATATAAATAATAATAATAATATCAAAACCCAAGTGAAATCAAACTAATTCTCATCCTCTTGTTCATACCAATAGAAAATTGGTTGACCTATTTGACCTTGTCCAAGAGAGTGATGAGTGAGAAGAATTAGTGTTTCTAAATTTTGGGTCTATTAAAGATTTATAATATTAAATATAATTTTTGGGATATAAATATACCCTCATTAAGTCTTACCACAAGCTAATTATGTCACTTTAGCTATACACCTACTTAAGACTACCTATTTTTAGTTGATCTTCTTGGCTGGATGTTAAACCCGCATCATGTTAGTTATATAATAGTTCCTTCACAATAAAGTAACACCTTTTACATTTTATATTATCGTAACACACTTGTATTCTTTTTAAAATTTTACAAATCACATAGAGTGACCAAAAATTTGACATAAAGGAATATTAAGACAAAGACACATGAAAAATATGAAACATATAATATGAATCTAAAAATGACCATGTGACCATGTTAGCACTTAGAAAGACCCTATATAAAGTTTGAATATATATATGGGCTGACTTAATTTTACCTAGGGTCAAATTTGGTCAACACTTATTAATCCAATTAGTCATATTAGTCCAATATTCCACCTTTCTAAGGTAATTATCAAGGGCAACGGCAAATTACCAATGTTAAAACCTATATTAGCTATAATACCAATGTTTCCTCCACTTATATAGCTTTGTTAACTTCTAAATATAAATTTTTATAAGATCATGATTAGCCTTCTCAATTGGATTAGCCTCATAATCAATCCTCTAATCAAAATGATATGTTTATTTAAGCTTGTATAACACAAAATGGAATTGTTCCTTCTGTGACACAAGCTAAAATTCCAAATCAGGTAACAAAAATAAAGATCAAGTTAAATAAAATGATATATTGGTAAATTTTCAATCAGGACATTGGTCTATACTTAATTATTTGGGAAGCATAAATAAGGTGGTGATACTTATATAGCTGTCAATACAAGGTCTAAAATGAGAGCAATTACTGATGCTCAAGAGGTGGGTAAAGGTGCAACCACTATGCATTCTATGTCTCAAGGAACAAAAGATGTTAATACAAATCCTAAGGCCCAATAAAATTATAAAAATTATAATGTTAAGGGTGGTTTTATACCCCAAACTATGCAACCTCAAAATAGTACATCTCCTAAATAAAAACTAAGAGTTAGTAACTCTTACATTAACATTGTAGACCTAATGAAGAGGTTGAATATGAGTATTCCTATGTGGGATAAATTTTAGATTTTATCCAAATGGATATAATATAATAGGATTTCCTCAATATTAGCCTTTCAAAAACATTAGCAAGAAGAGAGAGTTTGGTTTTCACAAACACTCCTATACCTACTAGTGGGAAGCCAAGTAAATATGGTAAACCACCTCATTTTTATATTTCAATTATTATTATAGATTTATCAGGACATAATTTAATTATGGATGCTATGAAAAGTAACTCATTAATTCTTAAACAAATAACTTATAATTTAGGCCTAAATATGAGCCTAATACCAAAGGTTTTTAAAATTAGATGGTTTAGCTACTAAGACCATGGGTGATCAATAGTTTGAGCCTTACTCTTCATTATTGTTATAATTTGTCTATTTATTAATATGTTTTATTAGTGGATTTACCATTCTAATTTTATCTTTACTTGTCAAGAGACTTCATCACCAAGACTGGGGGTTACTATCATCTGATTGGTCATATATGGATTTGAAAACTAGATATGGCACTAAGCTTATAATTAGATTTGAATCTATCTATGTTTCATCTTAAGGCATATAAACCAAACATTTAAAATTTCAATTTCAACATCATTGATAAATAATACCATCTTAATGGTCAATAACTAGTTTTACCTCTTAAAGACATATCATATCTTTTCCTAAATGAGGAAGGAGTAGAAAACCATGAGTATGATCAATATAGATGTGTTGAATAAGTTGGCATAGGTGTCTATTATTTACATGAAAAATTTACAACCATACCATCCATCTCTAATGTAAGTGAAGATAGTGATGACCTATGGAATTTTTTCTATGATAATTCAAGAAGTAAGAATGGAGTAGAGGTAGGTATAATGTTAGTTTCTCCAAATGAAAGGGACTATTTTGTAATTAGATTTTGGTTTAGTTGTACTTTGAATACAACTAATTATTAGGCTCTTATAAATATACTTAAATGGGAAATAAATAATTGAGTGATTCAATTACAAGGTTCTAGAGATAATGAACTAGTAACCACCAGGTAAAAGGTAAAAGTGCCACCAAGAATCCATTATTGAAGGCTTCTAATCATAGGGTATGGTATATTATTAGATATTTTGAAATAGGATAATCAACATTTTGATAGTTTAGCTTTAGTAGGAGCTCAAATTTGACATCCCTAATGATATTAAGAACTCAAAAAATTAGCCACATATTGTTAGGAACCCGTGGAAGCACACAATTGATTAACATATACAAGCAACTTAAGATGCGGAATTAAACCAAAAGTAAAAAGTAACTAGAAACCAGAAACAACACAGAATATGAGAGACAATACACAACTTGTATTAATACTCATAGAGAAAATAATACAATAAATAAGATGCCACTTGTTCTTCACCACCTCTCGGAGAATTCCCACACCTCAAGTGAACAGTAATTCTCTCCTCAAAGCTCTCTCTCTTACGATCCCAAAACACAACTCAAACACAAAGTTAGTGTTCACCTCCAACCAGTCAGTATCCACTACTGCTAGTACACCAGTGCTCCACACACTCCACAAGTGCTCCATGCACTCCAAGTAGATCTCCCCTAAACTACAATAACCTGCAACCTAATGATCTTACTTATGGAAGGAACTACCTTGCCTTCCTCTCTTGATCTATAACCGAGTACACACTGTACTCCAAGTAGATCATGCTTGATCCTACTCCTTATTGTGTTGCTATCCTCTCTGATCTTGCACACCTACAAATCAATCTAGTTTCACACACCTACAAACCTGGATAATGCACCCACATACACCTGCAGATCAATGATCTTACTTACCCATGTAGATCTCCAAATATAGCCATGCACACTTGCTAACCAAGATCAAACATACATGAAGAATCCCTCTGATTCTCCAAACCAGCACCCACTCTTGGAACTTTGGCATTAGGAGGAACACACCATGCTCTCTTCACACACAAAAGGAGCTAATATTTTGCTCTCTTACTCTCTAGCACACTTTACAATATAGCCTATGAGTCTCTTAAATAGATCTCATGCAAACAATAATTAGACACCTAATTACAATAATTAGATCCACAACTTTGAGTCTAAAATTGGATCTCATCATGCAAACAAACGGTTCATTAACTAACTATCCATAATACTCATAGTTCTGAACTGCATAGGTGACCGACATCAGTCCCTATCTGCCTAGAGGTGACTGATGCCGACCGATACATGACCAACATTGGTTTCCCTTCCTATCTAATACCTACCGATGTTGGTTGGCCTAATCAACACTAGTGTCTGTGATACTTCAGCAACCTCCTCCAACCTCCTCCATGTTTGCATAAGTGAAGCTTTTACCTCCACAACCTAACAATCTCCCACTTGGAGATAAATAGTTGCACTGTACTTATACTTGTATCCCTCTTCAAGATCAGTCCTGAAGACCACCCACCACACAACCTATGGTGCACCACCTATCATCTAAGTAACCTGCCACATCTAAACCTACAAACCCATGTAGAGAAGTCCTAACCCTGCATAGCATGAATCCCTGCTACTAGTCCCTCTCAAATACCTGAGAACCTGCTTCCCCAAATTGGCTCCTAACTCTCTAACAGCACCCACTGCTTGGGCAAACTCAGGTCTATACCAGACCTCATGTGATTTTAGACACTGAACTGTCTAGCCCTTGGTGTGCTTTGATTCTACATCCTGAACCTTGCCAACACCTGATTCACATCAGCTCCCACTAGAGACAAAATCAACCTGTGATCTCCATGTCTCCCATGCCAAAGAATTTTGTTGCTCCAAATCCTTCATGGCAAACCACTGAACTAAGCTTACCCTTAGCTCAAAAAAACCCTATATGTACAAACCTGCTAACTAGCATACCATCCACATACAGTAACAGAATAATGTTGCAATCATCATCCACCTAGTAAGACAAACACAATGGTTACACTGACATTGGCTAAAGCCCTGCTTTGTCCTCCACTTGTCAAAACCTATACCATTGTCCTGCAGCTTCCTCAAGACCATATGACCTAGCCTTTTGTCTCATATGTCTGTTCTCTCTATTCTTTAACTAAGGTATCCATTTGTCTTTGTGCTTTCATACCGGCTGGCAACCCTACCAAATCTCCCGCTTGGTTCTGCATTCTCATCATGCCATGCTCTCACTGTTTCCTAGATCCTTCCTACTCTGTAGTCAGTAACTAGTATAAAGAAGAGGAACAATGAATTTGAGGCTTACTTACCACCTTCAATCCTCCATATGGGCATTTGAGACTTCTTGATAGCTTGCTGTCTACCCAAAATCTGTTACAGTGACCAACCTCGGTCACTACACAATCTGCATCCAACCGATGTTGGTTCCATGCACCTATCCTGACTACCAACTCTACCAACGTCAGTGTCCCTATTGCTGATGTTGGTCCTCCTGACCGACGTCGGTCTTACTATTGTTAATGTTGGTCCTCCTGATTGACGTCAGTCTTACCCTACCTGACATCACGGACTTTGGTCTACACATGACTGACATCGGCACCTGTCTGTTTGATGCCAGTTCCTCCTAACTGATGTCGGTACCCATGTTTTCTTGTGAGTGATGAATTTTTACTTGTGAGCTCCTTTTAATTAAAACCCATGTCCAAACTGCCCTACTCAGATGTATCTAGCCCCATCCACTGAACTCTATTTATCATCTCCTCTAAGAACACCAAGGCTTTCCAGTTCTTAAGTCTATCAAACACATCTATCTTCTGCTTAAGAACATACATCTCCTTCTTACTCATGTGACCAAGCCTACAAAGCCATGTCTTTGCAACAGAAGAAGAATTAGTAATATACGTAGATAGATAAAGGATACCTACTTTCTTACCACCTGCTAATTCAAGTGCATCTACTATGAGAGTTCTTGTGCATCTCTCATCACCCAACTTTCCTAAAGCAATTAGCCACATCTCCAAGACTAGGACCTACATGACCTTCTTCAACACCCATGTGTTGGCCACCTACAATCTCAGCAACACTTCCCCTTTGCCAATAATCTGACAAGGCTCACCAACCCCTCTACCTGGGGCTGCATGGAAAGAGGCAACAAAATCTATTAACCAAGATTCAACTTTATCCAGAGCATCCTGTGCAACAACACCTACAACATTTGCTTCTTCATGCTGATCTGCTACCAACCAACAATCTTTATTTACCTGCTCTTTCTTTCCATAACGCCGTAAGCGACCATTCATGCTATTCAATTTCTCCATTCGTAGCTTACTTTCTTTTGCCATTGCTATACTCCCACTCAATCAAAAACCCCTGACAGTGCCCTATAACCAAACACAAAACCTACTCCTTGCAACCTTAGCTCTGATACCAACTATTACGTACCTGTGGAAGCACACAATTGATTACCATATACAAGCAACTCAAGATGCAGAATTAAACCAAAAGTAACAAGTAACTAGAAACCAAAAACAACACAGAATATGAGAGACAATACACAACTTGTATTAGTACTCATATAGAAAAGAATACAATAAAGAAGATGCCACTTCTTCTTCACCACCTCTCAGAGGCTTCCCACACCTTAAGTGAATAGTAATTCTCCCCTTAAAGCTCTCTCTCTTACGGTCCCAACACACAACTCAAACACAGAGTTGGTGTTCACCTCCAACCAGTTAGTATCCACTACTGCCAGTACACCAGTGCTTCACGCACTCCACAAGTTTTCCATGCAGTCCAAGTAGATCTCCCCTTAACTGCAAAAAATTTCAACCCAATGATCTTACTTATGGAAGGAACTGCCTTGCCTTCCTCTCTTGCTCTATAACTGAGTACACACCATACTCCAAGTAGATCCCGCCTAATCTTGCTCCCTGTTGTGTTACTATCCTCCCTAATCTTGCACACCTGCAAATCAATCTGGTTTTGCACACATGCAAACCTGGATCATGCACCCACATACACCTGTAGATCAATGATCTTACTTACCCATGTAGATCTCCAAATGTAGCCATGCACACCTGCTAACCAAGATCATACATACATGAAGAATCCCTCTAATTCTCCAAACCATCACCCACTCTTGGCATTGTGGCACTAGGAGGAACACACCATGATCTCTTCACACACAGAAGGAGCTAATATTTTGCTCTCTTACTCTATAGCACACTTTACAATACAACCTATGAGTCTCTTTAATAGATCTCATGCAAATAATAATTAGACACCTAATTACAATAATTAGATCCATAGCTTTGAGTCTAAAATTGGCTCTCATCATGCAAACAACTGGTTTGTTAACTTATTGTCCATAATACTCATAGTTTTGAACCACACAGGTGACCGACATCAGTCCATGTCTGCCTGGAGGTGACTGATGCCAGCTGATCCATGACCGACGTCAGTTACCCTTCCTATCTAATACATACCAACATCGGTTGGCCTGACTGATGCCAGTGTCTGTGACACTTCAGCAACCTCTTCCAACCTCCTCCATGTCTGCATCAGTGAAGCTTTTAGCTCCATAACCTAACACATATAAAGGTGCTAGTAAGGTCATCAGTACTAGATATTTATGTCAATTAGAATTTTTTTGAATATGGAAAGAAAAAAACAAGTTTCCTTCAACAATAATTTGAGTTTTATTGTAGAAACCAAGCCAAATTGTATAAATAATATGGAGATCAAATTGTACAATAGAGGTTTCATAATCTCCCAAAAGGATGTTAACTCTTGAGAACATATTCAATGAGAGTGATTAAATTAGAAAAGACAAAGTGAGCATGTATACCAAATAATAACATCATGAGATATTAGTTATTTAACAATAAATATTATTAAGTTTGGAAAGGTATGTAATTCAATTGAGAGAGATGCATTTTTCGAGTTATGTAGAGAATGTTTTGACGTCTTTGCTTAGGAATATAATAAGATTAAGGGGTCTGACCCTAAATTAGACCAACATACCATTTATATTGATCCAAATTCCAATATTTTAACACAAATAAAAATTAATATTAATCTTAAAGTTTAGATTATAATGATAAAAGAGATAACCAAGTTGATAGAATCGAGAATCACATTCCTTATTAAGCACTCTTCATGGGTTGCTAGCCTATTTCTTATAAGAAAGAAGCATTGAGAGATCAAAGTATTCATGTATTTTATAGATATTAATAGGGTGTCATTGAAATATAATTATACCTTACCCTTCATAGGTAAAATTATTCAAGTGGTTATAAGTTCTCAAACACTTCTCTCTTGGATGGCTACTCATGTTATAACTAAGTCTTGGTGAAGGAAGAAGATAAATATAAGACAACTATTACTAATAAATAGGGAACATATACCTATAATATAATGTTATTTTAGATGTATAATGTAAATGATACATTCCAATGAGCCATGGATATGTATTTTCAAGGTTTGATCAATAAAATGGTGCTAATATATCTTCATGACATAACAATTTTCTCAAAGAATGCTAGTGATAACCTAACTGACCTTAGATTGAATTTTGAAAGGTGTAGACAATATGTAATATATATAAACACCAATAAATCTATTTTTTAAATTCATGAGGGTAATCTATTTGGCCACATTATCATCAATTATGGGTTTGTTATAGATCCTAAAAAGGTGTGTGCCATATTGTCTTTGTATTTACCCAAGCATAATAAAGGTTTTAAAAGTTTTCTTAGGAAAGTAAAGTTTTTTATAAGGTTCATACCTAGTTTTTATAACCTTGTGAATATTATTACAACCATGTTTAAGAAGCATAAAATATTTTATTTGGACTAAATAAGGAAAAACTATTATTGAGGATATTAATCAAGCCATTACACAAGCACCAACATTGATCAATCCTAATTTCTCAAATGATTTATTCTTTATGATTTTTTTAGCCTTGACACCATCTCATCCATGTTGATGCAAAAAAATAATTAATGTCTTGAGAAACCTATTACCTTATTTATTCAATGGCTAGAATAGTATGAATTTAGATACACCTTTATTGAAAAATAAGTGTTGTAAATCATAAGGATCCTTAATAAGTTTAGGAATATTGTTTATAACAAAAATATTCATGTCATCATGACCCACACAAACATAAGAGACTTAATTTTGAATAAGGATTTGAATGAGGAAAGGATTATATTAATAACTGAAGTCATGGAGTATGGTGTGGAGATCAAGGATAATAAGTTGGTAAGAGGAATGAGGATATGTGAACACTTGGTATTAGAACTTTAAGAAGAAAACAAGGATATTTTGGCATTTCAAAATGATCCTAATACAACTATACCTTCACTCTCTCCAATTTGGAGACAAATTATTTTAAGATTCCTTTGAAAAAATGAGTGCCATATAGAGCAAACAAAAGATACTTTAGATTTCAATCCATCCCCTATGTTCTTATGGATGCAGTCCTCTTTAGAAGGGATGTTAATGGGATTTTTATAAGGCGTGTTTAAAATAATTATATTTCCAAGTTATTATAATAATTTCATGATGGACTAGTTGGAGGTCATTTTGTACCTAAGATCACAACAAAAAAAGTAATGAGGGATGGGTAATATTTTCCTAGCTTGTTTAATGACTATTATACATGGGTAAGGACAAGAAGAAAGTATGCATTTTTTATAGTTAAATAAAGGATTGTGTCCCTTCCTATAAACCCTATTCAAGTGGATCATCCATTCATGTAATAGGGTCTTACTTTTATTGGCATGATAAATCCAAATTCAAGTGCTAGCCATAAATAAGTGTTTACATCCACTGATTATTTCAAAATGTGTATGGAAGAAATATTTCTCAAGGAGGCTAATAAAAATTCGGTTTTTGAATTTTATGAAATCCTAGTGACCATATTTGGATTTCATTCAACAATAATTTATTATAATGCATTAGCATTTAGTGGTGTAATAATAATTGATTGGGCTCTCAAACATGACAATTATCTAAGTTATTCTTCTAAATAATACCCTCAAGGGAATGGGATAGATGATTAAACAAATAAGAAATTGATTAGGATCATTAAGAGAACAATAGAAGACAATCAAAGATCTTGGCATGCCAATTTGAATATAACTATATGGGATAGCAGGATAACCCCCAATAAGTCTATTGGAAACTCACCCTACATGCTTATCTATGGGAGATAGGTAAAGATACATATTTATCTTGAACTATCAGCCCTTGAGTTATCTAATCAACTTAAGATGATGGATAGTGATACTATGGAGATAATATTGAGAGAGTTAATGGCCTTAGAGGAGATAATACATCATGTTATACATACCATGGAATCGTATAAATCCCAAGTGAAAAAATACCTTTGATAGGAGGATTATCTCAAGAGCATATCAAGAGGGAGATATTATAATGAAGTGATATGATGATAGGGATAAAAATGGTAATAATACCAAGTTTGACACATTATGGAGTAGACCTTATGTTTTGATGGATAAGAGTTGAGTATCCTAGTCAATGGGATACATTTTAAACCATGTTACTAAGATCATATTTGTATTTTTGTACACAGTATAATAGGTTTTTATTTTCCTTAAGTGTTGAGAGCACATGTTACTTGTTTGATTCCTATTTTCATCCTTTCTCCAAGTATATTATGATAGATTTGTGTGTGTGTTGCGTGTTTTGAGCTCATGTAGTTTTGGTTTATTTCAAGGTTATTATCAAATCTATTGGCCAATTTTGGCCCACATATAGAAACTCACCTAGGTGGAATAGTTATAGAAGTCCTGGCATGGTTTGATCAAAATGAAAAAAGTTATTGATGAAGTGGATGATCAAAAATGACTTTCAAAAGTCTAGAGAGACTAGACCATCATGGCACATTATGTACAAATGAATGGGTCAGCTTGATTATACATTTAATAATCTCACTTAGGAGGCCTCTTAGAGACAAAATATCACATGGGCATGATAATTTTCGTGCCTTGAACATTTTATACAAATTTTAGGTCTTGATTTATTTTCTATCTCAATGTTTATGTCTTAAAATTTAAATCAATAGAATGGGATGGGCATGAGGATGCCAAGTTTAATCCTCATGAAATATCCATTTGAATTCCAATATTCCTAAGGATAAGTATGAGGATGAAAAGTATCAATACCAAAATTTATTAGAGGAAGATCTAATGATGTAAAGGTGAGAAAAATATTATTAGGTCCAACTAGATCAATGGTGCTCAATCCATCATACAAAAGTAGATTAATGATGAGCGGGAACTCAATAAGTCAATAAATATTAGTGACAAATGCATAGTTTTTAAGTGTCATGACATGGTAAATATTATGTAAACTAGTGGTATGAGTTCAAATAATGATAAATAAGATCAATGGTATACATAAGGGTAAAGACTCAAATATCTAAATAGAACAAGAAGTCAACATGTGGCATAAGCACGTTAAATCATGGAACTGACATCAAGATCCTATGAAATAATGTAGATATAAAAAATGTCATAATCTAGAAGTCTTGGTTTAATATCAATGGAAAACATTAAAATTTTAAGCCAAGAGACTTTAATGGATAATAAATGCAATCTAAGGTTGAACCAAGGCAAATATTTCAAAATATGTCCTTGAAACTCAGTCAAGACCTTTATTGGAGGATCTAATGCATGTAGACTTAGTTTTCTTGTGTTCAATGTTATTTCATGAAAGGAGATCCTCATTTTTAGTGTATTCCCAAATACCACAATGTTTAGAGGTATAATAGGTCTATTTATACCTAAATTAGTTCAAGAATGATGTTATGCAGTCTATAGGCTCTTCATGGATATTAACTATAGGAAAACCAATAAATGAGATTGGTTTTCAATCTATAGTAAATATATATTCAATATGGAGTAGATGTAGATATAAAAAATATATGGAATAATGTCTTATCTTCCAAAATGGGCATTTCTTCAAAAATTAGGTACCTATAGCTACTAAAATCAGACATGAGCATGGCTTTGTCAAATCCAAGGATATGAGGATTTTTTCCTTATAATGAAATAAAGTAGATATGGAATAAAAGATCAAAGCAAAGGGATTCAAGTATTGGAGAGTATAGTGGATCATTTTCAAATAAGTAAATAAATCATAGTAAAACTCTTATCTACCCATCAGATATCTTTCACTCATTCAGATAATTACAATTGAGTCTCTGTCATACAAATAAAATAATATGAAATACTCTATCTTAAAACCTTGACTTTTTGCAAATTTGGGAATGAAACTTGAATTTTGTCACGTCTCGGCCTGCTGTGTCGAACACACAGTCGCCAGTGTCGGTCAAAATACTGCCAACGTCGGTCTCTGTGGGTCCTTCTCTACTGACGTCGGTCTTCAGTCAGCCGATGTCGATCACTGGGAATCTCTGTCTATCAAGATCAGTGTTTGTGTGGATCTGTACGGACCTATACGATCTTCATACAGCCACCAATTAAGCACAACCTGTCTATTTTCCACCCTGAATCTGATGATATGTAGCTCTAATATAGAGGATATCTATTTGTATAATTTATTGAATCAAAACATAAGGAAATAAATACCTAGAATATCTGTAATAAATTCTGTGTGAAGTTATCTCTCAACCCTGTAAATTCTGTGATTATTTCTGGATGAAGCTATCTCTCAATTTGGCAATAGATCAGCTGATATTTCATAGCCTCTAAATTGTACACACTGAAGAGGAATCCACACCTCTTGAAATTGCTTGCCCTCAAGCAATCGCTGCATGATACACCCATCAATCCACCTGGATCCCAAATGTAGTCATGATCTGCCCTGCTGTCAATCAATGCAAACTCCATGCCATGTCCATCCCTAGTAGTAAGATATGCACCCCAACATCCAATCCATAAATTAAAATCAGCAAGTAACTCAAGCAAACTCCATACCTGAATAATATCTAAATCTAGATTGTGAAGGCTAGAAAGAGTCATATCAACCTATGAACCGACTATAACAGCAAGCTGAGTCCCTACCACATGTGATAACTCCTAAACTACACTCACCTCAAGACCAAGCTCATCCTCATATCTCTCTTGTGTTGGTGCCAATGTGCACTTATCATCACACTCTATCATGTCAGGTGGCGTAGGCATTTCCATCTGATGAAAAAACATATATCTGAAGCTACTGCCCCGTATTGCCTTAAAAATGTGTGTCTTCCCATCAACATCAAAGAGAACCTCCATGTCCTTGAGATGAAGAGTAACTTCCTCAAATGAATGAAGCCACTTCATACCCAAGACTAAGTCTATATCACCCATGTCTACTGCATAATAATTAGCCTTAAACTCATAGTTGTTTAAGTGCAATGGGAGGTCTCTAATCATACGCTCACACCTAAGAGTGTGACCATCGGATACCTAACTCTGATGCCCTCAAAATCTTTGGTAGTGAGTCCACGCTTCTCCACAAATCTAGCATCTATGAAATTATGTGTGGCCCCTGTATCCAGAAGGGTGATAACCTTTTGCCCTGCCAAAACTCCATGGAGTCTGAATGACTCATCCGACTAAATGTTGGATAGGCATGCCTCCTGTATGTGAAGCTCCAACTCTACCTCTACCTTAGGCCCTAAAGCTTCTGCCTCTACCCCCTCAGAACTATTCTGCTGATTGAAATCCTCTGAATCAGAATCCTCATAATATGCCCACATCACACGATTTGCCTTGCCCTTAGGCCTCAAAGGGCAATCGTGATGGATATCATATGGACCTTTGTAGTAGAAGCAAAGCTTCTTCCTACGTAGATCATTAAGTGCCTCATGATCCAAAGGTGGTGCTTCTAGATTGGCCTTTGAGTCATTCTTTACACCTAATTTATCTATGTTAAAATTTGGTCCCTCTGTATCTGTGTTGGAGCACTTATGGTCTCTAGATGAAGAAGTACCTTTGAAGTTAAATTTATGGGATGGGGCTTCCATCTCCATACTACATGCCTTCTTCATAGCTACCTATAATGAAGGAGGATCAAAGGCTTTGATCCAACCTCTCAATGGCTCTGTCAATCCCTCCATGAAGAGAACTACCAATCTACGCTCGGAAATATTGGGCACCATGACTGCCAATCTCTTAAACTTCCCAATGAAGGACTCCAAGTTACCTATTTGTCTCAACTATGCTAGATTTTGAAAGTAAACCTCGAGATCCTTCTTGTCAAACCGCTCAACCAATCTATCCACAAAGTCTTGGTACTCTATCACCTGGTTATGCTGAAGTGTTACCATAACATGGTACCACCAATCATGTGCTACTCCATCCAAGTGCAAAGTGGCATATTTGATGGCCTCTATCTCTGACATTGGTCTCAATGCCAAAAAGGTGTCAAGCTTATGAACCCAAGCTTGAGCTGTCATCTTGCCACTGTCGTCAAAAGTAGTCAAAGAAAGCTTACCAGTAGCCTTCTTCAGCTCACTAAATTGAACTCTAGGCCTCCTATCATGTCTAGGAAATTTGTAGTGCTCTATCCTCAGATTGACAAAATGATCAAAGGACGTCCTCTCTTGAACATGAGGAGGTAATAAGTCCCACTCATCATTTGCAGCCATATAAACATCTGCAAATAGGGAATTCCCTACCTCTTCCTCTGTTGGTGCCTCTGGTTCTTCTTAAAAAAATGTAGGATGTGTAGGTCTATCAACTATTTTGGAGTAAGTCTGTTGTGGTCTCTGATTAATCGTAGCACTCCTGTCATCTCTTTGGTCCCCATTCTGACCATTAGGTGCATTTATCCCCCTTATCATAGTCATAAGTGCCGATAGTGTCTGATTCATCTGTTGTTGGCTTGTCATCATAGCACGGTGAAATTCTCTGGTGTCTTAGTCAGCATCATACCTATGGCCCCTGGGTGGGTTACCCTCACATCTGTCACTCATGATAATCCACTGCTGATCTAACAATTGGGTACCTTCAAGCAAGGCTCTACTACGTGTGTTATACCTGTGTGGTCCCAACTCTTGTGGCTACATAGGATTGCCACACCCTCAGGATGGAAAGATTTAGCTCTGATACCACTGTAATATCCCCTTCTAATAGGGAATATAGAAACACAAAATCTCTGAACCAAGAATACGATTTTGCAAGATAATTTCAAATAAGTAAATAAATCATAGTAAATCTCTTATTTGCCAATCAAATATCTTTCACTTATTCAAATAATTACAATTGAGTCTCTATCATACAAATAAAATAATATGAAATACTTTGTCTTAAAATGCTGGCTTTTTGCAAATCTAGGAATGAAACCTGAATTCTATCTCATCTCAGCCTGCTGTGTCAAACACACAATCACCGACATCGGTCGATATACTGCCAACGTCGGTCACTGGTGGTCTTTCTCTGCTGACATCAGTCTTTAGTCGGCCGATGTCAGTCACTGGGAATCTCTATCTGCCGTGGTCGATGTCTGTGTGGCTCTGTACGGACCTGTACGATCTTCGTACGGCCGCCAATTAAGCACAACCTGTCTATTTTCAACCCTAGATCTGAAGATATGTAGCTCTAATATAGAGGATATCTATCTATATAATTTATTGAATCAAAACATAAAGAAATAAATACCTAGAATATCTGTAATAACTTCTGTGTGAAGTTATCTCTCAACCCTGTAAATTTTGTGATAACTTCTGGATGAAGCTATCTCTCAATTTGGCAATAGATCAGCTGATATTTCAAAGCCTCTGAATTGCACACACTGAAGAGAGAACGTTATCCAATGTAAATGGAATCCTAGAACCCTAGGCTTAGTCTTCACAGAAGAAATTCTTCAAGATCAATAATCAATAATCAATGGCTAATCAATAATGGCCTCCATGAGAAACCCTTATACCTTCAAAAGATATGCTTGCCCTAATTAGGGTTTTCTTAAACTAGAATTAGGGTTTCTAATTTAAAATTAGACCAAATAATTAATATTTGATTAAATCAATCAAATATTAATATCTCCCTCAATACATGTCCAATCAAGCCCAAATGAAAGCCAACTAGAAAAATTCTGCTAAACGAAGCCACACCAATCTCTATCAAGACCCTCTAACCATCCTATTAGCCTACGAGGGTCGCATAATAGGCTAACCATGAACTCAGAACATGTCAACTGAAAAGGGGACATGACATCTAATTTACTATTTTTTCTATCATTGATGTAAGATCTTAGTGAGTCTTAAAACTCCTCTTTGCCTTCATTCATTGCTTTCTAAACCTAGTTTATGAAAGACTTATGCAACTAGCTAGTTTTGTGAGATTGTGTGAGTTAGCATTGTCTTATGATTCCTAAGTGTTTACTTCATGATTATGTGAGTTATCATTTAAATTTGGTGCATCACCCCTGTATCCTTATTATTGACCCTTTATCCCTTCTCTAACCCTTTTCTGATTGCAAACATTAGTATAGGTGATCCATCAAGAGGAAGTCGACCTTCTTCGAAGGTCCAACCCTAACATAGGTGACCCAAAACTTATGGTTTTTCCCATAGTGTAGATAAATTGGAGAGATCCTAAAGAACCCTCTCCAAGGTTGAAAATTTATGCCATAATATTTTATGGCCTGCATGGTGGGACATAGTTCAAAGAATATTGGTCAAATTTTGATGCTAGTTTGATCGATTTATAATAGTTATAGTTTCTAAGCAATAACATTTGGGGACTCCAAAAGAAGATCCAACATTTCGATAGTCGATTAGTGACTACATCTCATACCAATGGTTATTACAAGGTTAGATTTTAGAGGTCTTCCCTTTGAATTCATTGAATTACCTTTAAACTTAGTAAAGAGATTAAATTTTTTTAATACAAACCCTTATAAAAGCAACTTCATTCCTTATTCAATTTCAAGGCCTACCCCTAAAAGAAGATATTTGTTAAACACTTTCATTTCCATGACATCCCCTATAACTTTTATGGATTTTAATGGCCAAAGTCCTTTAGACCTCCCTCATTATGATCCTATCCTAGTAGCAGCTCTTAAAAGTGTCCCTTATTTTATAGGAGACCAAGCTACAACCCTTTAAAAGACCTCATGAATATAGATATTTTTTTGCATCATTCATGATGTCAATGAGAAAAATGTATCAATTAGGTTATTAGCCATATCTTTCAAAGGTAAAGGCCTAGACTAGTATATAAGCCTTACTACTATATTACATCATGGGATCAATTAGGGGATGTATTGTGTAAGAGATTTGAATATTAAAGTGATCATTTCTCACTTAAAAATAGTTAATGAAAATTAAAACATCCCTTCATAAAGTTATGCAAGACTTCAACACAGTGTTCTAAAAGACTTTGGATAGGATCCTAGTCTCTGTTATGCCTACCCCTAACATTGCCTTCATATACTATTTAGAATCAATTAATAGTGAAATTATAGTAATGACATATTCCATGGGATGAAACACATTTCAAAGTTCATATAAGGTGGTAATAAGAGTATAAAATTATCTATTGTAGGCTACAAAATGTACACCTAGACCACCAATGCCTTTATTCCATAAGATTAGACCACCCCTTATTTTTATTCCTCTCCTTGTTTTCATTCCTCTTATTACTAAAATTTATTCTATACCCTTACCTAAATAAGAGAAGGATTCCACAATCCAATCTAGTTATTCCCAAGAATATATGAATTTTCAAGAGCTTAAGAGCATGTTTTAATATGTGGGAAATGAACTAGTGAATGTTAAAAGGTAGTAAGCCTAATTCAATAGGCCTTATCAAGCATAATATCAACATAAGAAGCAATATTATAAATCAAATAGGCCACCCTAAAAATTAAACTTCCAAGGCCAAGGCAAAGGTCAAATCTAAGGACAAGGGTAACCTAACTATGTTAGGCAAAACAACTATACTCTAGATGTTGCAAGAATTTCCAACACTCTAGTCCCCATTCAAAATAATATTACTCAAGAAGTTGAGGGTATCATGATTTGAAATTAACCTTTTATATAATCCATTATTCTAACCACTGATTTCAATCAAGCTTTTAATGATCAATGGTAGCATGCTACCAATTATGGGTATAATCAAGCTCTTATGGCTCAAAACATAGAAGTACCCATGATAATAAAACTAGAAGAGACTCAACAAGGTCAAATACATGATCGAGGAGCAAGCCAGTTGGGTGATACAATGGTGAATTATGATCAATAAGAGTGTTATTCATTTAATCAATAAGTAGTTCTAGCCAGGCATACATTCCATTAGTAGCAAATATAAGGTTCAAAAGAAAGAACATGGATGGTAATCAAGAAATAGTCAAAGATATTCCTTCCATTACTCATTCAATATCAAACCCAAATGAACCTACTTCTACTCTAAAGGTTCCATCAGCTTTAAGGAATCAAAATTAGGGGAATGCTTTTATTCCGTAAAACTCACAAATTCAAAATTCATTTGTGGCTCCTAAAGCACAACCAAAGGTTAATCGTGTACCCATCAACATTGTGGAACAAATGAGAAAGTCCAATGTGAATGTGTTAATGTGGTATATGATTTCCATGTCTAGTTTGATAGACATCCTTCAAGAAGGGTTGTCAAGAATCAATGTGTTTGAGAAACCACCAATCAAGGAGAATGTGGTTCTCACCAATACAACCAAAGGAACTAGTAAAGGGAAGTCAAATAAGTTGGTCAAACCTCCTCGCTTCTATATTTTAGTGATCATTGGTAATTATTTAGTGCACAATTGATTGGTAGATAGTGGCACTAAAACCTTAGTATTTCTAAAGTCTATAGCCAATTAGCTTGGTCTAAAATGTGATCCCTAGTCTAAGGGAGTGTTGTAATTTGATGGTTTTACCACCAAGCCATATGGTATCATCATAGACCTCAACCTAACCCTATACACTTGTCTTAGTGTCTCAGTGGCTCAAGATGTGTTGATCCTAGATGTAACTCCTTATTTTTTCATATGCCTATCCATATAATTAACTATAAATAATAGAGGTTATCTTGTATTAGATTGGTCATACATGGTATTTAGACCAAGATATGGAACCATGGTATCCATTAAGGATGATACTATTACACAATTCTACATAGAGCCTTATGGGATAGACATAATAAGCCTCAACTTCACCATTCTTGATGAGGATGAACATATGGTTTGTCAAAAATTAAGCATTCACCCTAAGGAGATACCAGATATGTTCTTGGAAGAACTATGGAATAACAATCATTTGGTTGATCCCTTGGAAGGGCATAAAGAGAGGAACATGGGTGTATATTACTTATATAAAGATAATAATCCATTTCATCCCCTCATTGGACCTCAAGAAGATCCTAGTGGATTATGTAAATTGTTGTTTGATGGTTCAAGGAGTAAACATGGAGTGGTTGTAGGTGTAGTTCTATTATCCCCCTCCAATGACAAGTATTTCTCTTCTTACAGGTTCCAATTCAGTTTTTCTTTCAATGAAGTAGAGTATGAGGTCCTTATCTATTTCTTTTAATGGGATAATAAGAGAGGAATCAAATAATTACAAGTTTATGGGGATAGATAATTAATAGTGCACTACGTTAGAGGCTAGAATATCACTAAGAATACATTGATAAAGTCTTACAAATATAGAGCATGGGAATTAATTGAGGATTTTGAGGTCTTTAATATCTAAGTAGTACCAAGGAACCAAAATTTACATGGTGATAGATTAGTAACTATGGGAGTTCAATTTGACATCCCCAAGGGGTTAAGAAAGACCAAAACATAACCACATGTCAAAGTGGTGGTCAGACCATCAGTGCTAGAAAATGAATCTCATTGGTAGGTTTTTGAGAATGACAAGAAAATTACCTATTTCTTGTAATATGAATTATTATCTCCTCCATAAACTAAGAAAAGTTTCAACATCAGTATGAGGATCAAATTGTTTAGTTGAGATCCAAGAATCTTCCTAAAGGGCTTGTCACCCTTGAAGGTATTTTCCATGAGCGATATCATTGTAGAGAAGATAAGGTAATGATTTCAACAAGTGAAGAGAACTATGAAATAATCCTTATCTTTAAAGACAAGTTCCTCAATCTTGGAAAGGTAAGCCCTAAAGTTGAGAGGCATGATTTGATAGAAATTTGTAAAGAATATGTAGACATATTTGCTTGGGAATATAGTGACCTAAGA
This sequence comes from Torreya grandis, assembly GCA_037957365.1. Taxonomy (NCBI): domain Eukaryota; kingdom Viridiplantae; phylum Streptophyta; class Pinopsida; order Cupressales; family Taxaceae; genus Torreya; species Torreya grandis. Next base: position 477,098 of record JARHVA010006568.1, on the reverse strand, counting down.
GGCTTTGATCCCAAGATATCTAAACACACTATAGAACTATAGGATAATTCTAATCCTATAATGTAGAAGAAGAGGCCTATAAAATCCAAAATTAAAGAGATTATGATGAAATAATTAACGAGATTAATTGAATCCAAGATCATCTTTCCCATTAAGCACTCCTCATGGGTAGATAATTTGGTAGCTATGAGGAAGAAGAGTGGGGAAATCATATTGTGTGTTGACTTTAGGGATATGAATAGGGTCTCTTTTAAATATCACTATTCATTACCATCCATGGAGCAACTCCTTTAGATAGTTGTTGGTTCAAAACATTTTCCCTTTTGGATGGGTATTCAAGGTATAACCAAGTACTAGTAAGAGAGGAAGATTAGTATAAGACTACCTTCACCACAAAGTGGGGCATATATGCTTACCAAAAGATGAATTTTGGATTATCAAACGTGAGGGAAACTTTCCAAAGAGCCATGTACATGGCTTTCTAATGGTTTCTGAATCAAATGGTATTGGTCTACTTGGATGGCATCATAGTTTTCTCTAAAAAATCCAATGAACACTTTGATCATCTAAGGTTGATCTTGTATAGATGTAGAGAGTATGGGATCTCTTTAAATCCTAAGAATGTTTATTTGTTATTCATGAAGGCAAAATTTTGGGTCACATTGTCTCAAAGGAAGGATTATCCATTGACCTTGATACAATAAGTGGCATCTTAGCACTATCTTTACCCAAGCACAAGGAAGGAACCTAGAGCTTCCTCAGAAAGATAAACTTTTTGAGAAGGTTTATACCTAGGTTTTCAAACCTGGTCAAACCCATCATCACCATGATAAAGAAGATCCAAGTGTTTCCTTGGTCAAAGTAAGGTAAAACATCATTTGAGGCCATAAAGCAAGCCATTTGCCAAGCACCCTCACTCATGAATCCAGATTTCTCAAATTATTTCATATTGTACACCTTTACCAACATTGATAACATATTAGTTATGTTGATGCAGAAGAATGGTGTAGGACTTGAGCATAAAATTGACTTTTTTAGTCAACGACTATAGAGATATGAGGTTAGGTACACTTTTATATAAAAATAGGTTCTTGTAGCTTTGAGAAGCTTCAAAAAGCTTAGTCTAATGATTTGTAACAAAAATCTTCATCTTATGGTGTCCCATCCTAAGGTAAGGGACCTTCTCCTCAACAAGTATTTGAATGAGAAAAGACCATGATAAATTATCAAGGTCAAGGAGTATGATGTGGAGATCAAAGTCACCAAGCTAATAAGAGGCAAAGGATTATGTAAGAATATGGTCAATAAGCTTAAATAAGACAAAGAAGTTGTTTTGGTAACATAAGATTAATCACAAATAGATTCACCTACACTTTATAATAGTTGGCTCCAAGATGACACATTTCTTGATGATAGGAGAATGCCCCTAAGGTTTGGATAGAGCAAAGGGAAGGCATTTAAAACTTTAGGTACATACCTTATGCATTTATTAATGGGTTTTTATTTAGAAATGACCTTAATGGGGTACTTCTTAAGTGCATTGATTTTAATCAAGTGTTAAATATCTTGGATTAATTTCATGATGGACCTGTAAAAGGCCATTTTGGTCCAAGAACAATAAAATAAAAAATAATGAGGGCTAGTTATTACTGGCCTAGCCTTTTCAAGGATACCTATACATGGGTCAAGAAATGTCAGAAGTGTTCTCTATTTATAGATAAATAAATATTATCAACTCTTCCACTTAACCCAATCCAGGTGGAGAAACCCTTCATGCAATGGGGGTCAAAATTCATAGAAATGATAAATACACCTTCAAGTGTAGGACATAAATGGGTGCTTACTGCTACAACCTACTTCACTAGGTGGGTGGAATAAATTTCCTTGAAAGAAGGTAAAGAAATAGCAATATTGGACTTTGATGACACCATAGTAACTAGGTTTGGTGTCCCAAATACTATAACTTTAGATAATTCCTTAGCATTTTTTGGTATGAAGATAAGTGAAGGGGCACCTAAGTTGGGCATCTACCTTAGTACAAACCCCAATTACTACCTCCAAGGTAATGGACTAGAAAAGTCCACAAACAAGAAATTGATAAGGATTATCCAGTAGACCATGGAAGAGAATCAAAGAGTATTGCATACAAAGTTAAGGATAGCCTTATGGGCTGAAAAAGTGACTCTCAAAGCTACCATTGACAATTATCTATATGTCTTTGTATATGTAAGGGAATATAAATTGACCATTTCTCTTGAACTACTTGCATTGGACTTATCCCATCAATTTTATTTGATGGAGAGTGAGCCTATGAACATGAGGATGATAGCACTTAAGAGCTTGAAAAAACTAAGTACCTTACAATGAAGACATTAGAGTCACACCAAGCTCTGGTCAAAAAATATTTTGATAAGAGAGCCATGACAAGGGAATTCATAGAAGGGGACCTAGTCCTCAAATAGGACTTAAATAAGGCCAATCCATGAAACCATACCAAGTTTGATAGCTTGTGGAGTGGTTCTTTTTTAATCCATAGATGTAAACAACATAATGCTTTATAGCTTTCCCAATTGGATGGAGAGGTATTACCCATACTAATCAATGGCATTCATTTAAAGAATTATTACTAGAAGAGTTTGTAGCTAGTGTATGATATTGTAACATATTATAGAAGTTCTTATGTTTTACTCCAAGTGCCTTATATACATTTCCTTTTTTGGTTGTGTGTTTACCTTTCAATAAGTGCCTTGAGCACAATTATTATTTTGTTTATTTTTTGGTCCTTATTGTTTTAAGAAGAGGTTTTCTAGAAAGTGATAGCCTTGTATCATTTTCATGATCAGTTGAGAGAAAAGACTTGAGACACTAGATGCCCAATGGATTAGTTTAAGGCTATTAGTCTTTACATAGAAGGCATGAAACCCTAGGATGTTGTCAAAAATGATGGCCAATTTTGGCCCACATATATAAATTCACCTAGATATATCAATTCTAGAAATCTTGGCATGGTTTGATCAAGATTAATAGATTTCCTAATGAAGTGGATGATCAAAAATGACTTACGCAAGTCTAGCCAAACCAGACCATCGTGGAACATCATATAGAAATGAATGGGTCAGATTGATTATGCATTTAATAATTTCACTTAGGAGGCCTCTAAAATTCAAAAGATCACATGGAGATGATATTTTTCATGCCTTGAACATTCTCTACAAATTTTAGGTATTGATGAATTTTCTATCTCAAGATCTAAGTCTTCAAAGCCAAACCAATAGAATGGGTTAAGCATAGGGACATCAAGTTTAGGACTCATCAAATAGCCATTTTAATTTAAATGTTTCTAAAGATAAGCGTAAGGTTGTAAAGTGCCAAGATCGTGGGTGCTCGAAGGAAGATCTAATTTTGTGAAGGCAAAGATAGTATCAATGGGTCCAAGAAGATTAATGGTATATGATCCATCATGTAAAAGTAGATCAATGAAGAGCAAGAAGTTAATAAGTTAATGGATCTAGAGGAAAACTTCATATTTTCCAAGGGTCATGACCATGGTAACTATTAGGTAAATCAATGGTATGTAATTGAACCATACTGAGGAATATCGATGGTGCACATAGGGTCAAAGATTCAAATAACTAGATTGAATGAGAAGTTAACATGTGGTGTAAGCACATTAAATCATGAAATTGATATTAACATCCCATAGAAGAATTTAGTGCTAATAAATGTCATAATCTAGAAGCCCCAATTCAAGATAAATTACTAACATTAAAATTTGAAGCCCAGAGACTTCAATAGAGAACAAATGCAACCTAAGATTGAACGAGGGCAAATATTTCAAAGTACACCATTAAAGCTCATTTGATACCTTTGTTGGATGACATAATGAATGAAGAATTAGTTTTCCTAAGGATTCAACATCATTTCATAAAAGGAAATCCTTGTGTGCATAAGCTTATTAGTTCCCATATGATTCAGTGGTAGAAGAGATTTGTTTAGACCTAATGTAGTATAAGAAATATGTTATGCAGTCTATAATATTTTCATGGATATTAAATATAGTAAAACCAATAAATGAGATTGGTTTTCAATCTATATTAAATATCCATATGGAGTAGGTGTAGATATAGACAAGATATGGAATAATGTCTTATCTTCCAAAATAGTCATTTCCATAACAAGTAGGTACCTAAAACCACTAAAAGTAGACATGAGCATGGCTCTATGAAGTCCAAGGATATGAGGATTTTGTCCTTATAATTAAATAAATTGGAGATGGCATAGAAGATCAAAGCAAAGGGATTCAAGAATTGGAGAGTATAATGGTGAATTTGGCTCTTCTCAAAGGCTTTTAGTCCTAATTGGATGAAAGAAGGTTCAAAAATCAAGAAGGATGGTAGCTCAATTAATGATATCAAATGGCATGCTCCCCCTCTCTCTCCCCTTTCTCCTATATCTCTTATTCTTTTTTATTTGTAAACTCTCTCTGGATATTGATAAAAAAATTCTCTCTCAATTCTAGAAGAGGAGATACTCTCATTTGATAAGGCTAGAACCTATCAAAATTTGTACGAAGGAAATCTTGAAGAAATAAAGACTCTATTTACCTATAACTCCCATTTGAATTATGTGTATCAAAGCATGTGCATGATAGCATTATGAAGGAGAATCTTCTATGCCCATTGACCTTATTTCTTGATCATTTATATGTGTTTTCAAGTTAGTTTAATGTATAAGTTAGTGTTATTTTTGTCATTGATTCAAACTCTCAATGAGTCTTATAACTCCTCTTTGCCTTCTTTAATTTCTTCCGGAATGTAGTTTATGAAACACTAATGCAATTAGCTAGTTTTGTGAGATTGTGTGAGCTAGAATTATATTATGATTCCTTAGTGATTAATTAATACATATGTGATTTATAATTTAAATTTGGTGCATCACCCTTTTATACTTCTTAGTGACTATTTACCCCTTCTATAACCCTTTTCCCAGTGCAAACATTAGTATAGGTGATCCATCAAGAGGAAGCCATCCTTCTTTGAAGGTTAAACCCTACCATAGGTGACCCTTAACCTAAGGTTATTCCCATAGTGTTTCTTAATTGGAAAGAGCCTAAATAATCCTCTTTAAGGGTGAAATATTATTCTACAAAAAAGTCCAAGTGTTAGTTTTCCTTCAATTCAGGTAGAGTTAATGACCCCATGGCCCAATTGATTGTGAATGTCACTAGTATAGATGCATAGCAAGAATGTAATGCTAAGATATTTCTAACTATGTTATACAAAATTGGCCAACATGAAATAATATAATTAAAAGCATAGATGTACATGATCTTAAATTTGTTGATATCCATCATCTAGATCTTGCATTAGTCATTCAATGTAGTCTTCTTCATGTGTTTAACATAGATTAAGGTAATTTTGACAAAGTTAAGGTTAAATTTGAATTTAGGTCAATGTTGAATCATGGTTAAGAGGCATGATGGTGATAATTTAAATAATATTTATGAGCTAAGCTAACCAATCTAACTAAGGAGTAGAACTAGTAAGTTGACAGCATTGTACTTTGAGGATTTTGGAGAGATTGATGATGTTTTTATGAGATTAAGGTATTTCATTTGCTTTAGTCTCATTGGATACTCCAATGTTGAGATGATACTTGATAGTAAAGAGAAAATGTGAATTTTATATCATTTGATAGGTTTATTTTAATTCATCTAACATTAGTGTAATGACATGATGTTTGTACTTCTCCGTACATATTGTATAAATGTCCTAACAACTGCTCTCTAGTGTTGGAATCTATTTGTAACTACACATTCATCATTTTATAACATATAAATGATATATATTAAAGGAATTTCATTTAAATATATGTGGGAAACATTTTTACATACTCCATCACCTTTTTATAGGTTATGGAAAGCTACATGATCACCTAGTTCATCATCTCTAGAACTCTCAAAAGGTAAAATAGGTAGATTATTGAAGAAAATAAAGTTTTTTAGGTATTTTATAGAGCTTTTACATTGATTTGAAATTAAAAAAAAATTAAAATTATCCTCATAGACTCTTTCAACCCAAATTCATGCAAAAAATGGAGTTGTGTAGCCAAACAAGGCAAAAACATCCTTTTCTCCATTAAGTTTCTTGGAAACGTCAAGAGGCCAACTGGTTTGTGGATGGTTCTCCTAGGATAAAGAGAGAGATATCCCAAGATTTTTTGAATATGAGGGGACCATAATTCCCTTATATTTTGTGTAAATATTTTTATATTTAAGTTCTTTAACTTTATGAAAAACTGTTGAGTTAAGGGTGTATAAAGATGGCTTAAAACCCCACAAGGTCAATTTTCTATTTTTATAGGATTATAAGGTTTAATGAATTCATGAGAATGATTTTAAAGTGTCTATTAAGAGATATTTTACATTTTAAATTAAATATTTCCTCATATAGTTTCATGTCCATGTCAACATTAATACCAAATAGTCTTGATTTGTCAGACTATACATGACAATCATGGTTTAAAGGAGTTGTGAAGTGTTTTGGTGCATGGAATGAATGAAAGGAAGTTTTTAATAGTTGATAAAAATTAATAAATACCCATAAAAACTATTAAAATCCTCATCTAATTAATTAAATCCAATAAAATATATATACGTATGCATGCACAGGTGGGTTGTATGAACCATCAAACATGGTTGAGATAAGCATGGTCAAGTATGGGTGTATTTTCATTGTCAAAGACCATTTAATGGAAATTAATACCTTAAAATTGTCTCAAATATTATTATAAATAATATATCCCAATTTTAAAACCCTAGGAGTCGATGGTTTTAGTGTTTCTCATCAAAGCCAAGTATAAAATAAGTTTTGTGAACACACAAGTCTATAGACCTATAGGTCAATATTGGCACCCAAAAGATTATAATGGAAGAATATATGGAATATTTAGGAAATTATATAATTTTAAAATTAATTTTTGAAAATATATAAACTCTTTGAGATCCAAATTTCTCAGACCAATAGTGAAGCGATGGTGTCTAGGTGCATATAAGACATACAAGTAGGCATAGTCTATGGTTCTAAAAGAAATCAACACCCATAGTGTCTTGGTGAAATTAAAGTTAAATATTTTAGGGAAATATAAGATTTATAAAATAATTTTAAAAACACATTAAGGATTAGACCTAAACTTATCTACTCTCATGTGATGTATTCCATGGTTGCAATGCTGTGTAGAGGAAATGAACTAGGAAAAGGTAGATGTGTGCATGAGACTTGAGTGGTGAAAGTTAAATTAGACTGAATAAGGTATGGAATAGGTTATACAAGTTTTAAAGGAGTCATAATTCTCAATATATTATAATATTCTAGTTTTCTTGATTGAAGAATGACTTAGGTCCATTGAAGACCTAGGAGAGTCATGAGAATCTTGAGTGTCATCTTTGAAAACAAATATGGAATTTGTTTCTAACCCATATAGATGAATTAATAATGTGTCTTATATATAAATTGATTTTATATATTAATTTTTATATTAAATTTAAGAATTTAATTTATTTGGTTGAATGTATTCAAATGGATGAAAAGGGCAACTAATAAGGGGACTATGTGAGCCTAAGAAGAGGATTGTGAAGGTTTGAAATGAAAATCCAAGGTATTTTGAGCATGTTGTCTATATATAGAGGATATTAAAATAATTTTTTATTTTTTATATAGTTAAATTAATTACCAATTTTATTTTTAATGCAAAACAAGAGGAAAAGAAATATTTAGGCATAATGATTGCCTATAGGCTTGTTAGAGGGGCAAAGTTAGAGAAATCACATTTATGGTGTCAAATGGAGTGTTTTTATGTTTTTATTTAGTCAATAGGAATATTAAGTATATCTCCAATACTTTTCAATATCACCAAGTTCCATAATATGTTAGTGGAAGTAGATCCGTTCTCAAAATTATAGTTAAGAAGCCCAAATAGCCACCTACAGGCCCATGTATGAAAAGTGAAGAAAACTTACATGTTTTGTGGTGTTTTTGAGGATTTATGACTCCAAATAAATTAATTATATATGTGAGGATTATCCCATGAATTTTTATCTCACTAAGAAGGAAATGAAATGCGCAAGGAGGTGTACTAAAGTCATTTCAATGTAACTATCTACAAACCCTTACTCAAAGCCTAAGGCAAGTTTCAGTTAATTAAAAAGATAAATTACTTAATAAAAATATTTTAAAATATCATATGGTGTATTATAGAGGTTAAATAGTGTTTCAGATATAAACTAATCATGTTTATCAATTTTTTTTCCAAATGACTCCTCTCAAATACATAATTAGGCTTGTATTGCTCAAAAGGGTGACTTTTAGTACATGTGAACTTTTAAGAATAAGTGAATGGAATATTGGGAACACTATTTAAGTAATGGGTGTTGTATATATAATATTAATGGTGTCATTTCATTCATCAAATCCCACAACTTTATTAACTATCATTATAAGTTAGGTGACCCTAAAATCAATGTCAAACCCTTAACAAGACCTAATGGAAGAGATAAGCTCTCCAAGGACTAAAAATGGATTGAAATGACTTATAAACAACTTGTATGATCACTATTACTATTATATGAATAATAATTATCAAATTAATTTCACATTTGAGCTTAATTTGTACATAAAATGGCATAGGAAGTTCCTTCTTAAACTTGTTTTTAGGGTTTTGAGCTAGACAAAAAATCTAAAGCAGTTGTAGAGGGTATTTGAGACAATATAGAGGTATTATCACCATATTAAATTAATTTAATAGGTTTACATAGTCAAATTATAGGTTAAAAATGGTCAACTAGGCCTTAATGAATAATCATGAATTATATGGCTTCAAGATGGTAAGGATACATATTCGCTAAAAGGTTATAGAGATAAAATAATTTTCAAAACACCTTGGAGAAAATAAAATAATAATATAAAGCTTAATTGGAGTCATTTAATAGATATTATTATAATTTTTATCCCTCAAATTTACATAAAACCTTCATGACAATGAAGATCTCTCTCAACTCTAAGGTCATGTGTAAGGACTACAACTACAAGATGTCTTCCATTGATTCAACAAAAGATCCATGACTTGGTATGGTATATTCCTTGAAGAAAAAATATATTTTGGAAACCTTTCATGGAAAAAAACTAGGTCTTCATTGGGAATTCATGTCTTGATTTCAAAGAGAGAGTACTAGAAGTCATGAAGTTCAATGTAAGTCTCACAAGGAATAAGAAGCATTACAAGAGACAAAGGTTGGTGTAGATGATATACAAGGATACCATATGTCAATTTAATAAATTTTAATTGTCACAAGAATAAGATAGCTAACTCCAAAATAATTATTTTTAATAAATAAGGCATCAAAACTATGAAGATGGACTCCTACCCCACTCTTCATGAAGAGTTCCATAAACACATGTCTTAGAAGGCTAATAATCAAGATGAAAACACACTCTTTGCAAGCTTGGTGTCATTTTATTTCTATTTTTTAATTGATCTGATCATGAGATGTGATTCATGAGTTTTGTTCTTGTCCTATCCTTCTCTCTTCTTTAAATTCATCTATAAATGAGGGCTCGAAAGGCATTGAATTTATCCTTAAACTAGTTATGGAAAAGACCTGCTAGTTTTAAGACTTATAACTGAATTTAAAATCAATTCAAGATGTGTTTTACTATATTCACCTTGAATACAGTGATTTTTAATGAATTATTGATGAATGTTTTGTGATAGTGATATTACCTTCTTGCATTTTCCTTTTTTTCAAGCCTCTATGTGAGTTAGTCTTATTTTCACGTCATATGAATTTTAGTACATGCTTTATTGAGTTTAAGTGTTGAAATGTCATTAGTGTCTTCTCTTAGGCCTATTAAATAATCACATTATCTATTTTAATATACATGTACTTAATATATAATAACTTATGTGGTAGGATATATTTTGAAGCTATAAAATTAGATTGTAAACTTGACATTTTATAGTGAAAACATTGGCAAGTAAAGGAAACTATATTTGGTGCATCACCTCCACATTTTTCATATTATTTTTAGATCTTTTATATCCATTTTACTTACAATATTGCTAGGTTATTTTTATTTTTTGGTGAATCATCAAGGGACCTATCCAAACCTAGAGATTCACTTCATTAATTAAGCCACCCACAAACTAGGAGTGATTCCATGCTATCATCTAATTAGAAAAGATTTAACAACCTTACTAGGGATGAGAATTAGATAGATAACATAGTATATTGTTTCAAATGTAAGGACAACCACTTGGATTTATTTTTCTTCCTCCATATTTAATGAAGGGATGGGGTTTAATTTTATATCACCAAGGTATTGATATTCTAGAGTCAATTTTCAAAATGGAGGATAAACACCATATGATATGATTATTTTAAAGGCATAACATGTGTATTATTAATCTATCTACTCCAATTCTACCATTTAATCTATACGATGAATAAAAGAAACATCTTATTATTCCTCTTATATACATAACTCTCTACTACTTAAATCTTCATGGGGGAACTCACCTAAAATGACTATTGTTTCTTCGTGATTAGACTCATATTCATCATTACTCTCAAGGAATAGATATTGGATTTTAAATGGTCCATTATAAATGGACATGATTACTTCAACATCTATCCCATTTCATCATTCATATACTCTAATTTTTTAACATAGGAATCCAATCTCATAAGTCATCCCCTATATTACTAGTTGAGTACCTCCTATAAAAAATGACATTTTATCATTAAAAACACTAAAATATGATTGATCACTAACATAAAGAAAGATAAATTGTTTATAATATCTATAATTATCATAACTATATGTATTAAAATCAATAATAACATTATTATTCATCATAATGAGGTTGGATTGATTGTATATATGAGGTAACACTTGATTATAAGAGGAAAAATCATCTACAAGATGACTTATAGCTAGGTAAGATAGAGGTTTTTGGGTGTGAATACTTAAATGTATTGACAATAAAATATAGTTAGCATCATAACCACATGGAATATCTTATTATTTAGTAATGAAGGAATCATGATAAGTGGATGAAAAGGATTTGAGTGTATATGAGGTCCCTTATATAATCATAGTAACTAGGGGATCTAAAGCTCTAAGATAAACCTCAATAGATAGCACCTCTATTTTTGGGAATGGGTATTTAAACATCTTGTACTACTAGTGAAAATGAATATTGAATGGGCACATAGGTTCATTATATTCCCCATGAATTATAAAAAATTGATAGTACAAGTAGTAGGGTCAAAAGACACACTAAAATGGTTGCCAAGTAGATTTTAAAAGATAGCCCATGAAGTGATGTATCCATTTTGAAATATTAGGTACCAATGGTAAACATATTCATCCAAGGAATAAGTGAACATGTATAAATTCACATACTCATGTTAGATATGGGTTTGGATGATGGCATATTTAAACTACAATGTGTTCTTTGATAGTTTGAATACCACCATGTGTATGATTTAAACATAATTTATAAGAACTATTATGCAATTAATGAGTAGGTCCTAGAAAGTTCATATGGTATAAAATTCCACCTATCCAAGATAAGTCTATATGAGGGTTTAAAATTAGTTAACAATACTATTGATGTATATCTATGTCAAGGATAGAATGCAGAAAACATAATTATATTTATAAGTTTTTAGTGTAGGTACTAGAAGACCTTAAGGATTTGTTTATCTCTATTTGATGATTATGTGGCCACCATATTTAGTATATAAGTAGACCCTACTATATGGATAGTAGGAATCAATTAGTGACATAATCTATCTAAAATTTCATTATATTGTTATGTTGTAGAATTGATATTATATTTTTCCAAATTATGCCCAAACTTTAAAAAAATAAGTGGATATTCATAGTGAGTTTTAATTTAGAATATTCATGTTAATAAAATAAAAAGGGGAAGCAAGGTAGAGTAGAAAATGAATTCTACTTTTCAACAAAAAGATTGATAAATCTCCTTTAGTTTCTTCTGAGAATAATGTAAACAAACTAAAATCTATAAGATCCTAGTGATAAACATAGAATATCATAAGTGAAATGAGGATTTTAGGGTAAATTTAATTCATATGTATAAAGTTTAATCTTTGAAATGGATATCTACAATAAATTTATCTCACCACATTATTTTTGAAAATACAAAGAAAATAGATCATACTCAACAAATTTTTCTATCATAGCTAAAATCGTAAACTGACAAGATGCACTTAGAACACTACTTATAAAATCTCACCATGGAATAAATTAAATCATGTATTATTATCAAAACTTTGAGAAATAATAACATATGGAAATAATGAAAAAAATGAGAAAATTACAAGAATCCTAATTTCTCTTTACATTAATCTCACAAAATTATTTTCTAAAGTAAAATAAAGGGCAAAAACCCTTATTTATATGTCATTTAATGCCTAAGAAGGTTACAAGAGAAATGGATATGGAAATCCTATTAGTAGAAAAGGTTCCTAATGTCTTAAATCTAGACAATGTTCCATATTCAAATAGGGGAATAGTTTATGATGTAATTAGGACATGATTCATATCAGGAGAAATCCCAATAGATGGCTATCTCATTATTGAAGTACTAAGATGAGATTATATTGATGTAGTCAATGATGAAGTTACAAATGTAGAATTTGATGGATGTGAACTAATAGAAATTGAAGATGGAGTACTAGTAGTAGTTGAATAAGAAGATATCTCTAGAGGCTAAGGAGGTAGAGGCTCTTATAATGATATTTTATTTTTTGGCTTAAATTTTCCCTCTCAATACTTTAGAGCATATTTTATATTCATTGTTGATCAATTTTATATTGATAATAAAATACTTTATTATATTGATTGTGATCCCTACAATTGCATCATGTTTACTTAGGAGAGGTCCTACTACTTCATTCATTAATATAGCCTTCTCTATACTATGATTGGTAGAGGCTTCCAAATATACCATCTCTTGTTCAAAGGTTAATCCTATAAATATGTCCTACTTCCTAAAATTTATAATAAAGTTCTATAGATTGGCCTTAAAGGAATATTTGTTAATAATGTAGCCATCCTTATTGGCAAGGTGTGTGGTCTCAAGATCCTTCATAAAAATGAACCTTGTTGGGTAAGAGACTAGCCTAGGGACCTCATTTCATCAATCTAATGATTTAGAGATTTATTTTGGCAAATTATGTAAGACTAATAAATTCTTAAGTCCTGCAAGGGAATCATATTTAAGCTATAAAACCTATTCATCCTAATCAATTTCACCAAGTTGATTATATTACTATCATATGACCCATTTATGGCTTATACCTTGAAGATCTTATTATATATTTCATCTCCATTTACATTGTATTAGGATAAGTTATTTAACATGTTAAAAATCTCTCCCATAACCCATTCTAACTTAGTTATGGTTTCTCTTAGTAATTTGGCTTTCTACTATTGCTCTAGGTTAGTTGAATTCTATTACACTCCTTAAATCAATTCAATAGCTAAATCTTTATATACTTGTAGAGAAAAGAGGAGGTCCTCCTCATACTATTGTTGTTGGCTCAACCAAGCTCTCTTCATCTCAGTTAGCTCAAATAAGGTCTCATTTGACTCATACATAATTATTTACTATGGATGGGTGACCTTTATCTTGGTCACCCTCTTCATTTATCCATCCCTTTATCAAATTTGAGTGTGACCTAGGGAGGGTACATTATGACCAAATATGAGTTCTCCATTATGGCTAATTACATCTACTTAATCCATGATTTGTCTAAAGAACCAATTGGAGGCTAGGATGTTAGAGACAATAGATGATTTGGGGTCAATCCTTGGAAATCACATGTGTGGGAGATAAATACAAATGTGACCAATATAAATTTTAATCTAGGGGAATCATATGGAAGTGTCATTCCTAAATAGGAAGGGGAACTAATGTTGGATAAAGTAGTAGTTGTGAATAGCGAAACTTAGGGGATGACAAAAGCATTCCTCTTTTTAGGTAGTTATGGATTAGGTCTGGGCATAGGACCGAGCATGACTAGAGGAAAATTTTACATTACAAAGACCCTAAAAGTGGAGGATATGAAAAATGGGTTGATGATGGGAAATGGCATGGTCATAGGTCGAATGACAAGTCTAGTAAGGGGATGGTATGATAAGAGTTTCATATGGTCCAGAGTTGGAAGCTCACCAAATATGCTCAATGATTTATTACAGAGGATATAAGGAGGTAAATAGACATGATCCTAACCTATTTTTATTTTTTACTCACTAGTATTAAATAAGGGAGGCAACCTAGATGCTAAAGCTGTTGGTGTTGGAGTAGATGCAATTTCCACCCCATTGGTGGTCTTACTTTTATTGGAGTAACAGTATATTCTTGGGATGGGATAATAATTATGGATCCTAATATATAATATTTCCCAATATGATTTATTTTATTAGCCCCTTCCTTCTCTAAAGTGGGATACAATGCCTATAGTATTTTGCAACTAATTTTTGCATCAATCAACCTTTCCTCTTCATCACTAGCAATGTAGACTACAGATGTTGATCCTCCTTCTTAGGTATCTTGATGCTCAAAACCTTAGAGAAACCCTACATCATCTAGACTCCTTTTAATATGTGGGATATTAACAACCTTCATTCTCTACTTCACCTTAGTGTCATTGGTTGCATTGATGTAAAATTAGTCCCAACATTTAGGCTTATGATGGTATGTAATACTCAGAACCTTCTTGTGCTTGACATAGTGATTTAATGTTAAATATTTAGGGTCCCATTCCATATTGGTGTCCTTCTTAAAACCAAATGTGGATCTCTGATTGGTGAAAACCATAACTGAGTTCCATTTTTCAATATTAAATTAGCTGATTTTGGTTAATTAAGGATGGACCAGTCCCTTTTTCTTATTTTTGCATAATCCATCTACCCATATGAGTAGATGTAACAAAATATATTATTTGGCCATCTTGTCTATCATTTTGGTAGGTAGCCTAAAGGATATTTTTATAATTCCTACCACCCTTACCATTATGTAGTTAGGATAATAATAGTAGGCTCCCAATGTGTTGAGTGTTGTCTTGATTTCCTTAGATAGCCTGGGCATAATCCTCTTATGGAAAGACTTTTATATAATTTGGTAAAAATACTCAACAATGGCTAAAATATCCTAGTTCGATTTGTAAATTATCATAATTGACAAGATATTGGGATGATCCATTTTAATTTTAGATCCCAATTGGTGATTTGGGGGAAGTTTAGAGTAGCATAAATGGTAGAAAACAAGTAGTAAATCACATAGAAATGATCTCCTTAGTTAGACATGATCTTCCTAATCTAGGCTACCAAGTTATAGGAAATGATGTCTCCCAAAGGTGGAGTTGTGACATCATCTATGATCATGGATAAAATTAGAACCCACTTCTCATTTACATGGTCAGTGTAGACACCTAAAACTATCTACAATTGGCCTTCAACCAGACTTCATATTGATTCTTACTAACCATTATAAATTAAGCCCAAGAATAATTAAACATACCAAATTTGATTATGAACCATTCACAAAATCTTAGAACCACATTGAGGCATCCCTATTTTTGGTATCTTATTATATGAAAAAATAACCTCTCATAGATTCATCCCTAGGCATCATGTAACATCACAATAGTTAATTTAGCCTATAGACTTATTGAGTAGGGCACATGAAAAAATATCAAATCTTGAAAGAGATAAATGGATCATCAAAATTAAGTAAAAATATTAACTAAATTAAGAGACTAGTTAAATTATCCATGTGTAATTAATAGATAACTAAAAATGGAAATTCAAAAATATGAAATATCTTAGATTTTCATGATTACATTTGTTGGTTGTCAAGCCTTTTGAAAAGTATCCAAAAATATCACATTTTTGAGATCCATGCCTATTCATTTCAAATCATGAGTAATTAACATCTTTTAACTTTAATAGGTTTTTTCTTGACTCACTTAGGTTAGGTTTACACTCATTCCATATTTAAACTCCAACTCATCCTGGGTTGGGGTTAGATCTATTTTCTTTAAATAAAATCCATTGCATATTGAATTCTAAGATTTGAAATTTTAGAGTTATAATGAATGTGTTATTGCATGATATTCATATCAATAACATTATAATTCCAAAATATTGATCCAAGCCACATCAAGCCAACACAAGCCACAATGGTGCCAAAGAGAGGAGCCAAAAAATCTCCATTTCTAAAGACTCTTTGAGCATAAATTGAGTAATCCACTATACAAATAATTTGGATCTCTCAAGGAAGGTAAGATATCATGTGTATTTTACATTTTATATTTGATTTTCATTTGGTTTTGTTCCTTAATCTCACACCTAACATCTAGGCTTGTAAGTGTTAGTTTTAATATGTTTATTGATTTTTCTTTACTTGTTATAAAACTCTACTAACCTCCCTTTTTGGATTTATTTGATAAAAATGGCACACTTGGTGGGACATGCACCCTACAAAGTTTTTCCTTAGGATTTTTAGAACACTCCCCTAATGATTTTCATGTCAAAATTTTATCTATATTACAAAAATAAGTGACAATTTCAAGCTAAGGGACATTTTTTTGGTAGTTATAAGGTCTCCCTATGTAATCATGATTTTTATCTTAGGAAAACAATATCATAACTCACATAGTTTCATTTTTTTCATTTAAATTTTATAGTTTCTGCTAACCATTGGTTGTCTATAGGGAAACTTGTAATATTAAAATATCACAACTTTGATAGTTGTGATATAACAATACCACGATTTCAATAATCATGATATCTCTTAAATAATTAGTGATTTTACCTTTGACTGCTAGTGGTTAGGCTAAACCATTTTTGGTAAAGTTGTAACATGATAAATCTTAGAGTTGTGATTTGTTTTGGAATTTATGATTTTGTAACTATGGTAGCAATTTTGCAAGTTATACTCTATTTTCTCATAAATTGCATTATTACACTATGTTGATGCCTCTATGTGTATCACTGGTGCTATTCATGTTTAAATAACACTTATCATTGAATAATTTTTGGAATTCATGGCATGAATAGTAGTTTTTTGGTAATCTAGTTACTAGTGGTGAAAAGAGGTAGAGCAAATCAAACCACTCCACAAATTTATATTAATTGGTTGCTGGGAGCCACTATGGTCCTTGTGAATTTTGTAGTATCTATGTTAATCTTAGTGATTTATGACCAAATTTATACACTAAAGACTAATTTAAGTGCTTATTTACTATGATATCTAAAATAAAGTGATTTGATCAAAAAAAGAAATAAAAGGAAGGGTAGGGTAGAAATAAAGTATGTTATTCCTAATCCTTACCTTAAACACCATGACAAAGTTTCAATTTCAACTAAGTATGCATTTCACTAGTACATAATGTAAAGAAACAAAAATTCAAATCATGCCATATACCAGGATGATATCTAAAGAAAACATGAGAGAATAAAAGCATGAAATAGCTTTGATTTTAGAGGTTTATTACTACATTTAAATAACAATTTCACATCCTAATGTTGAGGAAAGAAATGAAATGAAGTCGAAGTAAATTTAATTAATCTAGATTCAACATAAATTAGAAACCTTGTATCAAAGATACAAATTCAAAATTCATGAAAAACCATTCAAAGTCAAGACATAAAATAAGCAATTGAGAGAGAATCTAGGTAACAATTGATAAAAATAAACTTGGACAAAATAGTAAGTATTCCTTGATTATATTAATTGCTCAATGTATACATGTTTTGGCTAAAAAACTCTTCCCCTTTACAAAATGGTAATACAACCTTTTATAGAAGATCAAGGTAGTATATTCATCAGTCATAAGATTACACATGTACAAAGATAAGGATAATTATCCTTCTTTATAGTTATAGAATAATCCTCTTTCCAAAATACACTAATCTATAGGTAAATATGCTAAAAAACTAGCATATGTCTTTACAAAATAATATTCCTCATTCAAATATTATAATGTTTTTATAAAATGGAATATTAACTAATTGATAGGCCCATTGCTGAAGGGATCCCTTGTTTCTCTTGGAGAAGTTCCAAATCAACATATAGCTTCAAGAGATAGACATCTTCTTGATCAACTAAGTCATCAAAATCTCTATCATCCCTTATCATATCCTCCTTAATTCTCATGACCTATGTAATCTTTTCCTCAGTAGAGAAGATCATTCCCAAGACTTGGTTGTTATCACTCCCTAACTAGCCTTGGATTTTACTTTACACTTCTTACATCACCAAAGTGACTAAGTTCTTATACTCTTCATCATCAATGATGCCTAGGGGGTAGACCTTGTACGATTGACCAACATGGTGCCAAGGAGTTTCTTGAATCTAGTTATTATCTCTTCATCATCTCTTAGGATTATATCCAAGCTTTTTAAATAAGCACTTAAACTCTAGATCATATCAACCACTATCCCCAATATTACATTTTAGTGGGTTAGGCTAATGGTCTTAAATCTAGGAATTTTATCCTTAATCAATATGTTGATAAGATATCTTATTTTGTCTTAGAATACTACCACTCAGCCATCAATCCTTTATGTATCTCATTCTACTAGGTCATTGCATCTCATCTCAGCTAAATTGACTGCAAAGAATCAAACATGTCAAAGAAATATGGATCACATTTTTGTTATAGCCTTTGGGACTAATAAGATAGCTTATATCTCTAGATTCTCCATATACTTTAGGTTATATGTTGTTTTATTTATGCCCTTAATTCCTGCTTTGATCTAAGCTAAATGAGCCTCAACTAGGCTTTTTATGTCTTCCTCAAGAATGGGATGTTCACCATGATGCTATCCTCCAACTAGAGTTAAGCCTAAAAATGGATAAACCTTTTCAAAGGTGAATTCATCACCTCCAACCATGGCCTTCTTGGTTGTGACTCTCTCTAGTCCTACTATTTTTGTATTTAATTGGACACTAGTTGATGACTCTATTACCTTAGGAGGTTCTGGGACCTCCATCCTTATGGTGATTGAAGCACTTGGAGTGTACATTTATGTTCCACTTGATCTTATTATGGAAACTATTCTTATTTCTCATTCATCTTTCATTAAATCCAATATACATGGTTTAATTACTTGATGAACATCAATGTTAATTGTTTTTGTCAAATTCCATGAATGGGACAAAGTGGGAATCTTATGAATTTTACCATAGATAAACCATTCAAAGATAATGGGTGAATGAATGGGGTATTCATCACTGAATAATATGACCTCACTCATGGGGTGGGTGAAGGTCAACCTAGGAATTTTCTCCTAACTAGTACCAATGCTAATTCTATTTTTATTTTTTATGTGGGTACTATTGGAACCAAGTCCAAAGATACTTCTTTCCCCTTGTCCTATTCCACTTCTTCAGCCTTAGCTTGGGGTTCTTTAGTATTTTCTTATTCTTTTAATCCATATGATTTGGAAATCACCTTAAGTACATCCTCTAATATCTCATTTGGTTCTAATGAAATCATAACTAGGTATCCTATTGGAGATTTTTTTTTGTCAAGTGGAGCTATGGATGATCCCTCCCTAGGTCTATCTTCCAAATTCTCTTTATTAAGTATTTATGTTATTTGTGCCTTAAGTTGTTGTAGGTGTTACTCTAGACGGGCCCTTAAGGATGGGCCAAGAAATAAGTGATATTTTAGGGGGCCCATTTTCCATATCTTACTCAGTGGTTTGTTATCTCCCCTAGCCAACCTATGCTCAAGCTTGATATTATGCCTTTTCAATTTGGCCAATACCTCTGGGAAACTAGAGGCCCTAATGTAGAATGGGTCATGGACATTGGGTTGATGCTCATATATATTATTTTATTTTTTGTCTTTAGATTTTTGGTGAACACCATATTAGGGTCCCATTTCCTCAAATCATCTTTTTCTAGGGTGAAGGAGTCCTTCTATCTAGAAATAACATTTGCAAGCTCCCAATTTTGGAATACAATTTTGTGAATTTTCAAAGGAAAGGGATGGGTAAGGCCTTTCCATTTCTCCTTACAAAATCCATCTATATTGTGAATATGTTGGTAATCCACTTCTTTCTCTACAATCTTGGTTGGCACATAAATGGGCAACCTAAAGGGTTGTGTCAAATCCCCTTCTATCCTTATCACTATATAATTAAGGTATAACCATATGTCCCCTATCAATTACACATATTTCATAATTAATGGGCTAACCCTAGTCATGGGAATTCTTATGATGCCTTCCACTATGGATAGATAAACATAATCACAAGTGAAGTGCATGTTGTGCTTGTATTTGAATATGTGGAGTTTGGAATAATGATGGGAGATAGTGGGTCTTCAATCAAGTGGCTAGTTTTTAATGTTTAGGATCTAGGTGGAGGCTAAAAGGGCATCAAGTAGATAAGACATCATGTCAAATTATTTGATTATTTTCTTCTTGATGGATTTAAATTGGGACATCAAATAGATATTAATAATCTCACCTAGTGGGGGAGTGAGTCCTTTCCCAACCATGAAGTAAACATATGATACCCAGATTTTGTTAATATCAGTGGTAGAGGGGGATCTACATAACCTATTTAGCAAGGTCATTAATATCCTAATCTCCTTATTGAATTGGATAATTGGTATTTTTCTAGTGGGTTCTTGGATGACTTGGTTGATAGCGAGCAGACATGGGGCTAGGATTGTTTTTAGATTATGCTCCCCAGTCCACTTTTTAATGGTTAGTAGGTCTATTTGGGGTTTACCTAGTTTATAATAGCTCTCAAAAGCTAGAGGAGAAATGTAATCTACTTTATTGAATTTACACTGGTGGAAAATACAATCATTATCAATTTTACAATATTAGAAAAGAATATAAATGACATCAATGTAGTGTAGTACCTTAGGCTTGGTAGTATCATAGTGTAGGATAGCCATCTAGATGGAAACTAGGTCATTGTATCTCCTCAAGATGGTTGCATTCTTCTATTCCTCCTTGGTCAAATAATGAATATCCTTGATGGTCTAGAAGAGTTTGAACCGATTCCTATTCTCATTGTTCAAGTCTAAAGTATCCAATTCCATATATTTAAATATTATTCCCTCATTATCTAAGGTCAAATCTAGCTCAATCTCATCCCTTTGTTGTTATCTGTGAGCTTTCATGGCTATGGAAGTTGAAATTACTTACCAAATTAATTTCATGTAATCTATCAATTAACTTATTATCACTTATATCATAATTGATCTCTTCTCAATTTGATTGTGATAAATCCAAGTTTGAACTAGGGCTTTATGGAGATTTAATGGTAGTGGCAATTTAGACATAGGCTCATTCGTGTCTCATATTTTATTGAAACCCAAGCCTTTATACCTTTGCCTTTTTTAACACAAAAAATATCTAATTTTGTCATTTTTTTCTTACATGGTACCCATGTGGCATTCATTTGACAACATTCATGGCATTTTTTATAAATTCCTTGAGGGACTAGCCATTGTCTTTTGAAAATTCAACCTTTTTTTTACACCGTTGGATCCTTATTAATGGATCAATGTGGGTCATTGATCATTATCATAGGGATCATGAATCCTTGGTTTCTCTATGCCAGGCCCTATGGTTGTGTCACTTTTTGCCTTTACAATCCTTCTAGGCTTTGAATTATATGCAATGAATGCATTATCACCATGTTGATCCTATGGTCCTTTGGGGCTCATTGAAAAGTCTTCCATAGTTATGTTCCATCCAATAATAATCTTGCAAGAAATCAAAAACCATTGATATTAATCCATATGAATGCATGAGATTATTCTAATTTATCAAATTATTTAGACTCATTGGATCTTTTCACTCTATTTGATCAATCTCCATGATGAAGCATTGGTTATTGATCCTGTAAGAGGACGAAAATTTTAATTATCATTGTAATAACGGAAGGTACTTAGGCTTAAATAATTTAGGATAAGGTTTACTTCATGTTTAATAAACATATTACAAATGTTAGGCTAATGTATTTTATCCTAAGTTTTAAAAATTCATAGAAAGGGGACCCAGGCTAAATATTCTAGGCTAAGGTTTACATTGTGTTAAATAAACAAGTTATAAAATTTAGGCTAAAATATCTATGCTAAGTTATTAAAACATGTCCAAAGGGGAAAAATAATACAAGAACCAAATGCTAGGTTTTAACCTATGATTTTATCATATTAATAAGCATGAGAAAACCTTAGGTTAAAACTATTTTAATCTTAGCTTTATGTCACAAGGACCATTTTAAGATAAGTCTCAATACAAGTCTCTAGCTTAAGTTTTATTGCATTCAAATGAATGCAACTAGAACCTTAGGGAATAGATTAAGACTAAATCCATGTCTTCATATATTTAGACCAGAAGATCATTTTATTATTTGAAGTTTGAAAATCCTAAGTGTTTGAACATCTTCTGAGGGGTCCCATTAATTTGCAATGTAAGACATAAGATTTTATCAACATTTTGAAGCATATCCCTATGTATAAACAAAATAATTGATTACCTTAAGTTTGATAGTCTTATCGATGTAAATAATGGCCTCACGAACATTGAATGATGGTTGTGATAATCTTAAATTTAAGTTATTGGATCATTAGGTTTGATAGGATTGAGTTTGATAGTCTTGTGGATGACAAATGATGGATGTGAAATCATAAATTTTAAGCTCATGAAATCCTTCTGGTCCATAGACCTTAGATTTGATAAGATATATTGGATCAATCTCCATGATGAAGTGTAGACCACTGATTAAGATCTAAGTAGTTGCTTGTTATTAGTTTAATTTAATGTGTGGGACTATTTGTTACCAAACTTAAAATGCAATAATGCTATGTGGTAGCTTTATGGGGATCCCTAATATTTTGATTTTTCAATGCCACATTTGATCCATTGGATCAATCTCTATGAGAAGCCATAGGTCATAGATTGTGATATGGATGCTCGTACATGATTGGATCCTTTTGTATAGTGAATTTTTACCATAAATTTCATCATAAGGTTTCATTATACTAATAAATATAATGAGACCTTAGGGTAGGAATTAGGCTAAGATTGTGTTTAATCAAAGGGGCCCTTTAGCTTTAACAATGATTTCTAATCGTCTGATCCTCAGTCTTGCTTAAGAATGGATCATCGATTGTGATCTTGATGATCTTATGGGATCAAATCTTGGATTTTTTTGGGATTAATACACTCCATTAGATAATTCCTTGTGATTAATTGAGTTCCATTGGATTTGTAAAGAAGAAAGGGGATCACATTAGGATGTAGATAAATAAATGAACTTAGGCTAAAGATTTAAAACTAAGGTCTTGTTTGTGTTGGTAAAATATGAATAGGGCCTTAATATTAAAACATTAGGCTAAGCATATAACAAAGGGACTCTACTAAAATGGAGGACCCTATTAACATACGCATTAGACCACATCAAAAATATATAGAATGATAAGGGGGAAATAAAAGGGGACTAATGTATGTTTTTTATGCTAAGGTTTTGGTTGGGTTGAAGAAAATGACAAAGCCTTAGAAAAAAAATTAGGCTTAATTATAGGGTTAATTAAAAAATATTCCTACCAAAATTTGAATTAAAGGTCTAGGCTAGGGTTTGTTGAAGGAGGGTTTTATCACATGAATCTAACTTTAAGCTACCATACATTTAAGACTATAATTTTTTTGAATATGGTTAATCTATAAATTTAAAATATGATCCATAAAAATCTCCATGAAACCTACAATTTAAGACATGAGGATCAACTATTATCAATGTCAAGAATGTTTCAAACAAAATCATGAAAAAATGGGCTAGTTTTATCATGTAGGGATTGATATTCAAATTTCAATAACGAACAAAATATCAAGATATTAGTGCTAAGGTTCAAAATAATCACAGGAGTCCTTATTTTTTAGAAATGGGGGTATGCTAACCTTAATAAATGGTGGATTTCAGGGGGAACATAGTAATATGTTAGAACTTAGAGATTGTAGTTCAGACAAACAACTAGGTCATCTTGTCTATTTAACTGATACCATTATCAAGATCAGTTCATGGTTGAAACAAACCCTAAACACATATAATTAGGACCAAAAATCAATAAATAGCAATGTTGTGTGTGTGATTTGTTTCCAATTACTATTTGCTATGAGATTTAGGGGATAACTTCTGTATTTCATACCTTTAATCATTAACACTAACTTGGAGCATGTTTATATATTTATTAAGAACCATGATTCTAGTTCAAAGAAGGATTGGAATTAATCTTATACTAGCCAAGAATCCACAACCTCAATATAAATGCCTTTGGCTCCACTCATGTCCTTGCTTCACTGCTAGCTAGGTGTCCATTTCCCCATTGGAGATTACTAGAATAACCTTTTCTTGAAAAGATTTTTATTTTTTACAATAAGTTTTTACTTTCTATATTTTTTGTGTCTTTTAAGCTTTCAACAAAGGTTCGGAATCAGGGTATTGTAGTTTAAGGGTTTGGTAAAGTGTTTTATCCTTAGATAATCATCTATGGTTATAATTTTTATCCTAGGTAAGGATGTTTGTTAAGTGTAAGCATGACTATACCTTAATGGATTGATATTTCATTTAACATGTGCAATTCTTCATAAAAATAAGTTTAGGTCAAAATAATGTTTAAGGTCTTATGTAATGGTTAACCTATTCTTAGGCCTTTACTAGTTTCTTCAAATCCTAATATCAAGCTCCTATCTCAAATCCATAGTCAACATATGTATGGGGTTCATATCAACACTTATGAATTTGGAGGGTTTTAATCAAGCTAAGGAATTTTGAGCTGAGGGATATCCAAAAGAACTTATTAGAAGTATGGAAAAAATCAACAAGAAACAAAAACATAATAGAAAATAATAAAGCCAGAGGAAAAAGGGAAGAAAACAAATATCTAAATGCTTATGTATAAACAAGAGATAAGAATAAAGAGTTGAAGGAAACTAACCTACCTACACTAACTCTAGTTATCTTATAAGTCTACTCCATGAAGACCCCATAAGGAGCAACAACAAAGTAATGCTTGAGATATTATCCATTGGTGGGAAATGTGAACTTTGACCTTTGTATATCTTTGAGCCTAAAGGTGTTATCTCTAAGTGTATCTAAAATTTCATAGGGTCCAATCCATAGAGGTGTGAACTTGTCATGTTTGCCCATGGTCTTATATTCTTTATCCCAAAGAAGAACCAAGTCTCCTTGTCTGAACACCTTGTTCTTTGATCTTTTGTCAAACCACCTCTTTACTATAGTTTTATGTGTTACAAGTTTATAAAAATATTTTTCTCATGCATCCTCTATCTGAATAATGTCCAATGGCCTTGATTTTACAAATCCTTGGTCTTCCTCCATATACTCTTGCATGAACCTGTAGGTTGGTAGCTTAAGTGTGATGGGAAATATAGGTTCATGGCCATATAATATTAAGAAGGGAGATGATTTTAGAGACTAATTGACTCTTTTCTATCTACCCAAATGGCATACATAGGAATCTTATGTCATGTTCTAGGTTTGTCTATAATAGACTTCTTAATGACTTTCATCAAGTTTTTATTTGTTGACTTAGATACTCCATTACCTTGAGGATATTGGTTAGATGAAAAAATGAGAATAATTTTGTTGGCATATTCCCACTCTATAATTTATATGTATGTGAATGATGATTCATTGTCACATACCAAAGATATTAAGGTCCCAAATATGGTGCATATGCTTTATTCTAAAAACTTGATCACTTATATTCTGCATTATTTGGTGGATACTACTTCAGTCCACCTTGTGCAATAGTTAGTATATGTTAGAACATGCTTATGACCCTATGAAGGGTTGGAATTTATTATCCCTATAAATTATAGTCCCCAGTGGGAAAAGGGTTTGTCAATCATGATTGGTTGTAAAGGCATTGTTGCCTTTAGTTCCTTCGTGTTAAATATCTATCATGAATGCCATTTTCTCACATGCTTATGAGTATCCTTGAAGATGGTGGTCAAATAGTAGCTATCCTTGAGGATATTGTGGGTTATTTTTCTTCCTAATGGATTCCCACTCCCTATATTTTCATGGAAAGTGTTCATTTCCTTAGTACCTTCTTCCTTGGAAACAAATCTTAGATATAATCCTTTAAAGTTATTTTAGTAAAGGACTCCATTTTTGATGAGATTGTGTATTGACTTGAGCCTTAAAGATCTCCTTTGATCCATAGTGAGTCCTATATGACAAGTTTCATCAATTATCAAATGAATAGTAGAGTCATACCTTTCATTATCTTACAAGCTTTGCTAATCAACTTGCATAATGCATAGCTTAGGGATGGTATCATCAATCATTTGAATCAGACCTTGATAGGTTATCAATTTTATATTTTTCATTCTTCTATCATATTATTATAAGACAAAAATCCACTTACCCATTCATTATCCAAGTTCACATTGTCTTTGCATTATCATAGTGGTTGTGTCTAGTAGAATAACATTCACTTTATTCCTAAGAATGTAGTGCCTAAATTTATTGAAAAATTTAACTAATGAAATGGATTGTTTATCAATCAAAGGGTAATTTAACTCAACATTAATTAAATTAGTACTCTTAAAAAAAATTGGGTGATTATATACTTCTATTTTTTGAGTTAACATAGTAGTAATAGTTTGGTCAGAAGAGAAAGAGTAGAGGTCAAAGTCCTTTGAAAAGTCAGGACTTATCAAGACTGGAGCTTGGATGATTATACTTTTAATGTCTTCAAATAGATTATTGTATTCCTCATTCCATGAGAATTTAACATACTTATTTAGCATATCATTCAATGGTTTGACAATCTCTGCAAAGCTAGAAATAAACTTTCTTAGAAAGTTTATTTTACTAGAAAATGATTTCAATTATTTTTTACTATTGGGAGGCTCTATCTTAGATATAACTTCCAATATTTTAGGATCTATGGAAATAAAAACTTGAGCTATAACAAGGCATAATATTTTACCTTCAGTGACATAAAATATGCTCTTATTAGGGTTAAGGGAGATCTCATACCTTCTACACCTTTCAAATATATGTTGTAAATGCATGAAATAGTATTCCCCATTTTTAGAGAAAATAGTTAGATCATCCATGTAAAGTATGATGGACTTACCAATCATGCCTTGGAAGGCATGGTTTATGGCCCTTTGAAAAGTGGCTCCTACATTTATCAATCCAAAAGGTATTCTCTTATATAAAAAGATGCCCCACTTGGTTTTGAGATTTGTCTTCATTTTGTCTTCCTTATCCACTAGCACTTGATTATATCTTAACAAACCATCAAGAAAAGACATCATGTATAAACATGAAACAATTTGTATTACCTATTAAAGAGAAAGAATATGATAATTATCCTTTTTAGATGCCTTATTCAAATTTCTAAAGTCAATATATTGTCCATTTTCACCATTTTTTTCTTATTAATACCAAATTTGGCAACCAAAGTAGAGTGTGTAATGGGAAATACAATTCTAGCATCTAGTAGCCTAAAGATCATGGGTTCTATGAAATGATTTATAGGACTTTTTTTTATACTTGAAGGACTTACAAATTTATTTAAGAGGTATAGTATGAGTGATGACTCTTGGATTCAAAATATTCAAGTCATCATAAGACCAAGCCATGACATATTTTTATCTTATCAACAATTTTTTGTCTTTCTTATTCACAATGTTAGTTTAGGATATCCAATGTTAACTAGATAAGGTTGATCTTGGAGGCCAAGATCAACAACATTGTAGTCCTTCCTAATCACTTTGGGAATCTTAGAAATTTAACTAGATTATTTTAATCAAACAATCTTTCTAAGGCAATCATCCCTCTAGGGATCTTGTTGTCATTCAGATGAAAAACTTTATCATCAAACTTACCTTCTCTAAATGTATCTTCATCAGCCTCATCAATCATCTAAGCTTCAAATTCTTCTAAATTAGTCATGAAGTTCAGGATCTGTTGATCATCACTAAAGACGTATCAATGGTTCACATTATCTAGCATAGAAGGGCAAGATATGAGCTCAATTATAAAGTTTGGTGAATCTTTGTTAGGAATGAGATTAGTTGTAATATATTCCAATCCATCAACAACTTTATTTTCTTCCCTTGGGATAGAAACAATACTAAAGGCATCAAAAGATTCCACTAGATCCTAGACTCTAAATTTATACCTCTTGAGGTATGATAGTTTGCATTGATACTCACTCCTCACTTGATTTACTACTAGTTCTAAGTCATCATAGACTAGTAGTTCCTTTAATTTGTTATTGATGGTAAATTTTAGACCTAATATAATGGTTTCATATTCTACAAGCTTCTTGGTGCAAGGAAACTAGAATTTATAAGAAGCATAATACTTCTTACCAACATGGTCAGTTAAGACAACGCCTACTCCAGATGTAGCCTTACACCTAACCCCATCAAAATGCAACTTCCATAGCCTAGGCATAATATTATAAGCTCTAAGATCACAAAATTTGATAGTTTCTAGAGTGAAAACCCCTTAATTAGAATCAATTATGTTAATCCTTTCATTAACAACATTATATTAAATGATCATATGTTTTATTCTTGGCTCTCTCTCAACTCTAATCTGGTTGGGAACTCCCTTTTAAGGGAGCCATAAGTGTGAAAAATATATGGACATATATCCATTTAGATCCTTTGTCCACTCTCTACTTAAAAGTAGTCCATATGCATTGGTGATATCTACCACTTAGATATCAATAAATTGTTGGACCCTTAGCTTAGAAGTTAATTACATGTGGACATTTAACAATTATCTAACTACCTTGACCCTAGACCTATTTAATTGGGTGACAATCCTATCAAACTTAATGGGGGTCAAACCAAGTTGATTATAAACACTTAGAGTCATAATATTTTTAGAGGCACCAAAATCCAACAAGTAATTATGCAATTTTTTGCCAAAAATTATGACTATAAGTAAGAAGGGTGGAGACTCTATTTTACCTTTATACATATCTACATTTACATTATCAGTGTAGGATATCTTTCTAGATTTCTTAGAAAAAAATTTCAGTAAAATGTCTCTTTACTCTATGATTTTTTTCAATTAATGCAAGGTAATAATATATTTTATTTTATTAATATCCTCTACAATATTATAGCTAGTCCTATTGGTAGAATTAGAAGCATAAATAGTAGGTTCAAAAGCAGTTACCTTTAGAGGCTTTGAATTATTATCTGAATTGGTATTTAGAGGAGTACCAAATTTGTTTGGAGGAGTAGAAGTAGTTAAAGGCTACCTCTGTTCTCTATTCCTTAGAGGGTAAGTCTTCTTCAAAAACTATTGAAAGGCATGAAATTATTCAAGAACATCATTAATCTCATTGTGTTCTTGGAAAGGGAAATCTAACATCTCTGTCATGAAGGTTTGGTCATCATTCTTGGATCTTGAGGTTCTTACACCATTATCTTTAATAGGCACTACCTCAAAAGTGTCCAAATCTTCTTGAAATGACTCAAAAGCTTTGTAGAATTCAATGCAATCAATCTCACCATGATTAGTAGTATAATGGACTCTCTGATAATTAGGCAAGGCAATGTTAATGAGATTGACATCCATAGTTTTCTTTTTATAAGATGGTTCACTACTCTTATTATTATGAAAAATATCATTATTAAACCTATTATTGGATCTATTCAATGTTTGGAAAGAGAAGTTCCTATAAAAGGTTTCTATAGTATTACCAACTTGCTTTTGTATTTGCAAGAAGTCAATGTTTAGTTTTTGGACCATTTTTAGAATGGAATCATTCTCACTATTTGGGGCTTCTAATTTATGGAATTGGTTACTATTTGCACCAGTAGCTCGTAGTAAGGTTCTTTGATCAGTTGCATTGAATCCACTATTATTAGGGTGGTTCAAGAACCCCAAATTCTAGTTAGGAGTAACATGTCTTAGAGACAATTGGTTTAGATTTGGAAGCTGGTTGAGAGATTGCACATTCTAGTTATTATTGGGAAAGACATTCAAGGTAGGCATATGTGGATTGAAATTGGGAACAAAGTAGGCCATCTGACCTTGAGGTTGTATCTAGTCATTAATGATTATAGCCTTAGGATAAAATAAATATAATGTGTTCATTGGACCTACAACCCTCTTCATGAATATTGAGTTTATGGGATCAAGAGCATATTTATAGATTTCCAAGGTCAATGCCTCATTAGTTTTATAAGGATTAATGGTTCTACTGTACATATTTTGGAACCTAGAATTAAAATCTCTTATGGGTTCATTTTCATCCCATTTTAGGGTGATAAATTATTGGTACAAGATATAGGGGTTGATTATTTTTCCAAATTGGTTAATGAAGATGTTGTTAAATTCATCCTAGGTTGTGATGTAATCATCAGTCAAATTAATGAACCACTAATATACACCATATTTAAATGTGAAAGCTAAAAACCTATATTCTACATCCTTATGAACTACATTTAACAATATTAATGAAGCCTTAAATGATTTACCATGTTCTTTTATTGTTACATTTCCACTAGGTCTAAAAGTTGGAAATTAATTTTTAGGATTATGAGGGAGATCATACATTGTAACATACACATTGATAGGATAACTTTCAAACCAAGCCATACCTTTATGAAAGTTGAATTTAGGATTACCTTAGAGTGGTAAAGTTGGAAAAGACTTTAAATTCATACATCTACCTCTGTCTCATATGTCTTTCCTATGTACTTCCAACTTAAGTAGAGGCTCTCTTATTTCTGAATGTGATCTTCTCTAGATTCATGGTAATTATAGCTTGAAAACTTTGTATCCTATTTGAAATATGATGTGTCAAACCAACCTTTACAAATATCAAGAATCAAATTTGCACATTAAGCTAATTTTGCAAAGATATATGTAAATAATAACAAAATTTATCAAATTTTAACAAAGGTAGCTAAAATGTGTGTCCAATTACATAAATATGGTTAAATTTTACAATTCTAAGCTCAAATGAACCCATATTTATGAAAGATACATCAATCTTTGATCAAAATAAGCTATTATAACCTCAAATACTATGGATTATCATATCTTAGTATATCTTTAACAATATTAAGCATATAACCTCAAAGATCTCTAATATTTGTCTAAAGTGGTCATAAATATGGGTTAAACACAACAAAGATCAATGATATTTATGTTTATAATCAAAAAATTGCACAAAAGTGAAAATATAACACCAATCTTAGACTAAAACATACCAAAATTAACAAAGAATTTGACAAATTTAGGCCCTCCTTCTAGTGCTAGTGGATCTCACCCTATTGATGCCTATATGTGTTTCAAAACTACTCATAGTGTTTAAAGAACACCTCTAAATTTAGAATTTTAATCATTTATGGCATGAGTAGTAGGGTTTTGGTAATCTAGTTATTTATGTTGAAATAGAGGTAGAGTAAGTTAAATTGTTCCACAAATATATATTCACTGGTGGCTAGGAGCGACCATGGTCCTTACAAAATTTTTAATATCTATGTTGATCTTAATGAGTTATGACCAAAGTTATACACTAGAGACTAATCTAGGTGAATATTTGCAATGAGATCTAAACTAAAGTGATTTGATCAAAAAAAGAATCAAAAGGAACGGTAGGGAAGAAAAAAAGTATATGATTGTTGATCCTTGCCTTAAACACCATGACACAATTTTAATTTCAACTGATCATGCATTTAAGCAATACATAATGTAAAATAACAAAATTCCAAATAACACCATATACTAGGAAAACATGATAGAATACAAGTATGAAATAACTTTGAATTTAGAGGTTTACTTCTACATTAAAATAGAATTTGCACATCCTAATGAAAAGCAAATAAAATGAAATGACATCTAAGTAAATTCAACTAATATAGCTTCAACACAAATTAAAAACCTTGTATCAAAGATAGACATTCAAAATTCATAAAAAACCATTCAAATTCAAGACATAGAATAAGCAATTGAGAGAGAAACCAGGTAAAAATTAATACAAACAAAATTTGACAAACTTTTAAGTATTCATTGCTTATATGAATTGCTCAAAGTATATAAGTTTTGGCTCAAAAAAACTCCCCGTTTACAAAATGATAATACTCCTTTTTATAGAATATCAAGGTAGTATACTAATTAGTCATAAGATTATGCATATAACAAGATAAGGATAATTGTCCTTCTTTATAGTTATAGAATACACTTCTCTTTCCCAAATGGATTGACCTATAGGAAAATATTCTAACAAACTAGAATATGGCTTTACAAAATAATATTCCTTGTTCAAATATTATATTGTCTTTATAAAATAGAATATTAATTAACTGGTGGGTCTACTGCTCAAGGGATCCCTTGTTTCTCTTGGAGAAGATCCAAATCAATAGTTGGCTTCAAGAGACAGACATCCTCTTGATCAAATAGATCATCAAAGTCTCTATCATCCCTTTTCATATCATCCTTGATGCTTCTATCCTTTGCAATCTTTTCCTCAGCAATGAAGATCATGCCCAAGACTCAACTATTTTCACTCCCTAGTTGTCCCTATCTTTTGCTCTGCACTTATTACATCACAAAAGTGACTTTGTGCTTATACTCTTCATCATCAATGATGACTAGGGTGGTATAATTTATAAGATTGACCAACATGATGCTAAGGAGTTTCTTAACTCTGGATATTAGCTCTTTGTCATCCCTTAAGAGTCTATCCAAGATTTTTAACCAAGTAATTTAACTCTAGTTATTAACAACCCTATCCCCAATATTATATTTAAGTGGGCTACAATAATTTTCTTAAATCTAAGGATTCTATCCTTAATCAGTATGTTGATAAAATATCTTATTTTGTTCTCAAAATCCTACCACTGGGCCATCAATCCTTTGGCTATCTCATTTGTTGGGTCAGTGCATCCTATCTCAGCTTCATTGACTTCAAATAATTAAACATGTCAAAGAAGGATACGTCAAACATATTTATTATATCCTGTAGGACTGATAGAATAGCTTGGGTCTCTAGATTATCTTTTTCCTTATCCAAGTTATATATGTTTTACTTCATGCCCTTGATTCCTACTTTGATCTAAGCTAAATGATCATCATCTAGGCTTTATATGTCTTCCTCATGAATGGGATGTTCAGTAGGATATTGTCCTCTAGTTGGATCTAAGCCTATAAATGGCTCAACCTTTTGAAAGGTTAATTTTTCACCTCCAACCATGGCCTTCTTGGTTGTGGCTCTCTCTAACCCTACTATTTTTGGATTGAATTGGTCACTGGTAATGACTTTATTACCTTATGAGGTTTTAGGACCTCCATCCTTGTGCTACTTGAAGTAATTTTAGTGTCCATTTATGTGCCACTTGATCCTATTTTTTCAATTATTCTTCTTTCTTCTTCCTTTTTCATCAAATCCAATATCTATGGTTTGATATCTTCATGGACATGAATGTTAATTTTTTTTTTAGGTGAATCAAATATTACTCCTTCTGAGATTATTTTTACTACCATCTTATTTTCTTTTAAGAACTTCTTTAAATCCTCCCTCCTCAATATTTTTATTTTCTTGTAACTTCTTAGAGATCTTCCCTTCAATCCTCCTTATTCTCCTTATGTATTTTATGAGACCCTTTTCTCTAAGATATAATATTATATTGATGTTTAAGTATTCATCAAAGGAGTCTAAAATTCTAAACTCATCAGTATGTGTTTCGTACTAGTAAAAAACTTTGATGGAACCTCATTCATAGCTTTATATCCTCCACATCACCTCTTATTCTCAATTTTGTAGTTCTAGATACCCTTCTAGGCCACCTGATCAGATGCTCGTATCCTTCACCATGTGAAGAGTTTGGAAAATTATCATAAAATTATTTTAGGATACATATTAATTTATAACCCATGAAAATTTTATTTTTGTTAAGGGGATGTTCTTTATGAACAATTGCTAAGAGCATAGGTAGTCTAGAATATAAGCAAAACCCTATATGCAAATTTCCTTCACATGATATCTTCTCATATATTTTACATGGCAACCCAATATTGCATTTTCCCATAGAAAAACCATTTAGGAATAATGGGTCAATAAATGGGGTATTCATCATCAAACAAATTGACCTCACTTGTGTGGTAGGTGAAGGCCAACTTGGGCTTCTTCCTCCTAACTAGGACCAATGCTAATTCTACTTTTATTTTATAAGTGGGTGCTATTGGAACTATGTCCAAAGAAACTTCTTTCCCCTTGTCTTATTTCACATCTTCAGCCTTGGCTTGGGGTTCTTTAGTTTGCTCTTATTCTAACCCATATGCTTTGGAAAACACCTTAAGTACATCCTCTACTATCTCATTTGGTTTTAATGAAATAATATCTAGGTATTCTACTTGATATTCTAGTCTATCAGGTGGATATGAGGTGATCCCTCCCTAGGTCTGTCTTCCAACTTCTCTTTACCAAGTCCTTAAGAAATTTGTGTATGGGGTTGTTGCAAGGGTTTCTCTAGAGGGGGCCTTGAGGATAGCCTAGGTAATAAGTGATATTGTAAGAGACCCATTTTCAATATCTCACCTAGTGGTTTGCTATCTCCCCTAGCTAACTTGGGCTCAAGCTTCATGTTATGCCTTTTCAATCTGGCCAATACCTCTATGAAACTAGAGGCCCTGATGTAAAATGAGTTATGGACACTGGTTTGATTGTCATATACCTTACTTATGGTCTTTGTCTTCATATGTTTGGTGATCACCCCATTAGGGTCCCATTGCCTACAGTCATCTTTTTGTAGGGTGAAGGGGTCCCTATGTCTTATAATAACATTTACATGCTCCCAATTTTACAATACAATTCTACTAATTGTTAAAGGAAATGGATGGGAAAGGCCTTTCCTTTTTTCCTTTAAAAATCCATCTATATTGTGAAGAAGTTAGTAAGCCACTTATTACTCTATAAACTTAGTCAAAACATAGATGGATAACCTGAAGGGCTGTGTCAAAGTCCTTTTTATCCATATCATTATGCAATTAAGGTGGAACCATATGTCCCCTATTAATTCCACATATTTATTAATCAATGGGCTGACCCTGATCATGAGAATTATTGTGATGGATTCCACTTCAATTAGATAAAAATAATCATAGATGAAATACATGTGTCTATATTTGAATATGTGGAGTTTGGAATAATGAAAGAGATAGTGGGTCTTCCATTTGGTGACCAATTTTTAATGTTTGGCATTGGGGTGGAGGCTAAAATGGCATCAAGTAGCTAAGACATCATCTAAAATAGTATGTTTTTTTTTGTTCTTGATGGTTGTAAATTAGGAATTCAATTAGATGTTAATCATCATAGCCATTGGGTGAGTGAGACATTTCTCAACCATGAAGTAAACATATGATAACCAAGTTTTATCAAAATGATTTTTGGAGGGGGCTTCACATAACCTATTTAACAAGGTCATTATTATCTTGATCCCCTCCTTACATTAGATAATTAGGATTTTACCAATGGGGTGCTAAATTAGTTGGTTCCCAGTGAGAATCCATGGGGCTAGGATTTTTTTAAATTATGCTCCCCAATCCACTTTTTAATGGTTGGTAGGTCTGTTTAGGGTTTACCTAGTTTATAATAGCTCTCAAAATCTAGAGGGGAAATGTAAGCTACTTTATTGAATGCATGCTCATGGATAATACAATCATTATCAATTTTACAATCTTCAAAAAGAGGAACAAGGACATCAATGTAGTGTAGTACCTCAATCTTGGTGGTATCATAGTGTAGGCTAGCCATTTGGATGGAAAGTAGGTCATTATATCTCCTCAAGATGGTTGCATTCTTCTATTCCTCCCTTGTCAAAGCTTCCATGTCTTTTATGGTCTAGAATGTTTTAGACTAATTTCAATTCCTATTGTTCAAGGCTTTAGTATTCAAGTCTGTGTCCTCAAATATTATTCCCTTATTATTTGAGGTAAAACAAAACTTGATCTCATCCCTTTGTTGTTGTCTATGAGCTACCATGGATGTGGAAGTTGAAACTACTTACCAAATGAATTGTAAGTAATCTTTTAATTAACATGTTTTCACTTAGATCATAACTGAGCT
Source organism: Torreya grandis (assembly GCA_037957365.1). NCBI lineage: Eukaryota > Viridiplantae > Streptophyta > Pinopsida > Cupressales > Taxaceae > Torreya > Torreya grandis. The sequence continues at coordinate 440,888 of JARHVA010006568.1, read as the reverse complement.
CTTCTCAATTTGATTATGATCAATCCAAGTTCAAACTAGGGATTTTATGGATGCTTAGGGATTTTATGGAGCTTTAATGGTAGTGGCAATTCTAACTTCAGATCATTTGTGTCTTGGATTTGATTGAGACCTAAGACTTCATACCTTTGCCTTATTTAGCACAATAAATATCTAATTTTGTCTTTTTGTGCTTGTGTGGCTCCCATGTGGCATTAATTTGACAATTTTTGTAGCATTTTTTATAAATGCCTTGAGGCACTAATTGTTGTATTTTGAAAATTAAACCTTTCTTTCATTATAATTGGATATTTTTTCATGGATCAAGGTGGGTCATCAATCATGATCATGGGGCTTAAGAATCATTAGTTGCTTTATCTTAAGCCATTGGTTATGAAAATTGTCACTTTTGCATGCCTTTTGGGCTCTACTTTTTATGTAGTGAATGCATGCTTGCCATGTGTTGATCCCATGAGCTTTTAGGGCTTGTTTAAAAGTCTTTGGTAGTTGCACTCTATCTAATAATCCTCTCATGATCAAGTGTAGATCATTGATCTTAATCTAGATGAATGCACATGATTAGTCCAATACATCAAATGATTTAGACTCATATAATATTTTCTCTTCATTTGATCAATCTCGATAATGAAGCATGAGCCATTGATCCTATAAAATGGTGAGAAATTGAATTAGGATTATGATAGAAGAAGGGATTTAGGATTAAATACTTTAGGATAAAGTTTATTTTGTGTTTAATATACACGTTACAAACTTTAGGCTAAAGTATTTTAGCCTATGTTTTCAAAATTCATAGAAAGGTGAACCATGCTAAATATTTTAGGCTAAGATTTATGTTGTGTTATATAAACACATTATAAACTTTATGCTAAAATGTTTATGCTAAGTTCTTAGAACATGTCCAAAGGGGACAAATAATATAAGGACCAAATGCTAGGTTTTAACCTAGGGTTTTGTCATATTAATAAACATGAGAAAACCTTATGTTAAAAGCATTTTAAGCTTTGATTTATGTCACAAGGACTTTTTTAACATAAGGCTCAATATAAGTCTCTAGCATAAGGTTTATTTCATTCAAATGAATGCAATTGAAACCTTAGGGAATAGACTAATAATAAGTCCATGTCTTTATATATATTTAGACCACAAGATCATTTTATTATTTGAATTTAACAAATCCTAAGTGTTTGAACATATTCTGAGGGGTCCCATTGATCTGCAATGCAAGACATAAACTTTTACCAACATTTTGAAGCATATCCCTATGTCTAAGTGAAATATTTGATTAGATTAAATTTGATATTTTCATGGACATCACAGACATCCTTATGAATTCCAAATGATGGTTGTGATAACATCAAATCTAAGATATTGGATCATTAGGTTTGATGGGATTGAAGTTGATGGTCTTGTAGACATCAATGATGGCCTTACAAATTCCAAGTGATGGTCATACAAATGTCAATTTTAAGATCATGAAACCCTTATGGTCTATAGACCTTAGATTTGATATACTCCATTGGCTCAATATTCATAATGAAGTGTGGACCATTGATGAAGATCCAAGTAGTTGCATGGTGCTGGTTCAATTTAATGTGCAAGATCCTTTGTTACCAAGCTTTGAATGTGGGAATAACACATGGTAGCTCCTTCATCTTTTAAATTTTTGGCACCACATCCACTACATTGGATCAATCTCTATGACAAGCCATGGACCATATATCATGATATGGATACTTTCACATGATTGGTTCCTTTTGTATATTGAAGCCATAGAATAAGTTTTATCCTGAGGTTTCATGTTATTAATAAATATAGTGAGACCTTAGAAAAAGACTTAGGATAATATTGTTTAATAAAAGGGGCCCTTTATCTTTAATGATTATTTTTTATCATTTGATCCTCACTCTTTCTTAAACATGGATCATCCATCGTGATCCTAATGATCTTACGGGATTTGTCTGATAGATTAAAGCTTTGATTTTATTGAGATTCCTACACTCCATTTTATCATTCCTCATGATGATGCGAAGTCTATTAGATCTATAAATAAATAAGGGGCTTAAATGAGGAAGTGGGTAAATATAATAAATTAGGATAAAGCCTTAAAACTAAGGTCTTATTCATTTTGGTAATCGAATAAGACCATTTATAATTAATTTCAATCAACCAACTCATGCTAGTGATTTTTCCTTGACCTAGGACCATAAATAAGCATACCAATCAACATGGATTACTAATTTAAGACATCATACCAATAACTCATTATTTTCCCATGACCATTCACAAGTGCATTAGTAGTTGAGACTTATCCTACCTATCCCCCCACCAACTTCATTTGTTAGAAACCATGGTCCTATATCTAATCATGATTATGCAATCACAATGCAATAGTCAAAGACTACCATCCTAAGCTTATAACCATCTACCACTTCATCAGTTCAACCAACTATTTTGATTAGGAACAAGCCATTTACCATGGTATAATAAAATACTTTTGATATTGTGTAATAATTATAGAAAATGCCTACATAAATATACATTTTGGATTTTTTATGTATGTCCAACATCTATAAGAACATATTGATAGAGTTACTTGATCAATACCAAGATCTTAATGACATATATCTAGATAAATTCCAATATTTAGTTGGAAATCTAGCTCCAAGCTAATAATTAACCTTTAAATAGTGTGATATGTCATCCCTTGGCCCTTTGTATAATAATCCATTATACATTGAAATTATGATAATGTGGGACAAAGTGAAGCATCTCCTCATAGATAGTATATTAGGTCTAAATATTATGTCTCTAAAACTCATCAGGCTTCTTGGGTACACCATTAATAATTTATAATTAGAAATTATCACCATCAAGGTCCATGATAATGAATAATTGGAATCACAAGGCACTATCAGCTTATCAATTATCATTGGGCCTCTTAACCCATGATACACTATGACATGTGTTAAACCTCAATTATTTATATAATATTATTTTGGGTAGACATTAAATACATGACATTCATGAAATCCTTTCAACATTGCACCAGTATATCAAATTTCCCCATTCAGGTATGGAGGTTACTATCCATGGAAATTTGTAATCATATAAACATTGGAAGCATTTGGATGTTGAGTACCAAAGTTATAACTATTGTTTTTTCTTGAATCTATTTCCTAATAAGGATAAGGGGAAATAAATACTTTTTGATTCACTAGAGACCAATTGCATTGACCCAGATACCCTTGGTTGATTATCCCACATGCTAGCTCTTGAAATGTCTAATCATTATACAATCTTAGCTAATGGCCTAGGAGAATATTTGACCCATGATACATTCCATATTTCTAAGCTTCCATATAACCCTAAGTCCTATGGAAGACCTAAAGCCAAACCACCTTGCATGAAATGGAAAACAAAGGATAAAGGCAAATTGCACAAATGAGCACCTATCATTTTAATATTGGTTACTAGCTATGTATATGAATCTCTTGAGGATGATGAATCTTGGTTGTATAATGATAACCCAGATGAATATTACCTAAATTCCAAGTATCCCATTTCAAATAAAATCATGAAGAAGCATACCTATGAAGGGAGAGGCATTGGGTTAGATTAATAGAGTTTGCTTAAGCTAATTTCAACCACTCAGTATAAAGTAACATATGGTCGTGGATTTAAAATACATGAGCGTGACCTCATGTACCATATCCATTCTCCAAAACTAATGACTAGTGATGATGATGTTGACAATGAAGTAGAGTCTGATCATAGTCCTTTTGATGACCTATCTAATACCAATTTATTTGATACCAATTCTATTTGTAACATTCAACTAGTTATTCACCATAACTTGATTCCTTTATATCATCCTCAACTTATAGACTAGGACCAATAATAAGTAATAGTGTTGTTTGATGAGTTCTATAATTATTAGGCCTTCTACAATTTTTTAAGCCTAAGGGACAATGGTCTATTGGGAGACAACAAAAAAGGGTTCTCAATCAGGTTAGATCTTGAAGCCTATTTTGAAGAATAGGTGAAAACCCTTAGCCATAAATAATGAAATAAAAAATTGAGGTCCCAAAGTGAAAACATCTTTAAGGTGCTTTTGGACCAAGGAAATAGTAAAGAGAAAGGCCAATCTAGTGGTGAAACCCTGTGTCATGCACCATTAGATGGGGGTGTTCAATATTCCTAAAATATAGCTTAGGAGACCACCAATGATAAACTTTCTTATGGGTTCAAGTTCAATTTTGAAGAAAAACATGCTTTTGATCGAATCATCCAAGAGTTCCCAATAGTATTTGTCACATATCCATCCCTACCATTAGGATATTTTGATTCCTCATACCTTGGATAACATGAAGAGACATTCCTATAAGAAAACCCTAACATTAAAAACCATTTCAAATCTTTGTCAAACATTTTATAAGATGGTTCAACACTTCTTATGGAGGTTACTAAAAAAGTTAACATAAGGACACTAGATGACCTGAAATGGATCAAATTAGGTGTGTCCCTCACTATGGAGGATTGTGATTTTTTTATCCCCCTATTGATGGAATTTGTTATATTTTCTTGGGCCTACTCTAACATTCTATGTTTGGACCTTTTATTTATGGAAGAGAATTATATTCCCATTAAAAATCATATTTAGATATGGTCTTCATAGCTTAAAAAATATTGCATTATATGTTAAACAATAAGACTATGGTTATTTCAAAAGTAGATTGGCTCAAGTATCTACTATCTAAAATATATTTACAAGGCTGCATGATGAAATGGATGATGTTTCTCAGTGATTTTGAGATAGAATATATCAACTAAAATTCCATCAAGGGGTAATTTCTTATAGATCAATTTATTGAATCACCCCTTGTAGATACAGATCTACTAACATTCCAATTCCTAGATGAATCCATTATGGCCATCATTAAAACACTACTTGAGGAGAAATGTTGGAAATTGTATTTTGATAGATCATTCACAACACATTGATTAGGGGTAGGCCTTTTATTTATTACACCATAACGGCATCTAATCCCTAAGTCATTCAAGATTAGCTTTCTTTGTATTAATAACATGGTTGAATATGAATCACTCATCCATGCAAATATATATGAAACATCCACTTGCCTAGTGCATCTGAAGCCAACTCAACCACCTCCTTCTTTTTCTTATATTCCCCAATTTTTATTTGTTTGTTTAATTGTTTCCTATCTTCTAGGGGAAATCTTCATCATCTTGTTTTATCACCTTATTTGTGTTAACATTGTGATTAACCATTTTTTGTTTTTTATGTTCCTTTGGATGTTTTTTGTTTATTTATTTATTGTCTCGTATTTCTTTTTATTTGTTCATTGCCTATTTGTTTTCTTTCATGTTTTACCTTGATTCCATCTTTGTGTATTCATTAGGTGATTCCTTGTGTACTATTATTGAATCCATCCATATTAATACATCTACATTATCATCATGGTTTTTATCATTGGTTCATTTTATTCAATTGAGTATTAGATTGGGAGTTAGTCCTTATGCACATTTTGGCCAAGTAATCATGGTGTTCTATCATAATTCCTACCATCACATACCACACCAAAAATTAGATCTGAGAGTCTACATGAAAATGAATCAATGATATATGTCCTTGGCAATAGAATAATTCTTTATCTAATCCAAATCATATCCTACATATACTAATTAAGCAATGAAATAATTTTACCACTTATTAGTTTGGATGAGGATATCCCTACTAGTAGGTTTCCTAAATCCTTATTTATCCTCTATACCAATTTTTCATCATATGCCATATCCTATTTTCCATTATTAGTGTATAATTATTATAATTACCTTTGGGTAAATCATTATATACCATCCCACTTGCATTACCAATTAGTATAACCACCTATGGCCAAATCATTATGTTTCCATCCATTCAAAGGTTGATGATAATAAAAACCTTTGGGAAAATAATTATGTTTCTTATGCACAACTAGGCCATGATTTAATTTTGATAATGATTATAACCACCTTTGGGCACACCATTATCTCTATCTACACAACTGGGGCATGTTTTTATCCTACCAATGATTATAAATACCTATGGGTAAATCATTTTCCCCTTTTGAAGATTATAACCACCTTTGGGAAAATAATTTTCTTTTTACCCTCATTATTTTTTAATTGTTATAACTACCTTTGGGAAAACCATTACCCTTTTTATCCCGCCAATGCTGATGATTATAACTACCTATGTGTAAATCATCCTATTTATCTACCTAATCAAGTTAGCTCCATATTCCATTGATTATAATCACCTATGGTCAAATAAATATCTTCCACCCCATTTTATCTTTTTGGTCTCATTATTTCCTCCTTTCGAGGGACCAATTGCCAATAACTTTACAGATCATTCCCTTAAGGGGGAACCTATACTTCATCCATTACCATTATAATCATAGGAATACAATAAATTTTAACTCTTTAAAAAGACACTACTATTAGTATATCTTGCAACTCCTTCCAAAATAATATAAAACTATATACACCTAAAACTAGCCATAACAAGCATTTGACCAGACTTTAGATTGATTCCTACCATCTATTGTAAATTAAGACTAGGAATCACTAAATCTCCCAAATGTTTTTATGTACAATTCATTAAAGCTCAAAATCATGTTGAGTCATCCTTAATTGGGGTATCTTATCATATGAAATAATAAAATCTCATGAATTCATCCCTAAGAATCATGTGCCATCACAATAGTCAATTTTTCCTATGTACCTATTAAGTGGCCCACATGAACAAATATAAAATATTGAAAGAGCTAAATGGTAATAAAAATTAATTAATAATCTAAACCAAATTAAGATATAGTTTAATTATCCATGTTTAATTAATTAATAACTAAAAAATGAAATTAGAAAATATGAAATATCTTACCTTTTCATCATTACCTTTATGAGTTCTCAAGACTTTTGAAAAATATCCAAAAATATCATATTTTGGAGACCCATGCCTATTCATTACAAATCATGAATAATTGACACATTTTAACTCTAATGGGGTTATAAATAACTCACTTAGGTCATTTTTAAACTCATTACATATTTAAACTCTACATTAAGTCACCTTGGGTTTGGGTTATATCCATTTGATAGAAATACAAGTCATTACATATTTATTTCTTAGCTTGGAAATTGTAGAGTTATAATGCATGTTTTGTTGCATGAGATTCATATCAATAATGTTACAATAAAAAATAATGATCTAAGCCACATCAGATGAACATAAAACACAATGGTCCCAAGGAGAGAAGGAGCCAACAAATCTCAATTTCTAAATACTCTTTAATCACAAACTGAGCAAACCACTCAACAAGTCATTTGGAGCTCTCAAAGAAGGTAAGAGATTGTGTTTATTTTGAATTTTAGTTGTAATTTTCATTTTTTTTTGTTAATTAAGATCACCCCTAAGATATATGATTTTATGTTTTAGTGTTGGTGTATTTATTGAGTTTTCTTTACTTGCTCTAACACTCTACTAACATCCCTTCTTGGATTCCTATGATCACAGCCAGTGTCTTCACCCCCATTTAGCCTATTCATCATTGTGATATCCATTTTTACACCATTCTTGAATTAGGTGATGGGGATCTAATTTATTTGGACTTGTAAATGAACCCTTCTTAGTTTTCTACCTAATTGCTCAAAACATCTCTAACATTGTGTGTTTTGAGCCATTTGGTAATAATTTCTTGATTTTAAGAAATTTCAAGCTTTAGAAAATCATAAGCTTGAAAGGATAACCTGCCTATGAAAAAAATCATTACCTAAATTAAAATACATAATCATGTTATTTACACACCTAGATTGAATAAACATTTGGTATACTAAGTATACATAGGGGGGACCTCTAGATTAGATGCAACCTTTTGTAATCCCATAGACTTGAGAAACAAGATGTCCAACATTTCTTGTACAACACTAGGATATTACTCATAATCATTGTCTTGGTCTAAATTATTCTACACATGGTAGAATAAATCATTTTAATGATTTAATTTAGTGGATAATGAAATATAATTGAAATTGGTGGCCTGTAAGATTACATTCCTTCTATATTAATAGAGAAGTAGAACTTGTTCAGGTTTGGAAACTCTAAACATTCCTACTTTAGCCATCACTTCCAAATTTATGATTGAGGGGCTCATGGATTTTTTTGATGTTAAATTAATGCATAGAAGTCCTTACCAAATATCACAAATCACTTTAGATTTCTTTAGTAGATAACAGTTGAAAGTGATTACAAATTATTGAGACTACAAGATTTAAACTCTATATTTTTAAACTTTTTAACTATGTGATATGAGTCATAAATGGAAAGTATATTTAACTTTATTTTACTTAAATCCAATTGGCTCTTAAGTTTTTTTCTAATGGCTTCAAAAATCCACTTTTAGAAATCAGCCAAACACTAGCTTTAATTTGTCCACACATCCTTTCATCATAGGATTAAATTTTCCCTTGAGGAGACATGGCTTTATAACTATCAAAATGAGCCCTATCAACATTCAATTTTCTCCAACTACCAACACTCATGGATATATATGTGTCATTTAGGTGTCATACTTAACACATGTTTGACACTTGGTGCCTTCTCATGCACTATAGCCTTTTATTTGAAATATTAGGCCACTTGAGTTAGTTGCATGATATTCTTCCAAGTGGCATCTTCTAATTAGACCACTCATCCTTTTGATATTACATGGATTGACCCCTTTTGCTTTTGGGCCAATGTGGCCTTGGGACCCCTATTAGTCTAATAAGTGGAAGGATCTCATTGGCTTTCAATATCACATGACTTTGTTATATCTCTTGACGGACTCAACTACTATGACACTTATCTATTTTTCATTATTTTATTGGATCAATCTTCACTAGGTTTGACATTTTACTTTAATTATGATACTACCATGGGGTAAATGGGTCCATGTGTCATCAACCTATTAATTATGGTTACCAAGTGACTTATACATGGCATCTAATTGTTTAAGGTATAAGTGACTAGCTACTAGGTGTTATGTTTCTTGAAATTATAAGCCTTGAGATATTGTATATCTCACCTTAGATACTAGGGGCATAAGGGGTGATTCCAAGTGCCAACTGTCATGATGTGATTGGATTTTTATGTCACAAGACCTTTGAAAGTATTTAAGATCTCAAAAGGTTGAGATTAGTCATCATGTGGCATGCCCTGATGGGGTCATGATTCTCTTTTAGGTTGAAACATAGTGATTGAGTGATAAATGGCATTCTCTAGTTGGGTAACTACATTTCAAACCTTTTTGAAGGCTAAAGTGTATGTGACTATGTCCCAAAGTTTATATCACTAAGTAACCAATGCATGTGATGCTATCATGTGTTGATCAAGGCCAAGTTGGCATCAAGTTTATATGTAAAGGCAAATAAATGCAAAAAAATAGGAAATTACTTGATAAAAGAGGAGGGACAAGTCTAAATTCATAAACTTTTAGTATGAAATCTGACTTAGACCCTAATTTAAAACTTAAAATCAAGGTACATCATAGTATCATATTTATTATTTTTTATATATCCAAAGTAATACCATGGTTTGGTAACCTTAATTAAGTAACTTTGATTAAGTTTTAAGGAGAATAGCTTTAATTTTGAATTTTAAGCCCTTGTAAGAGCACTATTAAACATGTTAAATCATTAGAAAACCAATGAACTTAAACATTAGTGAAACATTTTTAAAAGGTACTCGTTAATATTTTTCATGGAGTAACATCACTTTCAAAATTTTAAAATCATACAAAGGGTTTTCTATCATGTGGAACAAATGGTAAAGTATGACCTATGGTAAATAATCCAAAATTTCATAGGGTCCCCTTTTATAGGAAAATGGTGTGTGTTTAACTCAATAAGTGGTGACCTCTATGGGAAACATAACAATATGTTAGAATTTAGATACCCTAGTTTAGAATGTAATCATTAACTAATCACCCCTTGGAATATGTAATAAATATCATAATTGGTTCTCTAGAATTAATAACTTTCTACTGGAAGGATTAAAGACTAAAAACCTTAAAAACCATTCATACTATGCATGTGTTTTGAATTGATTGACTTACATGCCTTTGGGTTTTAGAATCAATAGTTAAAAATATCATGGCTTCGAACATAGGTTATGGGAAAGCATATATATGTTTAGCTTTTAAATGGAGTGTCTTGGGCATTTCTCTTCTGCCAAATAGACATCTATAACCCCAACGGTACCTTTGGATCTACTCTAAGCCTTGCTCCACTTCTAGTTAGCCATCCATATCCCTGGTGGACTTTACATGAATCAAATTTAAGAGAATGTAGTTTATAATATCAAGTCTATTTCAAATTGATACTCATGTTTTTTTATTTTTCTTCATAAAATTTTAGAGGTTGGGAACTAGTTTGTTAGCTAGGTTTTAAGAAATTCCATAACTTTCTTCTCAAAAACCATTCACTTTTAGTGATCGAGGTCTACCCAAGCAATGTTATGATGTGAAATTAAGTGTTAGTATATATGGAAATTAATAATTTTAAGACCTTCATCCAATCAAATTTATATTTGTCAGCATTGAATTATAATCAAAATAAAATCACATATTTCATAAAATGACAAATTTATTATTAAACTCTCTCAGATTTTATAAATTAACATATGAAATAGTCTCGTACTTCAAAAAACCATTTATTAGGATGTACATGAGATTCAATAACTCAATTTCTTCAGATTTCAAAACTTTAGACAAATGCAAGAGAAACGTGAGACCCTACCCAGAGGGATTATTTATAATCTATAACACACAATAGATACTCCAAGGAAAAAAATCATGCACATAATAAGAAAGTAAATAGAAAAAAAAAACTAAACTACTCCTACCTAAAACTATATTAAACCATCTCATAATCCCTTGGTGGGGTGCAAAGGGTAATTGAGAAGGAGTGCTTCAAGTACTTTCCATTCACTAATAGAGCTAAATCATTTCCTTACAAGTCCTTCAGTTTGAATGTGTTATCACCCAATATCTTTGCAATTTGATATGGATTGATCCAAATGGGTTTGAATTTGTCATGTTGGCCTTTTTTCTCATGGGATTTATCACATAATAAGACCAAGTCTAATATTTGGAACATTTTAATTTTATCCCTTTTGTCAAACCACCTTTTGACTACATCTTAGTGTTTACTAAAGTTTTTGAGGGATTCATTTATGGTATCTTCCATTTGGATGATATTTAGTATTCTAGAATGAATGTTTCATCATCATCCATATATTTAGCTATGAACTCATAAGTGGGTAGCTATAATGTAATGGTAAATATTGGTTGCTATCCATACACTAGTAAGAACATAGATGACTTTAAGGCTTGTTTTTATCTAGTCCGATCTACCTAGAGAACATATTTTAATAATGACTACTACCCCCTTGGTTTTTTATCTACTAACTTCATTATTGCATTCATCAATTGTTTATTGGTTGATTCTAATATACCATTACCTTGTGGATAATGATTAGAGGAAAACTTGATAATGATCTAGTTGTCATAGGCCTAATCTGTGAATTATGCAGATTGGAAATTTGGACTATTATAACATACTAAAGACAAAAGAGTCCCAAATATGGTTATGATGTTATCCTCTAAGAATTTGTTGACATCAATTGCCCTATAATTCTTAGTGGAAACTTTTTCAATCCACGTGGTCCAATATTTAGTGGCTATCAACATGAATTTGTGGTCCATTGAAGAGTTAGGATTGATGACTCTAATGAAGTCCAATCCCCATTATGAAAATGACCTAGTTTCAATCATTGGTTGTAAAGGCATGGCTTCCCTTACTTCCTTGATATCAAACACTTGACATTTATGACATGCTCAAATATGATTATGTGCATTTTTTAATATGGTATGCCATTAATAGCCTACTCTAAGTATTTTTTGGGTAGTTGTTTTTCTGAAGGGTATCCACTTCCTAATTTCTCATTGAAATTGTTTAGAATATCTATAGTTTCTCTCATAGAGATGCATCTCAAATAGATTATGTCATAGTTTTTGATACATCACACCTCTTTTGATCATGAAGTGTGATATTTTGAGATTAAATGATCTTATTTACTCTCTTTTCAATTTTGGTGGGTAACTTCTATTCAATAGGTTGTAGATGATATCTTTGTATCATTCCTCACTTGAGATTTAGTCTGCTTCTACCTAAAAAAATCAATTCAAGGATCAATCTTGGTGATTAAATAAATCAAACCTTGGCATCATACCATATTAGATGAATTGATCTATATGCCACACTCTTAGAGTGTAGTCATCCATTTTCCTCATCTTTCTCCTTAATCATTCCAGTTAAGTATAAACTTAATGGTGGTGTCAAATATGTCAGAGGTACAATCATTGAGAGGGGGGTGAATCAATGATATGAGATAATCTAATTAAATTACCAACTCTTTAAAAATTAAGTATACATCAACTTGATCAAGTACCATAAACATGAAAGCACATACATCCAAAGCATACATAATAACATACATCACATGAACATATCATATATGTGGGAAACCCTCTTGGGGGATAAAACCCACTAAAACTTACAAGATGGACTAAAGTCCTATAATAAAAAGATCTAAAATTTATACTAATACCAACTAACCATGAAACACCCATCCCTTAGTTTAGTGAGACACCAATCCCACAAGGAGCAACTTCCCCTGTCTAGTTGAGCACCCATAAGAAATAGGCATTTAGAAAGCTTTACCTTACAAGGAAGAACTAACCCCATAGGCAACCAAGAACCCACTCAAATACCTAAATAGGTCACCTTAAACACCTATTTCTACACTTTAACTTATGATGACTAGTTTTGCTTTCACTCTTCACCTTCACTCTTTTAGCTAAATAGTCTTAAGGGCTCACTCGCTCAATCTACCTCTTCAAGGATTATTAGGTCCAATGGCCTATGTATCCACCTACATCAGTTTAATTAGATAAACATTAGTGATATTATCTACTCTTTGATGTTATTTATTGGCCTATACCTTCTATTTCAAAGGTTTTCTACTTTACTTGAATCCACACAGCCCAACTCTCCTCCCACATATCTAGAAACCATTGCCTTGGTCTCCACTTTTTATAGAGTTTTCATGAATATTAAATTCTTAGTCAGACATGATACTTGTCTTAATACTTAATAATTATATTATGCTAACACATACATCAATACCATCCTCACAAGTTGACCATAGCATCCATGGTTCATACTTAAGTAGTTATGCCTTTCAATTAGGCCTTAATAGCCCTTATAGTTGTCATGGAGACACTTTAAACCATTTATCACTCCATCAAGAAAATTAAGAACATAAGATTAGTTTAAACTATGTGGGTCCAATTCATATAAACCTTATTACATCTTCATGTGAATACATTTTCCAAAATAATCTTATACTAAAGCATAATTTGCTCAAACATAATTTTTTACATAGTAACACCATGAATGAACATAAAATCAAATTCCAAGCCTTTTTTCATATTGAATATGGATTGTTAAAACCTCAAAAATATTTACATATTTTCCTCATTGAGTATACAATAATTTATAATTTTTATATCATCTTAAAACATCAAAATAATATCAATAGCAACTCAATTATCCTTCTCACGTCAGTTTTAGAACATGGTCAAACACATAGTCAACTTTGAATCTCCATAGATTTGAGTATAAAAACATTCATACCTCTTAATTATATTATTTGAATGAAAATTTGAGTCCTTTACAACTTTTATTTTTACTTCATCAATAAATTCATCATGGATCAAAAGTTATACCTTAAAAATTGTACATTGGTTTTCCATCATGAATTTGAATATTCAAATTACAACGGTCACTAAACAAATGTTAAACATTGAGCACCTTAACCTCATCTCATGCTTCCTAGAAACTATGGAAAAATACACACAATTATTCTCCTCTAATTATCTTGATCTTTACCTTGTAATGCTTATAATTGTTATTATATTAGAGCTCCCATAATTGTGCCACTTGGAAGCTCTACATGCCTTTTTCACATTTGACTTTTGACTCAACCCACACCATCTATCTCTGATAGTAAGAATTCTTAAATATAATTGATATTCTATTATATCAATGAGATAGAGATACTTATCACTAGCATGTTTATTTATAGGTACCTTTGACAATTTAACTTCAAGTGCACCATTGGATCAAGATCTAGATGATAAATGATCACCATTAGATCTACTAACTAGTGACCTCAAATTTTAACTAAGTTAAACTTGACAGTCTCTATCGCATCACATTATACAAGATCAACTTTGAAGGTTTATAAATTGAGCTATAAAACACTTCGAGAGTCCAAATTTTTATGGTACCTTCTTGGAATTATAAACTTCTCCATGAAATCCTTTGACCTTGATGACTTTTTGGGTATCTATAATAAATGCACAAAAATTCTAGTTCATTCATATTTGCATCATGTGTAGTGATATTCTAGCTTCTCTTAAGCTAAAATTTGCATGTTTCTTATTTTAAATAATCAATTGACACACCATAACTTCACCAAGACATCTATATATGCCTCATAACTTATTTATCTTTATAGATATGCAAATGTGTCAAATATCTTCCAAGATATCAAACAAAACTTCTTTGTCATTAATGGACTTGTATCTCATGTTCTCTTTGACATCAATGACAACCTAACATAAATGGCCATGTTTAAAAATATAACCCTTTATCATTGATAAAAAACACCCTTAGAATAACATGCCAAAAATCATTCTTCAAAAAAAATATGCATTCAATTACTATTTAAGATTATCATGATACTTATTTACTTTTAGGCATATGAATCAATTACTCCCCCTTTGACATGCAACAATATAAAATTGGACTTCTCTAATCTTTGGACTTAACAAACTACTCTTAGAGCTTTGAAATCTCTCCTTAACATCAAGCTCCATCTTATGACATCTATTTTTTGATATACACCAATATGAACATGATATTTTATGATCCTTAGACCTATCTACCTATAGACCACATAAGCTCTCTTTGCTTATGAATTAAGATTCAATACTTTGTCAAAATACATGACTTGGTTTGATCAAGTCATCATGTCAATCTTCTTGAATTCACAACTATAATAAATATCTCCATAATTCTTATCATAACTAAAACATCTTCACATATTATCCCCCTTACATTATGTACATCTCTCCAATCCATTCAAGCTACTTAGATCCCCCTAACTCCTTGATCCCATATGATCCTCAGAACAACAAGAAACTTAGACAAAATCAATCTTAAATATTTGAGATTCAAACGTAGGACCTTGCTTATGATGACTCAAAGTAATCCATCTTTAGACTACTGAACCACTTCAAAGTAAACTCAACATACCAACATGTTCCTTCAAGATCTTATGAGGTCATCTTGACATCAAGGAAACATGACATCTTCTCAAAATAACTTTTAAAGGAACTAATACAAACTTCCTCATTCAAATCACTAGAATCTTGATATGCTACATGAAAATATCATCTAAAGAACTCAGAAACCTTTTTCATGATATCAATAACATATCCTCATGGATACTTATGTAGACTCCTCTTCAATAATGCAAGAACCTTGTGATGCTATAGTATATTAAAAATTAAAAAAAACTTCATGAACACCCTTATGCCATACTATAACAATATCAACACATCTTTCTTTGCAAATAGAACATTTTGATAACACACCATCCTTGATTAGACACTTGGAAATTTACATTCTCTATCTGCAGTCCTTCAAAACCAACATCTTCATTCTAATGATGTTTCCTTTCTTACAACATCAATCAAATCTCAAAAATCATCCATTATGCTTCCTCTTTTTGTTAAGTGTCTCCTTGAAGCATAGAGAGAGACACCCCTTTGACATAGTGAGACTAAAAATCCCAAAATTTAAGAGAATCCAATATATCCATAATATCATTTGAAATGTAGTCCTACCTCATTAGTGGATTGAATTTAAATGGATCCTTGACTTCATTAATTGCATCAGATTTGTCAACAAGAGCCTAAAATAGATATTCTTGACTTTACTTCATGTCTATCATGGAAAACAAACCATCTTCTATCTCACTCTATTTTTTCCTAACAATATTAGGTTTACACAATCATTTTGACCTCTTCCTTGTACATTGGGAGCTCCATACACCTTATTTTTCTTTGATAACTCATTCAACCTATTTTTACAATACCTATCAATATGACCAACTCTGTGACATCTGAAACAAATAAGATCATTCATACCTTTTGCTTGATGATGATTGTGAGCTTTCCTTGATTAATGTTTTCTCCTCTTGAATTCTCTAACAATGTGGCCAAACTAATTGAAATTATCTTGACATGATGTTTTTTTTCTTGTAGAACCTAACAATGTGACCAACTCTTTGACAATTGTAGCAAATAATGTCTTCTATACCTTTTGTTTGAATATGGTAGTGATCTCCCTTTGGCTGATCTCATCTTTTTACATAGTATTTTACCTTATGACCAACAATATGAAAAACATAACAATGGCCCATAAAATATTTGGCATACCTTGAAGTATTTGGTTCTGTGATTGGCTTCTTCATTTTATCTTTGACCTAATTTGACTTGTTGTCTTTCATACTACCATCCTCTTTGCATTTTTCTAATTTATTTTGTTATTATACAATCTTGCCTATTTTGATTACAACCTTTTCATGTTCATTCTTTAGGGAAACAAAATAATCCTTCAATTGAACACATTCATCTTATTTATCCCTCATGCTTGAACTTGTAGCCTCTAATTAAATTTTGAGATCTTTGATGATCTCCTTATGCCTCTTAGCTTCTTTAGCCATGTAACCCTTCAATATACATGATTTATATTTAATAATATTTATAGAATAAATATTTTATTTTTACTCATCATGATCACCTTGCTTTGAACTCAATTTGGCATTTGTCTCTTCTAACTGAGTCTTGAGATGTCTGCACACTTCCTCTTTTGAACATAGATTTATCTTTGTAACTCTTAATCCTCAAGAATATTGATATTATTTTTATCATATTTTTATCTTGAGCTTGCCTTCAAGGATTATATATCTTTATTAAGATTTATTAACTCATTTTTAACAGCCTTAAATTTGAGGCCATGATCTCATTTTGAGCTTCTTCTTGATCATACTCTCTCATCTTATCAATGTACTTCTCAAAAAGTGCCTTGAGATTATTGAACTTTTGTTCACTTGATTTTAGACATGCATAAGTAACCTCAATTTTAGCCTTCAATTCTTGATTATTTTTCTTAAATTACTTATCAATGTTTTATCTTGTACTACCTCCAAGTGGTTAAACTTACAAATAAGGTCATGATCTGATACCAATTTTTAGAGGTATAATCACTAAGATGGGAAGTGAATCAGTGATGCAAGATAATAAAATTCAATTACTAATTATTTAAACATTTATCCTAAATCAACTTTATCAACTATCATAAACATTAAAACACATACATATAAAGCATACATAAGAGCCTACATCACATGAACACATCATATATGTAGGAAACCCTCTTAGGGGATAAAACCCACTAAAGCCTACAATATGGACTATATTCCTATAATAATTGGATCCAAAATTTATACCAACACAAATTGGTCAAGTAACACCCATCCCTTAGTTTAGTGACACATTAATCCCATAAGGAACAACTGCCCCTCTCTAGCTGAACACCCATAATAACTAGACCTTTAACAAGCTTTACCTTATAAAGTGGAACCAACCCCTAGGAAACCAAGAACCCACTCAAATACCTAAATATATCACTTTGAACACCTATTTATACTCTTTAACTAATGATGACAACTTTTGTTTACACTCTTCACCTTCACTCTTTCACCCAATCAGTTTCAAGGGCTCACTCACTCACTCTAACTCATCTAGGCTTATTAGGTTCAATGACCTATGTATTCACGTAAATTAGTTTGATAATATAAACATTATTTATACTATTTTCTCTCTGATGGTCATTACTAACCTATACCATCTCTTTCAAATTTTATCTACTTCACTTGAATCCACACAACTCAACTCTCCTCCCACATGTCTAAAAACCATTGGTTTGGTCTCTACTCTTTACAGAATCTTCATGAATATTATCTTCTTGGTTAGAAATGATATTTATATTAATCCTTAAGACTTATATTATGCTAACACATATCTTAATACCATATAGGTTAGCCATTGCATCCATCTGCCACACTTAAGCAGCTACACCTTTCAGTTAGGCCTTAGTATCCCTTATAGGTCTCATAGAGATCTATTCACCCATTTATCACTCTATCAAGAAAATTAAGAACATAGGATCAATTTAAACTATATGGGTCCACTCCATATAACCCTTATGACATATTCATGTGAATACATCTTCCAAAACACTTTTTTCCTAAAGCTCAATTTGCTCAAATAGAATTTTGTAAATAATAACACCATGAATTAACATACAATCAGATTCTAAGCCTTTGTTCATACTAAATATAGATTGTTAAAACCTAAAAAATCCACAAAGATGGTCATCATTGAGTACAAAACACATTTTAATTATTAAATCATCTTGAAACATTAAAATACTATCAAGAAAAACTCAATTATCCTTATCGGGTCACTTACAAAACATGATCAAACACAGTCAATTTTGAATCTCCATAAATATTAATTTACAAACATTAAGATCTCCTAATTAGATTCTCTACATATAGGCTAAAGTCATTTACAAATTTTGTGTTTACTACATCAAGAAATTTTTCATGGATCAAAACTTATAGCTTAAAAATTGTTCACTAGTTTTCCCTCATGAATTTGAATATTCAAATTCCAATGATCATTGAGCAAATGTTAAACATCAATAATTTTAACCTCATCTATTACTTTGTATAAAATGTGGAAAAATATGTACCATTGATCTCCTCTAATTATCTCAATATTTATCTTACAATGATCACCATTGATATTACATTAGAGCTCCCATGATTATGGTACTTGATAGATCTACATGCCTTCTACAAACTGGACTTTTGACTCAACTTGTACCATCGATCTCTATCAATACAAACTTATACAAACCATTGATCTTCTATCAAATAAATGAGATAGAGACACTTGTTATTAGCCTATTTAATCATAGGTGCCTTTGAAAATTTGAATTCACACACACCATTTGGATCAAGATCTGGATGATGAATGCTCACTATTAGATCTAGTAACTAGTGGCCTCAGATTTCAACTAAGTTAAAATTGATAGTCTCTTGCCCATCACAATATACAAGAGCAAATTTAAAGGTTTATAACTTGAGATAGAAAACACTTCAAGAGTCCAAATTTTTAGGGTACCTTCTTAGTACTATAGACAACATCTCCATAAAGTCGTTTGATTTGGTTGACATTTTGAGTATAAGAAATAAATACACAATCTTTTTTGTTCATTCATATATACATGATGTGCAGTGATAGTTTGGCTTCTCTTAAGCCAAAATATGCATGTTTCTCATTCCAAATGATCAAGTGACACACTAGAGCTTCATCAAGACATATATGGATGACTCTCAACTTCTTATTTATCTTTACAGACTTAAAAATGTGCCATATCTCTTCTAAGCTAACAAACAATACTTATTTGTTATTATTGCATTAATATATCATGCTCTCTTTGACATGAATAACAACATAACCTCAATGACCATGGTCAAAAAGATACAATGGTTGAGTTTTATTTTAGAGGATATAATGTTTTAACTTATTCATGGCCTTTACTAAGTCATAATATTGCTTCTCTAGGAGTTGGTACCTCAATCATGCATCCTTAAAGTTCATATTCATGAAGGTGATTGGATGTTATTTTTTTTCTATCTTTTGTGTTAAGACAATAATAATCATGTGGTTAGAAGTAAAATAATAAAGGAAGAAATCTTTATCAAAATCCAAGATAATTAACATGGGTGCCTATATTATGGATTATTTTATGTCTTGGAAAGATTTATTAAATTTAGATGTCAAATCAATATTCACATCCTTCTTTAACATGGCATTCATAGGTCTGATAATTTTGGCAAAACATAAAATGAATTTATGCACAAAGTTAGTTTTTTAGGAAAATGATTTTAATTCATTTTTACTATTAAGAAAATTAACTTTTAAAATAGCATTAATCATATCAAGGTCAATATATATACCAATTTTGGAGCTTATGTGTCCTAAAATCTTACCTTAGCTTACACAAAAGATACTCTTCTTAGGGTTCAAATAGTTACTAATGGTCCTAAATTTCTCTAGAACATGCTAAAGATGCATCATGTGGTCTTTCTTAATTTTAGAAAAAATGGTTAATTAATCCATGTATATAAGGATGCACTTACTAATAAATCTTTGGAATGCATGGTCTATGTCATGTTAGAAGGTATCCCCAACAATGATGAGTCTGAAAAGCATCCTTTTATATACAAATGTTCTTGACTTGGTCATGAAGACAATCTTCATCATATCTTCTTTAATGACAAGAACTTGGTTATAACTTGAGAATTCATCTAGAAAGGACATCATCTGAGAGTTACTAACCATATAGATTACTTCATCTAAAGAGGTAAATGGGTAATTATCCTTTTTTAAGGATTTATTAAGATTTTGAAAGTCTCCATAGAGTCTAATCTCATCATTTTTTTTTATAAATAGGACCAAGTTGGCCACCAATGTGGAGTGTTTGGTTAGGAAGACTATCCTCGCATCTAGTAAATTATTTACTTATTTATAGATTAGTGGTTCCATAATCAGGTTGATGGGTCTTTGCCTTTGATAGAAAGGTTTTCATTCTATATTTAATTGGATCATCTAATTGATGAACCAAGTGTTTAAGACTTTGAGATCTTTGTAAGAACATGAAAGGGAATCCTTAAACCTCTAAAATATCTTATTAGCTTCGACTACATATTTATTGGTGTAGACAAGTTCAATATTGACATTTTTGGGGATTGCTTAATGAACCCACATTAATTTGCTTATAATCCTTTCCTTTTACCTTGGGAACTTTGGCATCACTTTTTATCTTATCTTCATCGAATATACTCTTTGGGAAGACCATGACTTTAGTAATTATATTCTTCTTTAATTAGATTATGCCATCATCACCATCATTTACCTCTTCTATAGACTCTTCATGTTGATCATCAATTACATGTGACTCAAAGACTCCAGAACTAGTCATGAAGTCGATCTTTACTTATTGTCATCAAAAACCTAGAATTTATTGACATTTTATAGTAAAAAAGGGGTAAGATACCATCTCAACTATAAATTTTTGTAGTTATAGGGCCTCAGGTGGGACCACATTCACTACTACCAAGTCCAACAATCCCACTAGATTATTTTGATCCCTAGGTATAGAGGTAATGTTAAATTCTTTTAATCTTTAAATTAGATCCCATGATATAAATTTATATTTATTTTAGATAAGAAAGCTTGCAGTGGTATTAATTATGTACCTTATTGATTACTAACTCTGAATCACCCCATACTAATAATTTACTTACTTTGTGTTTGATGATGAATTGGAATCCTAAGATCAGGGCTTTATATACTGTAAGGTTATTAGTGAATATAAATTGGAGTCTATAAGATTATAGAGAGTGCTTACCAACTATATTTATCAATATGATACTTACCTCTAATCCTTTCTTGTCTTTTGCACCATTGAAGTATATTATCTAGAACCCTTCATCCTTGGTCATCAAGTTACTTTCACTTGAATCAATAGTATCAAGAGCATACATGCCCAAGTTAATAGACTAGAAGTTTAAATATTTTTTATTGGCATTGTACTCTATGATCATGAACTTCATCCTTATCTCTCACTTGATTTATATATGACAAGGCATACCCCTCCAAGGTAACCACATATGTGATCAATCCATAGACACGTATCCATTCAAGAATTTTATCCAATCTCTACTCAATAACATCTTGTATGCTTATGGTATATCGACTAATTTAATGTTGATGAACTATTGAATCCAAGGTTCAGGAGTTGCATATGAACATTCAATAGTTATCCTACTAACTTAACCTTTAACTTATCTATTTGTATAATAATTCTATCACACTTAATTAGAGTCAATCATAATTTTTCACAAATACCTATAGGCATTATTTTATCAAATGTTTTAGAAGTAAGAAAAATATTATTCACATTATTCCCGAATAATCTAATAGTTAATAGAAATGGTAGAGCATCTGCTTTACTTTAATACATTACCACATTCACATTCACATATTTGTCTTTACCTTTGTTTGAATTTTGAGTTAACGATTTTAGCAATAAATCACATTGCTCAGTGATTTGGGAAAGCTCATGAAAAGTAATGTTATCTTTGATTTTATTCATATCTTCTACAATGTTTTACTAACCTTTATATCTAGTTGTATACTAATCTATAATTGGATAAGAATCCTTTCCCTTTGGAGGAAGAGGATCATTATTGGTTCTATGATCTAGGGGAGTATCAACTTTTTTGGGAAATGTGGAAGTAATTATGGGTTCCTTTTGGGATTTATTTCTCAAGGCATCATTGATCTTCTGGTATTATTGGAAAGAATGAATCTCATTCGTGTTACTATCAAACTCATTTTCCTCTTGGTCATGAAAATCCTAAGTTTTGATCATGAGGGCTATTTCAGTGGATTTAGACCCATTATCAAGTGCTCTTGTATTTCCCAAATTACAAATATTATCTTTATTATTAGAGACAACATCATAAATTTCCAACTCACCTCAAAAAATCTCAAAAGTGTTACAAAATTCTATGCAGTCTACATCTCCTTGTTGGGTTGTGTTATGGAACCTACACCAATTAGGTAATGTTAACTCATAGATATTTATGTTAGGTGTCTTACTAGATGGGGGTTCATTATTATTATTAGACTTGTTGAAAGGTCTGTTATATTTTTTAAATGTGTAGTTTATATTATAATCTTCCCTTGTATTTTCCATTTGCCTTTATAAATTCAAATAATCACTACCTAGTTTTAGAATAATACTTTTAATTTCTTATAGGTCTCCCTTTGAGGAGTTATCCTTAGTGTTTTGAACTATATTTTGGATAATTATTTGGGTGTTATAATTTCTAATAGGTACCAGAGATTTATTTTTTTGGGGGATGAGCCCCATCATTAGACTGGTCGAAGAATCCTAATTATTGGCCAAAATATACATGGCTCAATGGAAACTAATTAAGGCCAAGTATCGAATTAAAGGTTGACATATTTTGCTTTGTATTTATGAATATATTTAGAGTAGGTAAACTCAGGTTGATGTTTGGGATAGTAAAGGTAAGATTCCCCTATGGGTGCATTTGCTCATCAATATGTATAACCTCTGTATATGCATGTAAAAATTTATTTATGTTCATGGACATATGAAAAAAGATAATATTCATAAAATCTAGGGAATTCTTGGAAATTTCTAGTGCTAGGGAATTTTTAGGTCAATAAGAAGCTATGGTAAGGCTATACATATTTTTAAATTTAGTGCTAAAACATCTATTGGGTTCATTGGGGTATAAATTTAGGATGGTAAACTCCTGGTAAATGATTCTAGGACTAATGACCCTTCTAATTTGTTCAATGAAGGTGTCATTAAACTGGTTCCATCTTATGATAGAATCCTATGGTAAATTGAAGAACTAGTCATAAATGTATTCCCTATAGGTGAATGGTAAGAGTCTATAGGATGAAGTTTAGAAGCCTAAGAGATGCCTTGAAAGACTTGATATGCTCTTCGATAATTATACACC
The DNA here is from genome assembly GCA_037957365.1 of Torreya grandis. Lineage (NCBI taxonomy): Eukaryota > Viridiplantae > Streptophyta > Pinopsida > Cupressales > Taxaceae > Torreya > Torreya grandis. The sequence continues at coordinate 416,932 of JARHVA010006568.1, read as the reverse complement.
TATATGGTTTGAAGAGAGGGAGGTATTTCTCTAAGTTCTTAGGAAAATTATACATAGATCTAGGCACATTAACGGATGGTCCTCTTAGCCATGACATGACTAGATAGATATAAAATAGAGAACATGTATATTGGCTTACTAGAGAGGTAGGGTGGTATTTAAATTTTCTATTCTCCTTTTATCATCTCTAGTCTTATGATGGGTTTTTAAATATCCAATGGGAATCCTAGTCTCATAATGAGATCTAGTCTAGATCCTAGGTAACTCTAGCATGCTAAGTAAAGGATGTATGTTAAAAACTCATAATACTATAAAATGTTCATAAAATATTATAAGAGAAGGCAATGATCAACCAAATTAGCCTAAAAGAACCCTATAAAGAGGCTCACAATCAAGTAGAGTTGTCTTATTTTACCTTTGTTGATCTAGATCCTTTGAAGCTTTAGAGCCTACATAAATTCTATTAGAAACATAAATGACTTGAAAACATTAGCATTAGACAAGATATTTCAAGAAACCTTTAGTGTATCAATCTTATCAAAAGTAGCTTAAAATGAAAACTTTGCAAATACTTCCTTAATGTTATGTAAGTGTACTTAATTTAGACCTCTAAAACCTTGGATCAATGATATTTCACTAGATAACCTTATTAGACACTAATAATTACACTTATTTGTGATATATTAAGTAAATCTTAGTTTAGATCATGTAGAAATTTGTAAATATAGATGAAATAGAACTTGATCTAATCAAAGAATCTAATGACATGCCTATATTTAACATCTTTAGATGAAATTTAAATAGATCAAAGGGGAAATTCAATGATATATTTAGATTTGAGCTAGTATTAAAGTATTTTTTATAAAAAACACTTTCCTCAAGGATATTTTGAAGGTTGAAAAAATCTTAAATAAAATGATAAGAAAACATAGTGTTCATCCTAATCTTTGTGGATCTAGAGAGAATATGCTATATTTGAAATGAAACACACTACTAATTATACTCAGAAGAAATAATGGGTCCCTCCTTCTAGCACTAACTTTATTCTCCTATTGATGTATATCTATATCAAGGATACAATGTGAATAACATAATGATATTCTCAATTTGTAGTCTAGGTAATGGAAGACCTGAGGGATTTGTTTAGTTCAATTGGATGATTATGTGTCCATCATATTTAGTATACAAGTAGAACCTATTATAGGGACAACATGAACTCAATATTGACACAATATATCTAAAATTTATTTCTATTTATATGATGTATAATTTCTATTCTATTTTGCAAATTTATTCCCAATATTTAAATAAACAATTGTATATTCATAGTGAGTTTTAATAGAAAATGATTGTTGTCAAAAATAATTAAAATGGGAATTAGGGTAGAGAATAAAAGTAATTTTTATTTATAACAAAAAATATAGGTAGATATTCTTTAGTTTCTTCTTCTAATAATCTAAATAAACTAACATCTATGAGATCTTAGTGCTAAAAATAGAATATCATAAGTGTAATGAAGATTCTAAGGTAAAGGTAATGCATATGTCTAAAAAGTATGATTTATAATAGGTATATAAAATATATTTATTTCATCACATTAATTTTTAGAATCAAAATAAAATAGATCATACTCAATAAATTTTACTGGCATAGATAAAAACACAAACGAAAAAGATGCACTTGGATCTCTACTTATCAAATTCAACCATGGAATAAATGAAATCATGTATTTTTAGCAAAGATTTTAGAAATAAAAACATATGTAAATAATGAAAATAATGAGAAAATTTAGGAATTCTACTTTATCTTTAATTTAATCTCTTAAAATCATGTTCTAAATTATAATAAAAGGGGAAAACCTAAGTGCTTAAGATGTTTATAAGATAATTGGATATGGGAAACCTATTAGTAGACAAAGTTCCTAATGTCATAAAGCTAGAGAATATTCCACATTAAAAGAAGGTAACAGTTTAAAATGTGATTAAAGAGAATTATGACATGATTCATATCAAGAAAAAGTATAATAGATGGCTATTTCATTCTTGAAGTGCTAGGCTCAGATGCCACTAATATAGTTGATGATGTAGTTCTTGGTTTAGAGGTGGAAGGATGTAAAATAATATTAGATGAAGAGGGATTGATAGTGGTATAAAAATAATAATATATCACAAGAGATTTAGAGAGGTAGAGGCTCCTACGATGACAATTTGTTTTTCATCTTTGATTTTCCCTCTCCATGCTTTGTAACATCTCTTATAATCACCGTTGATTAAATTTAGATAAATAATAGGCTCCTTTAGTAGATGTATTGTGAGATCTACCATTGAATCATGTTTTATAAATATAGATCCTATTATTTTATTAATTTATATAGAATTATCTATCCTCTGATTAGTAGAGGATGCTAAATATAACATCTTTTGTCGAAAGGTCACTCATCTAGCCTTGACTTGCTTCCTAAAATTTAAAATGAAGTTATACAACTAGGTCCTAAAGGTACCCTAGATAAAAATGTATCCATACTTATTAGAAAGGTGTGTATTATTGATGTCCATCAGCAAAGTGATGACTCTATCACCCTGTTAGTTAAGAGATTAGCCTAGGGACCTCATTTCATTAGTCCATTAGTTCAGAGATTTCCTTCTACCAATTACATAAGAATAAACAATGATCAAGTCCTATAATGTAATTATATTTAATTACTATAAATTATTCACCATAATCAACTTTAATAAGTTGATTATCTTAGTATCATATGCCCCATATGTGGCTTTTGCCTTGAGGATCTTATGTATATTTCATCTCCCTTTAAATTTTATTTGGATAAGGTATTTAAAATGTCAAACATATCTCCCATAACCCATTCTGCCTTAGTTATGGTTTATTTTGGTAATGTGGCCTTGTGCTACTACTCTAGGTCAGTTGCTTTCTATTTCACTCCTTTAATCAATTCAATAGTTACATCATTAATTTCTTATAAAGCAGAGAGGGGGTCCTCCTCATGTTATTATTATTGGTCTAGACTGGCTCTCTTCATCTTAGTCAACTCAAATAAATTCTCCTCTAACTCATCCATAATATTTTTTTGGATGGGTGACCTTCCTCTTGGCCACCCTCTTCATTTCCTCATCTCTTTTGTCAAATTTGAGTGTGACCTAAGGAGGGTCCATTATGACCAAATTTAGGTTCTCCATTGTAGTTAATTTCATCTTCTTAATCCATGATGTATCTGAAGAACCACTTCACAGCTATGATGTTAGAGGTTATGTCTAAGATACGATCAATTCTTGGAAACTAGATATATGGGAAGTAATTCTGGATGTGACCAATACAAATACAAAGCTAGGGAAAGAAGAGGGAAGTGTCATTCCTAAAGGTAAAGGGGAACTAGTGTTGGATGAAGCAATAACTATGAATAGGAGAACTTAGGAGATGGAAAAAGTAGGCCTATTTTTAGGTAGTTGAGGACCAAGTCTAGGTATAGGTCTATGCATGAATGGAGGCAAATTGGCCATTACTGAGACCCTACAAGTGGAGGATATGACAAAGAGGTTGATGATAGGCAATGGCATAGTCTTAGGCCTAATGAAAAGTCTAGTAAGGGGACAAAAAGGAAAGAGGTTAATATGGTCTAGAGTTGGGGGCTCACCAAATATGCTTAATGGTTACTTATAGCAGAAATAAGGAGGTAAATAGACACACTCCTAACCTATTGTGCTTAGTTTCTCCATTGTAAGAAGTAAGGGAGACAATCCTGATGTTGAAGTTATTGGTGCTAGAATAGATGTAACTGCTACACCCATTGGTGGTTCTACTTGTAATAATGTAGCAATTTATACTTGGGATGGGTTGCTAGTTGGGGATTTTAGTGTAGAATCCTAAATAATATGCTTTCTTGTATCAACTCCTCCCTTCTCTAGATTAGGAGATAATGCCTGTAGTATTCTATAACTAAGTTATGGGTTAGTTTATCTGTCCTCTTCATCACTAGCACTATGGACTATAGCTGTTGATTCTCCTACTTGGGTATCTTGATGCTTGAAAACTTATAAAAACCCTCCATCATAAAACCTCCCTTTCACTTGTGGGATATTAGTAGCCTTCAGTCTCTACTTCACCTTAGTATTAGTTTCATTGATGTAGAATTGGTCCCTATCTTTAGGCTCGTGATGGTATGTAATGATCAAAGATGCTTTGTTCTTGATACAGTGACTGAAAGTTAAATATATAGGGTCCCATTCCATATTGGTTTCCTTATCTAAACCAAAGGTGGAAATTTGATTGGAGGCATCCATAATCAAGTTCCAATTCTCAATCCTAAATTAATTGATGTTGGTTAATTAAGGATGGACCAATCCATTTTTATTATTATAACACAATCCATCTATACTTATGAGTATCTAGAAGGCAATCTCTTGTTTGGCCATCTTGTTTAACATTGTAGTAGGTAGCTTAAAGGGGGATGTCCTTATTCCTACCATCCTTCTCACTATGTATTTAGGATAATACTAATAGGCTCCCAATGTGTTGAGTGTTAACCTAATTTATTTAGATAGCCATGGCCTATTCCTCTCATGGATGGCCCTATATATAATTAGGTAAAATTTTTTGGCAATGGATCACATGTCATACTTATGTAAATTCTTGATTTTGAGAAGACATGGGGCACGGTCCATTTTAGTTTTAAATATTAATTGGTGAATTAGGGGAATTTTAGAGTAACAAAGATGAAATCAAACAAGTAATATATCATATAAAAATGATCTCCTTGGTTGGCCATGGTCTTCCTAATCTAGGCTACCAAGTTGTAGGAAGTGATCTCTCCCAAAGGGGGAGTCATGACATCATCTATGATCATGGATAGAAGTGAAATCGAAATCTCATCTATGTCATCAATGTCTTTGGCACCATGTATTATATTCATCACATGCATCCCCAATCTTAACCCATTACTAAATTGAGTGATGGGTATTTGATTGATTTTATATTTATAGATGAACCTTTGTTGGTTGTTTTTTGAACCTCTCAAAACTAATATGATTTTGTGTGTGTTCATCTATTGGGTAAAAATTTCTTTATTGTAAGCAATTTTAGGCTTGGGTAAATCATAATAAGCCTAAAAGGCTAAACTGGCTATGAAAGTAATGTTATTACCTAAATTTAAAGACCTAAGCATTTTGTTTACACAGCCGGTTTGAATAAACATTTGGTAGACTAATTATACATATGGGAGGAATGATGAGCCCTATAAAATCCCTATTATTGTTTCCATCTATTGTACTCATCCTGCTTTTTAACCATACTTTTGAACACTTTTCCATATATTTTCTTACTTTTATAAAGCATATAGGATTATGTTTTCAAACTCTTTTGAATAGTGAAAATTATGTATTCAAATTAAATATATGATGATTATCTATTGCTTTAGGATAATTTTTCTATGAATTTATTTTGGAGATGTTTTGGAGAAATAGGTATATAACACGGAGCATCCTAGAGCAAAAGGAATCTCATCACATAAACCATCCTATAGCCACTATGTGACTAAATCTATGGATGAACAAATTTTGATTATCTTGTAATCAAATCATAAGAATGACTCTAACCTCCATGGATCTCAATAATGAACTGATTGAATAATAAAACAACCCTATTTGTCTTTCAACAAAGTCACAAGATTCACATGAAGAATGTCTTTAGTGAAAATAACCAATTTTAGTTATTCTAATTTGAATGTGTCTTATAATAGAATTTATTTATTGTTTTGCATAAAAAAATATCATCTACAGTATATAAATACATATTATCAGAGTTGAGAGATATATAAAATAATATATGTTTAATAGAGATCATTAGAAGTACATTGTGTTAAGTAATTCTGATTTTAAATTCATGCCTAAATTCATTACTATAATTTTGACTAATATGAGTGATAAATTCTAAGTTCAATATAGTGTTATAAGAGGAAGGGTTAAAGATCAAGTTGGAAGGAGTAAGGTCCCCCTTTGGAAGTCTACAACAATTATCCAACCCATCTAGTTATTAAAACATGTTATTTTATTTCCTTAAGCATTATGTGTTTCATTTATGAATTGTATAATATTAATTCTTGTTTAATATATTTTTTAGGAATCTTCCCATGCATAGGCATTTATTTTATTGTACTTTGTTTATGTCTCATTTCAATAATTTCATTTACTATGGTTTAACATCTTAAATATAATTATTAGAATATCAAATCAGAGATTGAGTGTGCACATATAGTGACATCATCTTATCAAGTATATGTTCCTAGGTTGACATTCAAATGAGGTAGAAGGTATATATTCATGGTTACTCTCCTTGTTCATTTTGATTAAGAGAAGTATATTTGATTGTGTATCACGAACTAGTTATTTTTGGCATCGTTTCTAGGGAAGGGTGTAACACACTTGTAATATTCAATCTTGATAACAATTGTTTCTAGATATTTATTATTTTTTCAAAATATTTTTGTTTTTATATATTAATAATTTATTGCTTTCATAGATTAAAATTTCCCTTTTTTCAATTAGGCTAGTGGATTTTTTTATAAAAACCCCATATTACTAGCCCTATGTAGACAGGGTGGGCAAAAAGTTAAAAAAATAAGTGGTTGATGTATGAAAAGTAAAGGGGAATATATAGGAATATTTTTACCTAAATAATTGAGAATTGATAAAAAATCTAAAATACATCCTGCAACAATTGAGGAACATGAATGAATTCTTGAAGATCACTCATAGTTGTCAATAGAAGAGGTTGAGAAAAAAAATTGGCTAGACTAGTAGCATAAGTTTGAGATCTTGAAGAGGTTTATACCCCTAAAATATACCCACATTCACCACCTTTGATAATTACCACCTTATCACCTCATACTTAGGAATTTGAAGTTTTTTTCCCTCTGTCACCCAAATTTCTTACTAAGGAGGCATTGAAATCTATTCTTGCCCCTAAAAAAACACCAGGCCAATATAATCTTCCAATTTAGAAAGACTCTTTACTGAGACACTAGCTAAATATTATAAAACCTCCGCACCATCCCCATTGTATAGGAATCCATACATTCCTAAAGAAAAATATAAAGTGTCCATCTTATACACCCCAAGAAATAAAATAATTTATAGGAATTTTGAGAATTGGGTAGAAACAACCTCCCATATACCAACACAAAGAGTATTCATGGGGGATCGCCAAGAAGAAAAATCTAATAATGAGTCCACTACTTTTGAATTTCCTATCCTTACTCTTGATAAAAATGCACCCATGAAAAATATCCCTCAATCTTCCCTCCCTACCTTTACATGAAAAGCATCTGAGCATCCAAATACATTTCTGTTTGAGTTTGAATCTTATGCCATAGCTATGATTATAATTAGGATGCTCATAAACTCAAATTTTTTCCAACAAAACTCAAAAATGTAGCACTTAGCTAGTTCATGGGACTTGGGAAGGATGCCATTTCTATTTGGGAAGAAATAAACAAGACATTTATATTGAAATATCAAGATTATTGTAGGGGAAGAAACTATCAGAGAGATGACAATTTATGAATGATGCAGGATGATGACAAGTCACTGGAGTATATGAAAAGATTTTTATTCATCTTAAAAAAATCCAAATAGACCACAATGGACAAAGAATCAGTCAAGCTGATATTCTTGAAAGGAATTAGAGATGATTGTTTGGAGGCACTAGATCTAATGTTTGGTGGTGATTTTATACACTACCATTTGATCAACTAAAAATTATATGTATGAGCTACTCTAGATCAACCACAAATAGAAGTAGAGGTACAACCCTTCCTACATCATCTATTATAGTATTGTCTAAAATTGAAGTTAATAATATAATCTAGGATATCAAGCGAGACATCATCAATCACTTATCTACTCAGCTTGATACATTACATACATAGAGAAAGTAAGAAGAAAATGAGAAATCCTTAGCCACCTATTGTCTTGAATGTGAAAATAAGAAGGTGGACTGCACATACCATTACATGAAGGCTCAATTAGCCAGTATCATGAAGTACAACCTTGAGATAGTAGAGTTTCATGCCATAGGAGAAGATGATAACTAAGTGTTTTTCATTGCTTAATAAAAACCATGGGTTCAAAGACTAGGTATGCCATCAAACTCTATGTTTGTAAATTCTCAATTCTCAAATAATCCTCAATACTTTTCTTAGATGAATATACCTAATCCAAATTGGTCCCAAAAAAATTGGAAGATACCATAAAATTAGTTATGGATGCAAAAAAATGGACAACAACCTCAATAGTTATAATTCCAAAACTAGCAATGGTTTTATCCCTCTAATCCATGGCAATAGAAATGAAGAGGAAATCAAGGCTTTTCCCAAGAAATGTAAAAACCAAAATAATAGGTCATAATGTCAAATAGTTTGTAGCCTATTTGAACCACTCAATTACCCACCCAGCCCATCCCCAATCTTGCCAATAAGTTAGTTAAACTAACACAATCTATTGAAATAATGTAATAACTAACATATACTTTGAATATTAATCAAGTTAAAATTTGATTAGGTCATGTTATTCCATAACCCACCTCACCCATAATTATAGAACACTTTGAATGGTTACACTCCATACTAATCCATAGCCACCCATAGCCTACCTTGAGCCATGTCCATCAAAAAATCTAAAATGAAATTGAAAATCCTCCTTTTTCAGATAGATTGAGCATATCATGTCATGAACAAGAGCTTGAATTTAATATCTTAGGAAAACTCAAGAATGTGTGCATCAAAATCCCACTCTTTTAATAAATACAAGATATTCTTATCTCTAATAAAGATATATGAGAGCTATGTTTCAAAAAACTAGGAAGAAAGAAGAAGGATCCTAAAATAGTCTAGGTCATTGGCCAATTAGTAGATATTATGTTGGGAAACCTAGTTTACCCAAAATATTCTAATCTAGGAAGTCTTGTAGTTAATATTAGTATCCACATCCAACCTATTTATAATACATTAATTAACTTATGTATAACCATTAATGTGATGAACATGGATACCATGTAGCAACTGAAGCTTACCACTCTCTGTCCAACACCTATCATCCTCTAAATAGCTAACAGATCACTGATTAAGTGTAAAAGAATTATTGAAGACCTTGTTATCACTATGGATTCTTGGAAATATCCAATAGAATTTATTGTATTATTTAAAAATATGAATTTGGGGGGTTACCATCTCATTCTTAGTCAGCCATGGTTGGCTACCATTGATGCCTTTATTCACTATAGGCTAGGAAAAATGTTAATTTCGAATAGAAATGATGCCTAGAAATTGGTATTGTATGCACCATCTCAACTTACCTTGAATGATGGACCAATCCCTTAGATTTATGACCTTTAAGAAGTTTTCTCCTTATAGACTCTATGCATAATTGACTAGATTCTAGCTTTTCATTCCCAAGAAGAAGACACTATCCTTACTGGTATCTTATAAAACACCTATTGATAGGATCCTTTAGCCACAAACCTATTGGACTATACACCATTCCCTCTTTAGAATACCTTTCTTGAGAATGATTTTGATGAAATCATGAGAGACATTTGTGCATTCCATCAATCACTTCCCCATTAATGAATGTATGCTCTTTTAATCACCAATGTGGAGATCATGCTTTCTTTAACAAAGCAATTAGACATCCTACTAAACAAACCTCTCAACATCAACACTTGTTTAACACCCCAATAAGAAAGTTAGTTACTTATAATAATGAGAAGGCACATAACAACATTTACCTAGGATTACCATGACATGAGAGGAATACCCCTATATTTATGCATGCATCACATTTATATTAAATAATAATGCAAACCTATTCACCAACCCCAAAGATAAATGAATCATATAATCAAAGACATTATCAAAACTAAGTTACAAAAACTCTTAGATTTTGGATTTATTTATCCTATCTTGAGTAGCTAGTGGGTCTCTCTCCTATTCATTGTCCCTAAGAAAGGTGAAAATGGCATATTTGTGTTGACTATCAAGAGTTGAAAGTTTATACTAGGAAGGATCACTTTCCCCTTCCATTTATTGATCAAATATTGGATACATTAGTAGGGAAGAAGTACTTTTCTTTCCTAAATGGATATAATGGTTATAATCAAATATTAATTGCTCCATAAGATCAAGATAAGACCACTTTTACTTGCCCTTGGGGAACCTATGCCTATGCCATCTTGCCATTTGGTCTTTGAAATACCCCAACAAATTTTCAATCAGTTGTGTTGAGCATATTGTTTTATCTCTCCCATGACTATGTTGAAATCTAAATTGATGATTTCACTGTCTATGGGAAGACATTTGAAGAAATTCTAACCAACTTAGATAAATTTATGTAACACCACCAGGTACATCAATTATCTCTAAGTAATGAAAAGTGTTACATGTTTATGACTTAAGGGATTATGTTGGAACATCACATATCCCCTTATGGAATTCAAGTCAACCCAATAAAGATAAGTATCATCAAGGATCTACCAAAACCAAAGAATCATAAGGATGTTATAAGTTTTCTATGACATTATAGCTACTATAGATGATTCATCAAAGATTTTAGTAAAATTTCCACCCCATTATTTTGATTTCTTACTAAAGATGTTGAATTAACATGGACTGATGATTATCAAATTGCCTTTCAAAAAATCAAATACTTGCTCATAATAACTCCTATTATGAGAGAGCCTAACTAGAAGAAGCCTTTTCAAATTCATATAGATTCATCTAAAATATCTCTAAGAGATATCCTTGGCCAAAAAGATGAATCTATAAGTTATGAAATTTATTTTGTTAGAAAAAATCTTCAAGGGACTGAACTAAACTACACTGTAATAGAGAAGGAATTTCTTGCCATCATTTATGCCATCAACAAATTTTGACACTACATTATAGGTTACCAAGTATTCATCCACACTAATCATATATTAATAAGGTATTTAATGAACAAAACTATTGTAATAGGCTACATAATTCATTATTTTCTCTTGCTATTGTAATTCGATATTACCATTATGGATATACTTGGTAAAAATAATGTAGTAGTAGATTTTCTATTTTGATTACAAAATAATGAGCATAGTCATATTGTTGATGATTCTTTTCCTGATGAACATTTATTTATAGTGACAATTCAATCTCCTTGGTTCATATATATTTCTAACTATCTTGTTGTAGGATCAATACCACAACATTTCTCATCTAGGTATAAACAACACCTAATCCAAAAGAGTAGACATTATTCCTATATTATTGGCTATCTCTTTATCACTAGACCAAATTAGTTATGAGAAGATGAAGCTTATGACATTGTTAGAGCTTGCCATGATGAGCCCTATGGGGGTCATTTTGATGCTAAATGGACTACCATGAAAGTACTCACTACTAAATATTATTGGCTTTATTTTTATAAGGATGTCATGATGTACACCTATAGATGTGATCAATCGTAACATATAGAAAATCCTACTTGCTCTGATGAAATGCCATTATAACCATAATTGGTTCTTGAACCCTTTGACAAATAAGGACTAAATTTTAAAGGTCCCATTGATCCTAAATCTAATAACAAGGAATACACACTAGTGTGCACTAATTATGTCACCAAGTGGGCAAAGGTCAAAACCTTAGCCCATCCCTGAGATGAGAAGGTAGCTGAGTTCTTCTATAAATAAATATTCACCTATTATATATTTCTAAGAGAGATCATCACAAAACAAGGGCCACAGTTCACATCAGACCTCATAGCTACCTTGGTAAAAGAATATGAAATTAGACACAAGAAATATACCCCCTACCATCCTTTGTTAAATGGTAACATGAAAGTGACAAACCTTAAACAAGAAAATATCCTCACTAAGACTATCAGCTTGCATATAAAATATTGGTTAACTTGTCTTCTAGAAGAAGTTTGGGCTTATAGAATCACCAAGAAAGCCACAACTAGTTTCATTCCATATAAACTAGTTTATGGTAAAAATATTGTTTTTTCCATTGAGTTTGAACATAAGACATTAAATAAAACACTTTATTTGGGCTTAGATCCTTTTCAAGCCAACAAGATAGGATCAAGCAGTGAATGCACTTAAGGAATTAATAAATGAAGCACTTCATCATACTAAAATAGTACAAAGACAACATGTAGGATGGCATGACAGGAACATCAAGACTAAGAATGTCTAACCAGGAGACTAGGCACTCCATTTTTACTCTAAATATAAGGATCAGAAAGGAGATCTATAGTCTAGATGGCTTGGGCCTTATGAGATTGAATGAGTTTTTGACAATGAAACTATAAAGCTCATAACCATTGAATTTATTTGGTTTCAACTACTTTTTAATGGCTATAGGCTCAAACTATATAAGAAACCATTTTCCAAGGAAACTCTCATTCACCAACTTTTTGAAGAACAACATCCATCTCTTCTTAATGAAGTAAATCAACATTTTTCTGTAGTTGAAGGGTATTTTTGTTAACCCTTCTCTAATATTTTCCAAGAGTAATAAAGCTTCATGTGACTAAGAATAAGTCATTCCCAATGGCTTTGTTTAGGCTAAATAAAATCCTACTCTCCAAATTCTTGTGATTTTAGTTAAAGTTTGGACTAAAAAATCTAAAAAAAAGACCAAAAAATTTAGTAATGAAAACCTTTTGGCATTGCTGATGGATGTTGTCTCAAAAAACTAGGTCACTAGTTGATCGACATTCATTAAAAAAAAGAGAAAAGACATTAATGCAATAAAAATGTTTTTTTCCCTTACTTTTGATTGTAGATTCATTCCCTTATAGCAAAAATACTTTTTTATTCTTACTATAGGATAGAAAACTTGTCATTATAGGTGAAAAACTTGCTATTACAAGATAAAACTTGTGGCTATATGATAACACTTGTTGCTATAGGACACATATTTTCTTATATGATGTCTTCCTACATTCCATCCTACATCAAGAATTTATTCCCACTCAAAATCTAGTGTATGCCATGTTCACCACTCTACATCATCATTTGCATATTTATGAAAGGTATTTCTATAGGTAATATGGTAATTATTTTATATTTATTTCTTATCATGCATTTTAATTATTTCTAAAAGATCATGAGACTTATTTCTATTAATGTGCCTTTGTATCCTCTCCTTATCACATCCACTTACCATCTCCATCATTTTTGATGTGACCATTGACACAATTTCTACTGCTACCCCTTAATCTTCCCATGAGTGTTTTTTCCACATCAACCTTGACCCCTTGAGGACAAGTGACATATTAAGTTAGGAGGAGGTTTTTCATTAATTCAATAGGATTATTTCACCTCTCAATATTAAAGTCACAAATCATTCTTCTATTACCCAAAACCCTTGCTACAAGTACCCAGACCTTCAATTCACATAATATGGGAGGCAAGTTTTTGAATCATGAACCACTAGATATTACCCCTTGACCAATAGCCCAAAAATATTGGCCTTGTTTTATCATATAGGATGGGTGTAGTATTTTGAGAAAATATAGTCCCTGGATGAAGTAATTGTGGAGGAATTTGATGGTACATTGCATAATAGTTTGGCCGCCATAAAAGGGATGGAAGTAAAGTTGATAGAAATAGCCATCAATAGAGTAACTCAAATACCTAAAATAAGGAAAGAATAACAAGAAAAATATGATGTTGAGGCTAAGAAATTAAGGTTTAATAGAGTATATGAATGCCTAAAAACCTTAAAAGAGGGAACCATAAGTTGTCTCTACTAAGAAGATAGGATAAGGTTGCTGAGTTTATCTCTATATTTTTTATTTATGAAGGAAGGTATTCGATGTTGCATGGAATATACTTCAAGATCCTAAATCATTTTTAGCATAGAGTGGAGATAAACATTCCCAACTTTTTGCTTCATATGATCACCAAAATGTTGAAGGATTTTCAAAAAGGTAATTTTAAAGGTCTCTCCCACCATTGTCTCATCTAGTTACTTGTTAAAGACTAATTATAAAGAACTAGGCCCTACATTAGCTGGGAGTAATTTCTCCAAATACCATGAAATGAAGAGATTGATAGAGAAGGAAATGAATAGAGTGATAAAGAAGGAAATGAACTATAAGAATAATTGAAAGTTGAGGAGTAAAAATTAGAATAAATTGTCACTACATAACCATAATAAGTTGTAGTGGATAACCTTCCTACAACCACACAAGAACCTATGGAAGAAGGTATTCTTGCAATAACACAAGAACCTATATCAAGGTATGAGAGAAAGAAAAATAGGACACTCATTCTTTAGCCTAATTTATATGAGTTTAAGGAGGAATTCACATCTTATTCTAATAAAACCAAAGTAACTTCCACTCCTCATAGATCTCATAGATTAAAAATAAAAATGAGAACTAAACCTTCTTCCATTATTCACATAAATAAAGAATCTAGGGAAGAAAGGAGTACTAGTAAAAATTATTCTATTGAGACCAAAATAGATAGTTAAGAATATTTTATAGTATTCCATTAGGATGAAGTAACAGAATTTGAGCATTGTTTTGAAGAATTCCATGAGGAGCCAATTAAGCAAAGTCTTGAAGAAGTGCAAGAAGGAGAAGAACAAGTTGAACAGAATCTTGAAGAAATGCATGAAGAATAAGAACAAGTGAAACATAATTTTGAAGAATTATATGAGGAAATAGTACATGAATAATTAGAAAAAATATATGAGGAATTCATGTAGGAAGAATCTTAATAATTGGAATAACCCATTGTAGTGGAAGTGGAATTTTCCACTCTTGAGCAAGCTTTGCAAGAAATTGAGAAATTAAGGAAGTAACTGCAAGATCAATCTAGTGGAGGTCTAGATGCACTTAATGAATCAACTTTTTAGATATAGCCCTAAGTTAAGGATCACCCTACAACCAATGCTCCATAACCTTCTATAGAGGTCAATTAATAAGAAGAACCTAAAGCTGCCCCTGAGGTCAAGTATCAATCTTATTTTCTAATATCTTCTGAACTATTGAATTGGATCAGTAAGCAATTTGAATATCTAAACGTACTAAGGAAAAAAACAAGAAATTGAAAGAGGAAAATAATTTTAGGGAAGATAACATCACTAAACTAAAATATAAAGTTGAGGGCATGGATGGTATAACACAAGAACCCCTTGATTGTAGGCCTCCTGTAAAAGTTTATTTAGTTTATCTTGAAAAATAATGGCACAAGTTTAGATTTAAAATAATTTATTTTGATATGTACCCTAAATATATTGATCCCATTTCCTTATTTTCCACTTATAAATTTAGTTCATAGGAAGAAAAATCTTAATTGTGCAAGTTTTGCCTACACAATTATGTTATTCCATATGATAGAAAAAGGAATCCCAATCTATATATTAAAGATGTCTAGTTGCAAGCATTTTCATCATATTTGTCAAATGAATATAAAAGAGGAAGAGAAATAGAATAATATAAGATAAATCAAGATGAAAGATAGTTACTTTTAAGGGTGAATCAATGGCAATTGATGTTGTATTACCTGAATGGGACAATATCATGTTAAATAAAGAAGTTAGAACTTGGTTTGGATAAAAATGTGATAAGGTTAAATTTGTTTTTTAGGGTTGAGAACTTATGCTAGTCCTTCAACTAAAGAATCCTATATCAAACATTGAAATGAACTCACTACTACATAGAAGAAGAGGGATCCCTATTCTCCTTTTAATTTAAATGTGGCATTTAATAAGACTACAAAATATAATATTATTACAGGTGACATGGAACTAAAATTATTGAACCTAAAGTTCTAGGTGCCCCTATTCTAGTATCATGTTCTAGACTAATAGGACAAAATATTAGTAAATGAAGCTTGAGAATCTAAAATTTGGAAAATATTTGAGCAAAGGTGGGGTTTTTATGCTCATCTTGCCAAGGGTGCTATAAAACCCATTAATTTTAAAATTATTTATGCACTAGGAATAAATAAGTATGGTTCTTGAGTTTGAGTAAGATCTTAAGTTGGGGGGAGGGGTGTGATTATCCCCATAAATGCCCTATTATTATGTCCATCTATTGTATTCCTCCTGCTTATTTACCATACCTATAAACACTTTTCTATATAGTTTCCTAATTTCATAAACCATTTAACATTATGGTTTCAAACTATTTTGAATAGTTAAAATTATTTATTGAAATTAAATATATGACAATTATCTATTGCTTTAGGATACTTTTTCTATTAATGTGTTTGTAAGACGTTTTGGAGAAATAAATATATAGCACAGAACATCTTGCAGCAAAAATAATCTCATCACATAGACCATCCTACTAGCCACTACATGACCAAAGCCACAAATGATTATTTTTTAATTCTCTTTTAAACAAATCATAAGAACAAATCTAACCTCTATGGAGCTCAATAAGGAATTATTTTAAGAATGAAATAACTCTATTTGTCCTACAACAAAGTCACAAGATTCACACGAAGAATGTCTTTAGTGAAAAGGACCAATTTTAGTTATTCTAATTTGAATGTATCTTAGAATATAATACATATATTAGTTTTCATAAAAAAATCTCCTCTACATTATATAAATAGATATCAGTAGAGTTGAGAGTTATATAAAACAATATATATTTAATAGAGATCATTAGAAGTACACTATGTTAAGCAATTGTGATTGTAACTTCATACAAAAATTCATTACTACACTTTTGATTAATATGAATGAGAAATTCTAAGTTCAATATAGTATTTTAAGAGGAAGGGTTGAAGCTATATTTGAAAGGAGGAAGGGCCCCCTTTGGAAGGCTATAAAAACAATCCAACCCATCTAGTTAGTAAAACATGTTATTTTATTTCCTTAAGCATTGTGTGTTTCATTTTTGAAATGTGTAATTCACACTCTTGTTTAAGATTTATATTAGGGAGATTCCCATGCACAAGTATCTATTTTACTATACTTTATTTATGTTTCATTTCAAAAATTTCATTTACTACACTTCAACATCTTAAATACAATTAGCAGAATGTCAAATTAGAGATTGAGTGTGCACATAGAGTTACATCATTCTATCAAGTCTATATCATTAGGCTAAAATTTAAATGAGGTATAAGCTAAAAATCCATGGTTAATATCCTTGTTCATTTTTATTAAGATAATTATATCTAATTGTGAATCAATTTCTAATCAAGGACCTCTTGATTGAATGTAGCCTTGTGTAATCCCATAGACTTGAGCACCAAGATGTCCAACATTTATTTTACAACATTGGGATCTTCCTCATCATCACTATCATGGGTTATATTCTTCTCCACATGGTATAATAAATAAATTTAATTCTTTTCTTCATTGAATAAATAAATGGAATTAAAATTGGTGCCTGGAATACTATGTTCATTCCATATGAATAGAGAAATGGAACTTGTTATAGTTTGGCATCTCCACACATCCCTGCTTCAGCCATGGTTTCTAAATTTTTGATTAAGGGGATCATGGATTGTATTGATGTCACATTAATGCACATAATTACTTATCAAATTAAATAGATAACTTTAAATTTCTTCAGTAGATAATAATTAAATGTAAATGTAAAGCCTTGATACTAAAAGCTTTAAACTCTAGATTTTTAGAATTTGAAATTTGAGATACAAATCATAAATGGAAAGTATTTTTAACTTTTTCTTAATTAAATTTGGGTGGATATTTAGTTTTGTTCTAATGGCTTTGAAAATCCACTTTTGGAAACTAGCTAATCACTACCTTCGATTTGTTCATGCATCATTTCATCATAGGCTTTACGTTTCCCTTGAGGTGACTTGGCTTTATAACCACCAAAATGATCCCCATTAGCATTTAATTTAAAATAATTACCATCACTTACTAAACATCCATGTGATATTTAGGTGTCATATTTGACACATGTTTGACACTTATTCCTTCTCATGCACTCCATCTTTTTATTTTAAATAATTGTCTAGTTAAGTGAGCTACACAATATTCTACTAGGTGGCATCTTCTAATTGGATTGATCCTCATTTTGATGTTGCCTAGTTCAACCCGTTTTGATTTTGGGTTGATGTGGCCTTGGAACCCCTACCATTTTACCAAGTGGAAGGCTCTCATTGGCTTTTGCTATCACATGGATTTGTTATATGAAACTCTTGATGGACCCAACTACTATGACACTTAGCCACATGTCATCCTTTGATTGGATTTCTCTTTACTAGTTTTCATAATTTAATTTGATGGTGATAATACCATGGGGTAAAGGGGTCCACATGTCATCATCTTATGGTTTTTAGTTGGTAGGTGTCTTTTACATAGCATCTAACTATCTGAGGTTTAAGTGATTAGTTTCTAGGTGTTAAGTTTTTGTGCAATCACAAGCCTTGATATATTGATTATTACACCTTAGTTATGTGGGGGGGGGGGTGTGAGGGATAATAACAAGTACCAAGTATCATGATGTGATTGGATCACTATGTTAGAGGACCTTTTAAAGTAGTTGATATCTTAGAAGGCTATGATTGGTCATGACGTGGCATGCCCTAATAAGGTCATGAATCTTTTGTAGGTTGAAACATAGTGATTGAGTGACAAATGGCACATTCTATTTGGGTCATTAAATCATAGACCTTTTTTAAGGCCAAAGTGTATATGACTAAGTCCCAAAATTTATATGATTGAGTAACCAATGCATGAAATGTTGTCACGTGTCAATCAAGGCTAAGTTCACATTAGGTTTCTATGTAAAGGCAAATCAATGTGCAAAGTTAGCAAATTACCTGATAAAAGAGAAGAGATAAGTATTAATTGATCAACTCCAAGTATAAGATCCAATTTGGACCCTCATTTAAAACTAAAAATCAAGGTACATCTTAGTATCATATTTACAATTTTTAATTAAGCCAAAGTAATACAATGGTTAAGTAACCTTAATTAACTAACTCTAATTATGTTTTAGGGAGCATAACTTGAATTTAAAATTGTAACCCCTTGCAATAACACTCTTAAACAATTTAGATCATTAGAAAAGCAATAAACTTAAACACTAGTAAAACATTTTTAAAAGGTACTTATTAATATTTGTCATGGACCAACATGACTTTTAAACTTTTAAAATCATACAAAGGGTTTTCTATCATGTGAAACAAATGGTAAGGTATGTCCTAGGGTAAATGACCCAAAATTTCATAGGGTCACAAAATTTGGGAAAATGGGATGTGTTGAACTCAACAAATACCAAAATCAATCATAAATATTAATTACTACCCTATTAAGGCCCTCCTAGTAAAATTCTATTGGTGTATATTTTAAACACATAACAAAGTTGGGAAAACATGAAAGAGGGGTGGAAAGAATCAACAGATAATAGATCTCAAAATACACTTCATTTAAGTCTTCCTTATAAAACCTACCTATTGGTGTGCATTTTAAACACATAATAGAGTGGGAAAATCATAAAGGATGGTCTAAAATAATAGTTAGATAATAGATCTCATATTACACTCTATCTTGGCCTTCTTTCTAGTGATAATCTATTTGTTGTACATTTGGCACAACACACAAATTCTATTAGGAAAAGAGGAGATGAAATGTTCAACTGGTGAGGATTCCCCCTCTCCTCTTCTGCCTCTCCTAAAAGGAAGTAATACCAAAATAAACTTCCCAAGGATCTCTATCTACCATCTCATGAAAAATTAGATACCTTGGTTTGTTAATGCAAGTTCTTCTATATAAGGGGCTCATTTGTAGTACATTATAAGACTTATGAAATAATATTTGGTCTCTATTTTTCGTAAAAGAAACAACTCATTCAAATTTATAAATTATTTCATAGTTTAATATCACTTTTTATTAATATAAATTATCCATAAATGCTTCAATAATGATAAGAGAATGAAATAACATGTAATCATGATATAGATGCAAGAAAATATTATAGTTATGAAACTAAATTACCTATTCTAATATAAGAAAAAAATGAAGATAAAGAGGGAAATTAGGGAGAAATAAAATATAAGATCATTTTATAATGAGGATAATTCTAGATCTATTATATAGATAAATCTCTTAAAAATAATCTCTATTTGGCCAACATAGCACAACCAAAAAGTACAGATGCTACAAGAGTCTGAAGACCAATTAGCTATATAGAAGAGGGAAGTAAATTCATCATAGACATTCACAAAAAATGAATATCACTCACAAAGATTTCATATAAAATATGATTGATGAAACACAATTCTAAGATTCATCAATACTCAAGTGAGTTACATAAAGGTTTTCAAATAACCTCAACTCAAACAAAAAATGGAAAATATAAAGTAAGAAAGTAGGAAATATAGGAAATGAAAATGGCATACCCCTCTACTCTATCTCTAATTATAGATTAATAAATCCTTATTACAACAAATAACTAGACTTTTATAGACAATGCAAACCTATGGGATCACTTATCATCCCACTACAAGTTGTTATCAATATTAAATGGGACATGCCCACTTGAGTCTAAATTAGGATTAAATCATACACAATACCAATGAAATCAAGATGAAGACCATGCTAATTTATCTCTAAATTTAATATTAGGTAGCTTAAGTCATTGAAGATCCCCTTAGGATATATAGTTTACTATACTTTACTCAGTAACAACCTTGCCTAATTTAGGTAACACCTTGTAATTTATGCTCTCACTTGATCCCAATGTATATCCAAATATTATGATTATCAAAACTACTTGATTTTTTATTAAATTGGGTCCCATGGTATATTTTACCAATACAAGAGAATACTTGTTTAGATCTAATTATATTCACAATATAATTTATGGATATTGATAGCGTAGATGAGCAAAACAACCTTAAATTTAGACCTTGATTTAGCTTAGGTAGGTCCATTTATCTTCACTAAGAAGACCAAACTACATATCTATCTCTTGTTATAATATTTCTTGAGTGAGGGCCCCATGACCTTTTGTATTATCATTATACTAGGGTGTGGTGATATCTTGAAAGAGGAATTATCTCTCTCACTAGGATCTTGCATGTCTCAGTTATGTATTTGATGCATATTAAGGACTGAGATTATTCCATGTGGCATCATCTCAAGCACTCACTCTAATATACCTTTATACATCACTATCCTAAATAGGTTGAGAGTGAAAGGAAATGATATGTTACCATGTGGAATCATCCCATTCACTTGGAATACCTACCACCTACTTACTTTGCATTGACCATCATGGGGGACCAAGGAAATAGGATTGTTCCATGTGTCATGATATCAAGAATCTAGAAGGTCCTTAGGTATCTCTTTATTCAAATTTTTCTAGAGAGGTAGAGCCCTAATATATTAACAAGTGTTAGTTCCTCATTTAATCTAAACCAATACCAAATGAGATATCCATTAGCTTTTGAATATATAAAATTAGTCATTATACTCTAAATTTGTCAATTTTAACTTAAAATGGATAAGTCTAGAAGTCTAAAAGGAAAGATGAAAAAGATCATAAAATTAATAATTAAAAAATGGATTTACATATTTATTCCATTTAAAAAATAAGTGGATAAATATTGAGATCAAATAATAGATAAAAAATAGTCAATTTTAAGTTAATTAAGGGATGGATTGTACCTAAAATTGAAAGACTTGATAAAATTTAAACACTTTAGTTCAAAAAAATAAAATCCTAATTTTTGATAGTCTTGATGAGATAGATGACCATAAAATTTAATCTCTTGAAATGTTGGCATGGATACCAACGTGTTTTCTAGTTGGCATGGCCATGCCACACAACAACTATTTTATCATATGGGGCCTAATTTAGTGTCCACTTGTGTTGTTAACATATAAAACTTTGGCACATCAAGATCTTGACACTTGTCAAGATCCCATTTATCTAGGG
>JARHVA010006568.1:377500-390000 GCA_037957365.1 Torreya grandis | reverse complement strand
TTAAGTATATATTGAAATATAAATATTCAATGTAGATTTTTGATCCAAAATTCAACTCAAATAGAGGTGCATGTAAAGAAAGCAAGGAAGGTGCAAGGGTGAATTTAAATTTTAGTTGACTAAAAGTTAAACTTTAAAAGGATGGAGAGTGATAGAAACAAGAGTGGAAGTGAGATGGGATATAATTACGGTGAAAATAAATAATGTGTGAGAAATCAAGTTATAGATGTTGAAGTTAGAACATGGACAAAATATGATGAAACTATGATAGTTTATAGGTGACAAAGACACAACCAATGCTTAAAATGATGAAACTACTACATATGATGAGACTAGAATATAAAATTTATAAAACTCCCTAGATATAATGAGAGCACTGTGACAATTTACAAAACATTCATGGAATAATGTGTCATATAGGGGTAGTCTCATAATGGTGAAGTATAATTTTGTCATTGAAACTAATAGTTTCATCTCAAATGGTGGAGATTGAAAACTAAGGCAACAAAAAATCATAAAAATAAACCAAAATTATGAAAGAGAGTCAAAGGGGGATATTTAGATAGGAATGTCATAGAGAACCATATCAGGGTGTACTTTTAAATATCATTACATTATTATCATATTAATTATATAAATGTCAAATTGTATAATTTTTGGGTACATACAAAGAAGTGACCTATGATTATATTAAAATTAATTTTATAATGTTGAATGTAAGGGTAAATTTTATAATAGTAATGGATTATGATTGTGCACATTTGATAAATAAACTACTAGTGATTTATCAAGATAATATGATCATGTTTTCATAATAAATGTATGAATATATGGATCAAATATAAATCATTATTATAAGGTGAAAAAAATATTGAATATCAATCAATAAAATAAAAAATCAATATTCAGTGTGGAAAGAGGGAAGTTACTAGGTCATATAATAATAAATAATTGCACCATGATTGATCTAGAGAGAGTTAAAGATATAGATAAGTACTAAAGCTATGATCTAAAAGGTGGATGTAATAATTATTTTGATAAATAAATTTTGTTAAAAATTTCATCCTAAATTTATTTTAAACTAATATTACAATATGTTAAATAATTACTATGTCATTGAATGGGATAAAAATTACAAACATGCTCAAGTGATCTTTAATACCAATTAGTTAAAGGAGTTTCACATATTTTATTTTGGTTCCCTAGATATTGTTGCTATGGTATTATTAAAAAATAGTGATGAAAACTAAGAACAACCAAAACCTTTATAAAAAAAAATACTACATGTTGAAATTAATTTTACTATCATTAAAAAATAATCAAATGCACTTATTAAGGTAATAAAATAAAGTCATGCATACTAAGTGCTAAGATAAAATAATATTTAACCCACATCATGGTTAAGGACATAATTATATAATTATAAAGTTTAGGAAAAATATAAAAATGAGTCAACCATATCCAATAATTTTATCTATATGTACATACCATAAAGTTAATCATGGAACAAGGATTGGCCAAACTGAAGCCCAAGTCAAAATTAAATGTAGTGGATGTGAATGTGTAAGAGGAGGAAATTATTAAAATTATTGGTAAGATTGAATTTTTTGAGTAATAAAATAATATATTATATCATAAAATTATTTTTTCCCATATATAAAATAAAAACACATAAAATTTCTAATCACATAAAAGAGATTGGCATGGAGAAACACTGGAGTATTAATGAGGTGTGTCAATGACATATAATCTAGATAGATTGTAATATAAATGAATGGAGGAATATTTTTATTTAATTAATTATTTAAAACTATTTTCCATAATATTATCAAAGAAGTTTTTTTGTGGATCACTCTTTTCAAAGATGTGCTAAAAATGGTTAAAAAGTGTGATCTTTGTTAGAGGTTGCTAGAAAAAATGAAGTACGAACTCTCCAACTCATGCCAGTAGTTTTGGAATATCCATCTCAAAAATGGTGGATGTATTTTTGGGATACATCACAAAGAAATATAATATTGGATATATGTGGATCATGGTGACTAAAATTTATTTCACTAAATTGGTTGAATATATATGTAAAAAGGAGTTACTCACTAGGTAGTAATAAAATTCTTATAGCATAATAATATTAAAATATTTAGAGTATTAATAAATATATTAATATATGATTCCATCTATTTTATATTAAAATACTTTTCTAAAATGTGTAAAGAGTAAGGTGTATATTTAGCATATTCCTCTAATTATTATCCATAAGGAAATGAGCAAATAAAATCAAGCCATAATAAACTTGATAAAAATAGTCAATTTAACATTGGAAGTAAAAATAAATGAATGAATGGAAAAAATTATAATATATATATGGTATGATAAAAAACTATTAATATATTGAAAAGGAAGATCATATCTAATTTGATATATGGATTGAAAGTAAATATGCATTTGATCCTTAAGTTGCTTATTTTCAAATTTATTCATAAAACTGATGAAAAGGGATAAAAAAATATATCAATGAAACTTAATAAAATTATTGGGTTAGATGAAATTATAATATATTTTCATGAAATAAATGTTAATTTCAAAGAACAAATGAAAATATTTGTTGATAAGAAATTAGATTCTAGAAATTTCACGTTTGGAGACCTAGTAATCTTATGCGATAGTAGACATGAATACAAATGAAAGCATGAAAATTTTGACCCATTTTGGGCTAATCCATAATTAATTCATATAATAACAAATGATAATGCATTGTTATTAAGGTATATCAATGGATAACTATTAGATCCTCCGGTGAATGTGAAATATCTATATAATTTATTTCAATAAGTGCCATTAATGCTTATACAATTTATATAATATGTTTATTTATCTCTTTTTATGTTTCCCATATCTCATTTTGGTTATTTTTTTTATTTCCATGATGGTTTTTCATGTGTATTTGTGCTTTTTTAATAATTCCCCTATTTTTATTTATTGGTTGGGTACAATATTAAGTTATAGGTAGGTTGTGATGGATCTAGTTAGATTAATTTTATGTAGATAATATGATATATTTAGGGTATTATGCTTAATACATGAATATCTAGGATCTAGAGATAGATAAAAGAGATATATGTCCCCACTCTAGAACCAAATTTGGTATTTAAAATGACCTATGTGAAACTTTTAGTTTTACATGATTAATACATTAAAAATCATTAATTTTATATAAGTTTGCATTAATATGAATCTACTAAATTTGTGTGGAAGGTGAATTTTTTTCATCTAAATGTTTGAACCATTATTTGTAAAAAAATAATCATTTAATCCATAAAGGTGACAAATAAATAAATCACAAGTGATGGTTTTGATTTTACATGCTTATAAATGAGAGAGATAAATGAATAAGGTAACAAATACCCAAATAAAATTAAATATCAATGTGTAATGAATATTGAGATATCACTTAACAGTAAGAAATGTAAAGAACATTAGGCATGAAGACACATATAAAAGAAAATGGTTATTGTTTTATCAGATTTGACAATAATAAAAGGACCAATTGGTGAGAAAAAGAAAGAAAAGGGATATATAAATATTAATATGTCACAATAACTATTAGGTTAAGGTAATTTAAATATGACAAGTTAATCTCATAATGAAGATAATGTGGGAGAATCAATTTTTTTTTATCTCATCTCATCTAATGATTAATGAGTTGTATGTAGAATCCTGAAAACCCAAATATAGATGAAGTAATTAAAGATTATGAATCATAAAGGTATTAAAATAGGATGATATAGTATTTAAATTTAAGTAAATTTAACAATTAAATAAGTATTACCTTTTGGGTTATCACCATTGAGAAAGTAAAAGTTACAAGGTTTGACCCATATACTAGACAAAGAATATATATGTGAAAATGATTATTTTTGGGCATAATATTGATAGGGGTAAAAATATATTAGAAAAAGGATGCAAAAAATGAAAACAAAATGGAAGGATTGTTCACCCTTAAGGTCATAATCCTATAGAATTTAAAGATATAAGGATGAAAAAATAGAGAAAGCCATGTATAACAAATTTGGTTGTCATGTTTTTTATTTTGAAATAAATATTATGTCATACTTAAAAGTGAAAGGGATGAGAGGGATTATAATTAAATAGGAGTCATTTCATTGTTTATATTTTGTAAAAGGATAATATGTGATTAAAGAAATAAATAAATAGAGGTAGTAATTAACTACCCACCCTACCTTATTTAAATTAATTCATTTGTTTGTGTTTATCTCCAATGGAGATAATTATGTATATATTTTAAAGGTGTAAAATTTGAGATTAATTCAAATATATTGTACAATAAATTTATTCCAAAACATGTGACTCTCCATACAATTATAGTTTTTAAGTAAGAAAATTTAGTCATCCTTTTTTTTGTTATTTCTATAAATAATGGAGTCTTATTTTTGACAAACTAATATTATAACTAAAGAAAAACATAGATGAATTTGGAAAATATAATGAGCCTTCAAACTCACCATTATCACAAAGGCATGAAAAGAGACACCTTACTAAGGAAGAGAATATAAACAAATGGGATTAGTATGAATATCTAGGAGTAGATGAGGTATATTATATTAATCAATTTTAAGGTAGTAACTTATATTTCAATTCATACGATATAGGAAAAAATGTAGGTTAAGATAATTCTACATGGATATATGATTTGGGGAAGATTTTGGTCCTAAGGCTTTTCGAGAACCCAAATGTTATCTCATAAAATATAAAGCCTTATGTTTCATTATTCAGGGTGGTAAAAAAATTATAGGATAAAGTTTTATTAGACTTTAATTCCACTTGTATTATAGAAATATTTTAATTAGCTACTACGGATTTTAAATAAATAGACCAAAAAATGGTTTATTTTAGGCACATGAACATTCAAAACATATATAGAAATACAAAATTAAAAATACATCTATATAACAAGGAGTGTATGAATTATAAGTATAATTATATACATGATGATATAATGAAACACTTCAAGGTGTATATTATTTAATTATATTTTAATGGTACTATGTCCATCATATCAAAATTTTATCAAGAAGATGATATATTTTTTATCAATGCTAGAGCGGTACTCCTAGTAGACACTTTTAATTATCACAACCCAATCTTATGAGTATGCATCTATACTCTTAATATATTGATGAAAAATTAAGTATTAAAAAAATAAGGAATAATAAATTTAATTCCTATTCACCCTTTTCCATATTTATTATTCAACACATTGAAATGAAATGACTATGTATTTACATGTAAGGGAATGGGTGCATGACACAAAAAAATACTATTATTTTAAAGCTAGTACAAGCTTGGTCATGAAACTTGGATTTTTTTCAATTTGAATAATTTTAAAGGATTAATTTATAAAATCCATATACAATATGTTTCATGGAAAGTAAAGGTTTTCACTCATTATTTATTCAATAAAAGTCTTAAGTCCATTGAAATTCACCTCAATAGGAAATAAACCCACAAAATTGGGTTGATAGGTGGCTATTAACACATGGGATTATTATTATATTTTATGGCGTTTATGTAACCCATTTTGTTTTATATGATCATGTACCCTTGATAACCATATTACAAAAGTTAAGTAGACAAATTGTCTCAATTAAAGAACATTTTGGTAAAGTGGGGGAAATTAATTTCTAGAAAGTTTTAGGTATCATTTAAAAATAATATTTCATCATTGATGCATACTATTCATACCTTACAAGATAAATATTTATTTTTATGGAGAATGATGATGAAGATAAGGTTGATCCTAAAGCATTTATAAATTTAATAAGAGAAAATATAAAATAAGTATATATTATGATGGACATATTAAAGACAAATAGCCTTGTAGAAACTTTATAAGTTTGGTAAAGAAAACAAGTTTTAAGTAGGCCTAATATATTTGATCAGATTATAAGGAAAATAAATAGATAACATATAGTGACATACCCTAATATAGATGACCTCATTAAGCAGATGAAGAAGATCATAGAAAATATTTTAAAGTTAGTTGAACCCATCAAGGAAGAAAAGCGATAGGCGTATAAATATGACGACGAATATTTTTGAGAGGTATTAATTCTCATTACCTCACTATATCAGGAAACTCAAATGATTAATCTTCATAATTAAAATCCTACAAGAGATATAGTAACTATAAGTCACAAATTTATAGAGCAACCAACCTAGTTATACAATAAGAACCACAAAATTCTATACATAGTGAGGTTATTGGTGAGTTAAATTCATAAAATACACTATAATGTGTACCTATAATAAATATTTAATCATGAATAAGTTTAGGAATCACTAAAAGAAGGTCAGAGTGAAACTTGATTAATGTGTCTAATACTAAGGTTTATAAAGGAGACCCAATATTAAAAAAATCAAAGGTTTGTTAAAGATTGTGAGGTGTAAAAAATTAAAATAATTTAGTTCTATGCATTAGATAAATTATATTATTATATAATAGTGAAACATGATATTTTTTTGGAGTGACGATGATTTCATCAAAATTAAAGAGTTATAGGATTTTATTGCTACTTACACTAAAAAAAGATAAGGGAAAGCAATCTATGATTGAATAAGAGAAAAAATTGGCATATATTAGGATAACATAGTATATTATTAATTGAAACCATATAAATCTTACACATAGGAATAATTGATTAAAAAAACTTACCCCTGATTAGGCAAGAAAGGTTGTTAAAAATAGTGGTTAATTACTACTACTAGTTGGGACATTGCTCAAGTAATGAGTTTATATTAAATGATGCAATATTATGTTAAAATTATGGGATTTAGGTAATATATCAAATAGTAATATATTTATACATATTATAAGATTAATATTTCAATAAATATATAAATAAATTGGTCATATGGATAGTGGTTCCACTTCATAACAAACCAGTAAATTAGCACATTTCTAAAGACATAAAAATGAAGTTACTTATTCTCAAAGTAGGAAATATGAAAGCTAAAAACTAATATAAATTAGTGTGGTATTATTTTAGGTATACCTATAATAATTTAAATCACTTGAAATCCCACTTTATCAACATTTTTTTATGAAAATGTGATGTTAAGGAGAAAGCTTCTACAACTAAGGGTAACTATATACAAAAAAAGATGAACTCCAAGCTAAAATAGAAAAAAATTAGGATAAGAATTAAATATTTAATAATATCACCATTAACATTGCAATCCACTAAACCTAAAGGAGCTTATCACAAGGTAAAAATACTTGTTCGATAAACAATGAAAAAAATCATAACCAACTTTAGCTTTTTATGAAGCAAAGAAATTATAATGTTAATTTAAAGCACTAAAAGACAAATTAGGACAAGTTTATTGAAGTGGAAAATAAATTAAAAATATAAAACATGATTCTCTAAGGTGAAAAATAAGAATTGAAATCTTACAATAGAAAAAAAATTATGAGAGGATCCTCTTGTAAAAAAATAATGAAAATGAATGAAATAACAAATTTATATAATTCACAGAAGCACCAAAAAGATTATATTGATCATAGTCCACTTCTGAGGGGGAAAAATCCTTTGAGAAAGCTCAATACAATAAATTCATGGATTGCCTTCATTGGCCTCAACACTTACTTATATACTAAGTATAATCTAAGAAACTACTAATTCCCATGAATGTGGGACAAAAAAAAGTGCTCACAAGATGACTTAAAAAACATATGCATCCATAAATATTAATATAATAAAAACGTAAAGATAAGGGGTATAATGGGTTCCTAACATCCCCTCCATCTTAGAAAAATCTTTCTCCTCAAAGCTTCAGATGTGGGAATTGGTGTTAAATTTAAAATAGTGGTTCTCATGTTATATCATCTAGTTGTATTATGTGCCATTGAATTAATACCTATGTGATGGATTATGAGTAAATTTGTCATGTGTACCTATCTAAGGTTTCCTACAACTCAAAAAAGATGGATCCTTCATTATCAAGTTTTGGTAAAATAGTCTACACTTTGATATTTATGCCAAGAATATTATTTAGACAAGAAACATGAAAGACTTGGTGAACTTCAGAAGAAGGTGGGAACTCAAAATTATAATCAACTAACCTAGTTTTATGGATAATGTTATATGGCCCATAGAACATAGGAGCTAGCTTATGATGCCCTTTCAACTTTAGGGAAGATTGATTATATGGGTGTACGTAAAGAAAAACCATATCACCTACATGTAAATTGCCATTATAATCATGTTGATTAGCCTGTTGTTTCATTATATTTTGTGTCATATTAAGGTTATCCCACATAGTGGTGAGGATCTGATCTTGGTTTCAGAAAAGTGAGTTGACCACTTGAACTAGTGAACTACTAGGGGTGTATGGAAGGAGCAATGGTGGTGCTTGACCATACACTACTTCAAAGGGAGTCATATTAGTAGAATTATGTTTATTATGTATTATACCACCATTAAATGAGAGGGAGACACTTTTCCCATTGATGGTGTTACTTTTAGGTGAAGTAATGAAGGAATGATTCTAAGCAATTGTTGACAATTTTAGTATAGCCATCCATTTGTGGGTGATACCCAGACTCATCTTCATTTGGTTATCATTTCATCAAAATATTTTTGTCCAAAAATCTCTAGTGAAGGTTGCGTCATGATCTGAGACAATGGAATAAGGAATGCCATGAAGATGGAAAATCTAGTCCAAGAAAATTTGAGTGACTATGGAGGTGGTATAGGGATGGCAAAGGGCACAAAAATGACTATATTTAGAGAGGTAGTTAACCAAAACCAATATCACTATTTTCCCTCCAAATTTGGGGAGCCCCTTAATGAAATGTATAAAAATATATATCCAAATCATGCTAGGGATGGGCAAGGGTTAAAACAACCTATAAATGAGTGTTGTTTCACCCTTGTTACATTGGTAGGTATCATGTTCAACCACTATTTATTGAATTAATTTTTTTATTCCATTTTAAAATAATTTTTGTCATGCCCATTCATAATTTTTGACAAGCCCTAAGTTCCCTATAGATGGATAAGCATAGAGTTCATAGAATATAGCCTGGTAAAGATTTGTGTTTTAGGGAAGCAACAAGCATCCCTTAAATCACAAAGAAGCACCATCCCAAGAAAAATGTGGTATAATAGAGGGGTTAGTGGACAAATATTAAATAATTTAAAATAATGAGGAGTTAATGACATACCCCTAATTTGTAACATCCAACTAATTTGGAATAGACATGGAAATAATTGAATGGGAAGCTTGGTCTACAAATATGTGAGATAGAGTGTATGCAATTAGAAATGCATCATGTCTATAAATTAATCCTATCTCGATGAAGATAGAGCATACCTATAATTTGATTGGGAATAAATTTATTAAGTGTGAGCATAACCAATATGGGGATCTATAAGACCTAATTATGGGCTCACTTATCACAATACACTATGTTAAGGAGGGATCCAAAGCCTCCAAACTAACATGATCATGCAATAACCCTAAGGGGGTCCTAGGTTTTAATATTTAACTTATATTTAATAAAAAAAAGTAAATATAATCTAGTGATCACAAAATCTTGTGGCACAAATTGGGGTTAGAAACAAAACAATCTAAACTAAACATGCATATAAGAAATATACTCACATCAACGTATATGTAATCCTAATGCATGGAAGAGAAGCACAATTGCATTATTTATCTACTCGTATAAAGGAGAAATGAAGTTAGGAATAGTTACCTTTGAATAAAAACCCATTAAACCTCAATCTATCCCTTGGAAAAGGTGCTTCACAAGAGATTGTTATGGTATGTAAGGATAACAAAGACAAATCAACAATAGCTACATAACATATATATACATTCAGAAGATTTCTCCACAAGACAAGATCTATATCTATAAAGAAAGTATAGAACCCTAAGATTTATTCCTCAAGTATAATGTTCAATAAGTAGATGTTCATTCATAATTATTCTTATTTTCTTATCTATATTCAAATGGTTAGAAATTAACTTGTATATTTAGGTGGATCTTACCCTAAATCTTTTTAAATATGTCAACTGTATGGGGCCAACCTAGTCAACCCTTTATGCTTTTATGAGATAATTCACTAGGTCTAAAGCTATATCATCTAAATTGATAACAAGATCCAAAGTGAAAAAAACCACAAAATAGTAAAAGGTTGACCCAATTATCCCTATATATTAATCTAAGGGTGAAAATTGTATAGGGTTGAAATAGTCTACCTAGTACAAACAACTATCAAAAGGGGGATGAGGTAATGAATAAGAGGATAATGATGTGATAAATTATTAGAATGGGTAAAAATGAGATTAGTAAGCTTAGGGTATATGTTTTTAGGAGAAACGTGTGTGTATGGAAATTGGCAAAAGGGACAATAATCTTATGAAGCATGAATAGTCTGCCCACCCCTTTCTTAGTGCATCCCTTAAGGCATGCACTTAGAGATATTGAGACTCAATGGGTTCCTGAAAGATATAAATTTTTATTAAGTGATAAAATTTTGAAAAAAAATATTTGCATACATATGACCCACTCAAATCTCATCATTTCTCACGTAAGTGCAACTTAGGATGGTGCTTTAGGAATAGAACATGATAACACACAATTTTAATGCTAAGTAAAGTGTAGTAACTACAAAATAGGATAAAATAAAGGATAGTTTTTTTTTTTAAAAAACCTTTAATTACCTTAGTGTTTTATAAAAATAAGTATACTCCATTAAAAAGTCAAGGCACCCAATGTTTTAGATTAAGGTAAAATCAGGTTTTGAAGGGACCCCGAAACCCAAGTACAAAGAAAGAAAGATAAAGCCTCAACAACCATAGGCATAACCTAAAAACTACTACAGAGAAGTAGTAAAAATAGGTTTTATATGGACCTGAAACCACCAGAGAGACCACCAGTCAAAACCTAGATTAACAAAGATCTGGCTGCACCATAGACAGAAGATTACAAAAAGGAACCAGAGAACAGGACCAGAAAACATAACCAACAAGAAGAACCAGACTATTCTTCTAGTTCCAAAATCATTTTCACTATTTCTTTACCTTTCACAACAGTAGTATCCTAAGTAGTAGTTGCCGCCAACTTGGCTCCCTCTTGTGTATCCTTCTTTCTAAAGCTTTGTCTCGTCCTTTTGCTAGGCCCCTCCAAGGATTTGGTCTCCTCATTTACTCTTTTTCCAATATTGACAGCTACAACACAAATATTGGACATAACTTCCTCCATTTTCATTCTATTCTCCTTAATGAGTTCCCAAAGGTTATTCTCATAATCTTTGAGCTTGATGAGGATATCTCTTATCTATTTTTCCATGATGTTAATTTTGTTCCATGCAGCTTTCTAGTTATCTTCCATAATTTCCACTTTCCTTTTGAGATCCTCAATCTCCTTACACATCCAAGAATCAAATTGGAGAGAAGCCTCTACTTTTTAATTAACCCAACTCATAGGTGTGTGCATACCATCGTTCTGCCCCTTCTCTCTCCATTCCTTAGTATTCTTATTGGGACTGTTCCCACCTTCTTCAAAGTGATCCTCTCGGCCCCTTTGATACTATTCTTTGGTTCCAGTTTGAATTTCCATGTCCATTTCTTGATTGTCATCCTGAACTGTATTTTCCTTTTCATTTCTTGAAATAGGGTCCTCAACCGGGCCATCCTGGACAATATCTTCCTCTGACATATTCTGATTTTCCTCAGTTTCTTCCTTACTATTTTCAGGTTCCTCCTCTTTGCTGACTCCTTTCTCATTCTTCTCTTGACATTCTTCATCCTCATTTGAATTTGTATTCCAGCTTTCAGTTCCTTCTTCTTCCACCAAATTTTCCTCCCTAGGTTTATCAATTCTCTCTCGCTCTGTATCTTTTTCTACATTCTGATTATTGGCGCTAGAGAACTTGATTTTGTCTTTCCCTTTTACGATTTCACTCTTTCTGCTCCCAGACTCCTGATTTTTCCCCTGGTTAGGGTTCTTAACCATAGCTTTATTCTTGCAGAAGCCTTTAATTAATAGAATTAGGCCTTCATGTAGGATAGGATGCGTTTCCTTCTTCCTATGAGCAAATAAAATTTGGACCAAAGAATAGCGCAAGTAAAAGGGAAAAGACAGTCTTACCTTGTGCCTGAAATGATTAAGGAAGACAAATTGGAATTTATGCACTCTCTTGCTCCTTCCATCCAGGATGAAATACTCCCTTATACAGCATAAGACATCCCTCCATATCCCCTTAATCTGTTCCAATTCATAGAAATCTCCATTCTTGACCAGCTTCTGCTCTTTGACATCCATCTTGGGGAACTTACAAAAGGCCTCATTCAAAATGCTTGTCTGCTTGGAGAATTTAAGTCCATCCGTAGGCAACCCTATAACCTCTGCTATAAAATCCTCTGTAAGGTTCATAGTGATACCATGCAATGTGACCCTTTCATCAATCCAA
>JARHVA010006568.1:355000-372500 GCA_037957365.1 Torreya grandis | reverse complement strand
ATACTTAGCTATATATTTAGGTAGAACCTTTAGGCTGTGAAGGTCAATGATCAAGTGGGGATGACCTTGTCATCTAAGGAAGTGTGGTAAATACAATGTTGAGTCTTTGTCAATACTACAAGAATGTCATCACAAGGAGATTTATGAGAATGAGGTTGTAAGAAAGCATGAATATACAAGATGAGGTGGGGTGAGAGATTATAATTTTTAATTTTTAGGTTAATCTAATCAAGCTCATAATCATCAAAATCTAATAGGTTAGGAAGAATGCTCCCAATGAGTTCAGTTGTAACCTCTAGTTGAGTTAATGGGAAAGTTAAGATGTTGAGACCCATGGAATTAAATGTTAGGTAAAGGTTAAAGAGTAGGAATTTTGACTACACCATAGTCTTGGAATTTTTTGAAATTTCAAGGATTAGTGTCACCTTGAATCATAAAAATGGTTCTATTATGAGGTAATTTAATGCATTGGTAGGCAAACGAAGTAATGACTCTCATATGATGAGTCCACAACATGCCAATAAACATGTTATAATAAAGGGGAGAGTTAAATATCATCACCTTCATGTAAAGAAGATAGGTGGGATGGTAATGGGAAGACAAGTAAAACTTAGGGGAGGCATTTGAATTTTACCATATCCTTGGTAGGTGTTGTGTGTGGACTTGAGATTGCATTCTAAATATCTAAGGGTTTTGATAAAATAAATAGAGGAAGCACAAGTTCTATAACCTTCATCAATAAATTCATGATTAACTTATATATTACCTATATGGACACTAATGAGTATGAGGATCATCCAAATGAAGAAGAATCTCATCAAGAATCATAGTCTCAAGGAAAGAGAAGTGTCCATAGTTTCATCAACATTGATGAACTTATATTCACATTATTGTAATATAATATTTTTGGATCTAGATAAAGCTTATTTTCATATTTATAGGGGAGGATGAGGGATATTCATCTCAAATAATAGTTTCATAAGATGGTTTCTATGACATGGAAAATTCCTCATAAGCTCAAGGAATAGAATTTGGGATGGGATATTGGTGATCTCTGTGATGGGATTCCATTCATAATAGCCCATATGAAGGTTGTTATAAATAGGTGAATAGTGGTTAATAATATATTTGGAAGGAGGAATCAAAGTACATTGGAATTTTTGATAATTAAAAGTCTTATAACAAGGTTGTAAGTGATGTTCTAAAGATGAATTACTTGATTCAGGCTAATTTTGAGAAATGGCAGAAGAAATGTTAGTAGAAGCTTGATTGTAATTAATGTTGGAAGATGAAGGAATGGTGGTTAAAATATAATGGGTGGTGTTATCCAAGGTAAAATAAAAAATAGGATCATTAAAAGTTATAATTTCATCTTTCCCGAACTCATTTAAATTAGTTTAGGAAGAATCTTGGATAACATGATACATTTGAGATGAAGGAAGAGTGTAGATAGGCTATAAATCAATGAAAGCCACCAAAATTCATATATTATTCATGATAACCACATTATTTTTAGAAGTGGGGTCAATGAGACTTTTTATATTATTGGTGGAAGGGGTGGGCTTTTCTTGGTTGTCTTGAATAGTTTGATGATTAGAAAGAGGGTCTTTTTAGATATCTAAATGTGAATTATATTGATTTAAGGATTGAGATTTATCATGTGTTTTATAATTCTTAAAATAAATTTCATAGGCTTGTTGATGCTTTTGGATGATAGAATAATGATCAAAACATGACTAAGAAGAAAACCCATAGTTAAATTATGATTTTATTTATAGGTCTCATGAGAATGAACCCAACTAGATTAAAACCAATAAAACTTTTTAGGATCATACCAATATTTCATAAGATGGATAAGGTTAAGTTATCTTAGAAGAGGCATAGGTATATGCTTAAGAAATTGATTTGAAGAAAAAGGTTTGTGAACGTTAATGTTATTAGGTGATGATAAGTGAGGATTGATATATTTTTGAGAAGGAGGAGATAGTTCTAAAGATTGGTTTGGAATGATAGCTTCAACATTTTGAATGGTATCATAAGAATAAGTAACACCATCATTGGTAATATTACTATTTTTATTTTTAAGTAAGAGATGAGGACCCATAGAAGGTTGGGGTGGTTCAAAATGATGCATAATGAAATATTAACATTTAGTTTGGTCAATAGCCTCTTCTAAAGTGTGTGAAGAGAAAATTTGGACCCAATATTGTAATTTAAGAAAGAGGGAATTAGTAAATATATGGAAAATATTTTCATCATCCATGTTATGTTCACATTTATTTGATAAAGTTTTACACCTTTTAACAAAGGCCTAAGCAGTTTCATTTTGGAGTTGTTTACAAATTATGAAGTGGGCCAAAGTGTTTTCAAAATATCATTAGTTTGGAATTATTAAACTAAAGCATTCACTAAATATTCCAAACTAGCAATATAATGAGTTCTAAGTTTATTATACCAATCCAAGGCATCAATTATGAGGGTTTTTGGCCAATAGTTTGGTAGCAGAAAAAGTGTTCAATTTGAATCAATCCTTATAGAGATTTACAAATGTTTTAAGATGGAGTGTAGGATCAGTTGATCCATTATAATAAATTGTAGGTGTGATTAATCCTATATCAATGTTATCAATTTGAGTAGTAAGATGATCATTCTTAAGATGCTTAATGGTTTTATTGATCAAAGGAGGTTTAGGGATGAGATTGCCTTGAAATTATCAAAGAGGAGGGGGAACATTTTAGTTATGTGTGCTCCAATCCATTGGTGGAGGATGAGATTCAAGATGAATAAGTAGTCTTGCATTCTCATCATTTGATTTATGTTATGAGATTGAAAGGTGTTCATTTGACTGAGTGTTTGTAATAATAGTTGGTGGGTTTCATTTGAATTATTTGAAGCATTAGAGTTAGTATTCATGTTGGTATTAGTGTCTTGGGTACTGTTATTGGTTTTGATAGGGGCTTGAGAAGAACTATGAGAGTGTGAGGCACTAGTGGAATTTTTTCTTGTGTAGCAAAATATGGATTAGTGAATGGTTGAGAGGAAGAAGCACTAGAAGCATGATTACCTTGGGTAGGAAATAAAGCACTAGTGGAAGGATTAAGGATAATGGATCTTATGAGAGGTCCACTAGATATAGAAACTACCATGTTAGTGTATATACTAAACATGGAGGTGGAAGAATTTAAATAATAAGAAGTCATGGTGTGAGAAGGGGTCATGATCAAAGGAAGAGGCTGATAATTAAAAAAAGTGGTACCCAAAAATATAGTTTATAATGTAGGAGTAGGTGAATGATGCTCCTTGGATTGACAACTAATCATAAGATTATATATGGTAGAGGGATATTTTCTATGATGTTGAGGAAATTCATAGATAAATAAGATAATTTGGGGGGTATACTCTAATTTGGGATGGATTATGCTATGAAGAGGTATTAGGAGGAGTTATATAGTTCATTGTGTGAGTGGTAATGTGAACATTACTAGAATCCAAAAGTGGATCCCTACTTTATTTATGGGAGACCTTATGAAGATTAGAAAAATTAGTCATGTCTATTGACTGCAACTCAATGTTATCATTAAGTAGAAATTCTATGATGAAGGGAAAGAAAGAAAGATGAGAAAGCAAAGAAATAGGAAATGATAGAAATAGTATAGGGTCGACTAGGTTGATCTAGCATAGAAAAAGTGTCTATAATAGTAAAAAGTTGATTGGGTCAATTTAGTATAATGAATAGAGCTTAGAAAAAGAGTGAAAAAGGTATTCAAAAAGTACAATGTCAACTGGATTGATCCAGTATAATGAATAGAGGTTGGATAAATGTACAGGGTTAATTGGGTTGACCTAGTACAACAGATAGGGAAAATTAGAAAGCCTATAATAGATTTTAAATTAAAACAAGATAATTTTTTCAAGTAATTTGAAAATTAAGAACTGAAGGGAAATGAACAATGATCTAGATTAATGCTAGCCAATCTAATTGAGGCACATAACACAAAACTTGTACTAATGTTAGCCAATGCAAGTTTTTGCAATACAAAATAAAATGGAGCAAAGAGCAAGAAATTAACTTAGAAAGTAAATAAATATCTAAATGGTCAAATTCGATATTTGTAAGATTATTAAGATATATTTTTAAATGTGAGTGGAATTTGGCTATAAGTAAGGAACTATAAATCAATCTAAGTATAGTTTTAGGTAGTTTGGGCTGAAAGGGATCTATATTTGTAATGATACATGTTTGGTATTGAGGCCTACCCCCTTACTTCACACACTAAAATGATAAGGGTGTTGGGTGCTTAGCCAGAGTACATGATTAATAACATTTTATACTTGACTAGAACATCAAGTTAGCTTCCCCTTTGGTGATGAAATCGAAGTAGGTTAGCCTTAGGTAGTTAAATGTTGAAATGCTTGTTTAGATTTTTTTATTTCATGATGTGTGCATAAAATATAAAATAGTAAAACTAAATGATTAATTAAAGACCACCTAATTAAGCTATGATCTATTCTAATCATACAAGCAAAAAGAAATGAAAGTGTGAGATAATTACTATCATACAAAGTTAATTCTAACTTTAAAATAAGGTACAATGTCAATACAGTCAATAGTGTGTACACACATTACATAATAGGGTTGATAAGGTCAATATTTCACTAAAAAATTAAGTTATACAAATTAACATGGTCGATAAAGTTGATGCAGTTATCCAGATAACACATAAAATATAAAATTAGGTTGACAGGGTCAATCCAATTGATTGTACAAGGGAAATTTTAAAGACTACAAATTATGAAAGGAAAGACTATAAAGAAATAGAGATAAGGATAAAAAGGAACCTTGGTGAATCAAAGATACAGATAAGGAAGATTTTTTTAGAGAACCTTGTGGAATGATTTTAAAACTTGCTAATTGGGTCGATTAGGTTGATCAAGCTCTATAAGAACCTATTTCTATGTGCCTATATTATATGGGGTTGACTGGGGCAACTTAGTATGCTAAAAAAGATATTTAGAAGTCTCAAAATTATACTAGGTCAACTAGGTCGATCCAGTAGTCTATACTGGAAGTCTATAGAGCTAAAAATTTATACTGGGTTGACTAAGTTAACTAGTAGCCTGCACCTAAAAACCTACACATATAAATTAGAGTTGGTTCAATGCAATCAACCTAGTATGGAAAATATATGATAATAATAATGATGAAAATAATGAAATAAGTAAATAAATATTGAAAGGATCAGTTCACATTAGGTTCACTAGAATGTTTGCAATCAAAAAAACATCACGTCTACAAATCAATCCTAGCTCAAAGAAGATACAACATACCTACACTTTCAATTAAGATTACATTTTTCAAGTGGAAGCATGACCAAGATTAGGATCTGCTAGAATTGATTAGTGGATAAATTATCACAATACACTATGCTAAGGAGGTTTGCAAAGCCTATAAAATAACACAATAACATAGTAACCCTAAGGGGGTCCTAGGTTTTGATATTTCAATTATGTCTAATAAAAAGGAAATTAAATCTAATATAGTTATCACGAAAGATTGTGGCACAAATTGGGGGTTAGAAACAAAATATACTAAACTAAAATTGTATAGAAGACATATACTCATGTCAATGTATATATAATCATAATGTATGGAAGAGAAGCACAACTACATTATCTATCTTCTCTTATAAAGGAGAAATAAAGTTACGAATACTTACCTTTGAATATGAACCCGTTGAGCCTCAATCTCTCCCTTGGCCAAGGTTTTTCACAAGAGATTATTGTGGTGTTCAAGGACAAATAAAAATAAATTAGATCTAGGATACACAACCTATCTATGCATCCAAAATACTTCTCTACAAGACAAGATCCATATCTTCAAAGAAAATATGTAACTCTAAGCTTTATTCCTCAAGTAGAATGGTCAATAAGTGTATGTTCATTCAAATTTATTATTCTTCACTTCTTAATATTCAAATGGTTGAAATTAACTTGTATATATAGGTAGATCTTACCTTAAATCCTTATGAATATGTTATCTATACAAGGTCAACCCAATCGACATTATATGTTTTAGGGAAATAATTCACTAGGTCTTAAACTATGTCAGCTAAAGGGATAACAAGATACAAAGTAAAAAATACACCATAAAAGTATAGGGTTAACCCAGTCGACCCTATATAGTAATCAGAAGTTGGAAATTATATAGGGTCCACCTAGTTAACCTAGTACAACTAACTATCAAAAGGGGGATGATGTAAGGAATAAGAGGGTAATGATGTGATAAATTACTGGAATGGGTAAAAAAATGAATATTCTTAGGGTAAATGGTTTTAGGAGATAAATGTGTATATGTCAAGTGGAAAAAGGGACAAAAATTTTATGAAGCACCAATTGTATGCCCACCCCTTTCTCAGTACACCGCTTAAGATGTGTACTCAAATAGATTGAGACTCGATGGGTTACCATATGATACAAAGTGTCAATAAGTGATAAAAGTTTGAAAATATTATGTGTATACATAGATCATCAGCCACAATATTGTCCTTACCTTTCTTGTAAGTGATCTCATAGTCATAACTCGTGAGTTTACTAACCTATTTTTGATGTGATGGGGTAGAGGCCCATTGTTCTAGGAAAAATTTTAGACTCTAGTTGTAAGTTTTGATTCAAAAATGATTCCCCAAGAGGTATGGCCACTGCTTTTATATCGCATGCAAAATGGACATCATTTCCTTCTCATAAATATAGAGTAATAAATTATTTCTAGAAAGGGATTTACTAGTGAATGTAATGGGGTGTCATTCTTGAAGGAGAACAACACCAAGTCCATTATTGCAGGCATCACTCTTGATACTGAAGGTTTTGGAAAAATCTAACATTTTTAGAATAGGTGTAGTACACATAGCTTTTATCAATTCTTCAAATGCACACTTAGAATTTTGTGTCCATATAGAAGCATAATATTTCAACATATTTATAATCAGAGCTTCAATTTTCCCATAGTACTTGACAAACTTTTGATAGTATTCAGTCATCCCTAAAAAATCATGGAGGCTCTTGAGTGTCTAAGGATGAGGCCAATCTATCATGGTAGCTATTTTTTTAGGATCTACCCAAAATCCTTGGGCTAAAATAATATCCCAATATAATTCACTTCATCTTCACCAAAATCACATTTGAACTCTTTTTCACATAGATGATTATTAGAGAGAAGTTGTAGTGTCAGCTCCAGATGTTAGAGATGCTCAGACCATGTTTCACTATAGATGAGGATATCATCAAAGAATATAATTAATTTATACATGTAAGGCCAAAATATTCTATTCATAATTTCCTTGAATGTTGAAGGAGTATTAGTGAGGCCAAAGAGCATGACCACAAAATCATAGTGGCCCTCATGCATGCAAAAAGTTGTCTTAGGGATATCATCCTCATGAATCTAAATCTAGTGATATCTAGAGCAAAGATCCAACTTGGAGAAAAAATGAGTTCCATGAATCTTATCAATAATATGGATTGGGAACTCATCCTTGATTGTGATGTGATTAAGTGCATGCAAGTCATTACAGGGATGACATGACCCATATTTTTTCCAAACAAAGATAAATAGGGAAGAATATGGGTTGGTACTAGGGTGACTAGTGCCTTGCTTCAGTAAGTCTTGAATGAGTATCTCAATCTCAGTATTTTGATAAAATGGGTAGTAGTAATGCCTAATGTTAAGAGGAATTATTTTAGGAAGGAGCTAAAAATAATGGTCTTATAGCCCTAAAGGTAGTAATCCCACTAGTTTTGAAAAGACACATGCTTACCTATATAGAATGGTTTTTAGATCAGGAGTAGTGGAGACCATTGATGGTTAAATTTAAATGGAATAAATCTAGGCAATGATGTCATGTGAATTCTTATTAAGAATATTTTCCATGCGATGTGAACTTATGATACTAAGAGACTCTAGGTGTAGGGCTTTCAATGTGTGTTTTTTCCCATTATCTAAATATTGCATTCAAAGTTTAACAAAATCCCATTAGATGGGTCTAAGTGTACATAACCATTGGGCTCCCAAAATAACATCACATTTGATAAGGGCAAGATAA
Source organism: Torreya grandis (assembly GCA_037957365.1). NCBI lineage: Eukaryota > Viridiplantae > Streptophyta > Pinopsida > Cupressales > Taxaceae > Torreya > Torreya grandis. The sequence goes on along the minus strand of JARHVA010006568.1, from coordinate 364,401 downwards.
ACATGTCAGAGCATAATTTATAATCTCCAATAGAGATTCACACATTACACCACTTCCCTTTGAAAGGTAATGTGCCCCCATTGGCAATCATGAATTCAAATTTGAAACAAGGATGGACAAAACAATCAGCCTATTTGGTGATCTGAGGGTCAATGAAGCTATTGAGTACTATATGAACCAATGAGTATTATGAGAGGGAATTATTGAATTAACCCTTAACTTGCATGATTTATGGGGTGGTGTCTCCTATGAAGGCATGGAAATAGATCTATAGTTGGCATTATTGAGAAGTAGGTTCCATAATTAATGGTGCTTCTTCTATACCATCAACTATATCCTAAGCATCTTCTAAAACTTTAGCTTGAGCATAGAGTCTGCATCTAGTAGGTAGAGATTTTGCTTGACACATTTATGTCCTTGAGTGAATTTATCATCATAAATGTAACAAAGTCCTTTTTTTCTACATGCTCACATCTCTTATTTAATCAAATTATTGATAGGAGTGGTCTTGGGTGCTAGCATTGTTTGAATTAATTATGGTGTTATATTTTTAAATGGATAAAAATTGGATTTGAATCATTATTGATTTGTGATCTTGTCCTCTACCAACTTATCCAACCTTAGGGATTCCATCATCATTTTGGGATAGAACATTTTAACCTTAAATCAAATTACATCCTTCAGTCCACTAACAAAGTAACTCCTAAAGAATTCATTAGACAATCCCTTTGTGTGATTGGTTAGTTTCTAGAATTCTATTTCATATTCTCTTAGGGTTCTTATTTGGTGAAGTTTAATGAGTGATTTAGTGAAGTAATCAAAATCATTAGGGTCAAACCATTGAAAAATGAGGGTACAAAAATCAGTCCGTATGGACTCATTATAAGACTTGTTATACCAATGATACCATTGAAGGGATTCATGTTCTAAGTGAAAGGATGGAAATGGGGCCTTGTTGGCATCTAAAGTATTTTTTAGACTAAAATATTATTTTACTTGATAGATCCATCTAGTCAGATCTACACCATTGAATTAAATAAAATCAAGCTTCAACCCATGAAAATTACTACAAAACTCAGTGTCTAAAGAGGACTCTATATGCAGTCTATTGTTCAAGGTAGTATATTGAAGATTGAGGCCAAGAATTTTTTCATCAAGATATTTAATTTGGGTCTTGAGGTTGGCACTTTCATCTTCCATGTTTTTTACTCCTATCCAAGTTACTATCATGACTAGAAGAAGATATTTTTTTGTTGTTTTTATTTTTTCAATGAGTAGGAAAACTAGAGTTAAGACATGTTTAGTACATAATTATTTTAATTTGGGTGAAATCAGAAGGGGTAAATTTACTTTTACTAATTTTTTTCATAATGGGAGTATGAATGATGAAGGTGAGAGAAATCTCAAAAGGTAAAATGAAAAAAATGGAAAATTTATCAAAGAGGGACAAAGGAGCAAAAAAGGGAGATGAACATTGTGGAAATTTTTTGAAGCAAATGGATAAAAATAGAAGGTATGGCAAAACCCAAAAAAAGGGAAAATTGAGTTTTTTGGGAATTAGGAGTAGAATCAGGATATGGGACCTTAAGGAAGAAAACATGGAGATGTAATTTCAAGTGTTTAGATAAATGTTGAGGATTAATGGGGCTACATATGGAGAGATATGGAAAAAAATGAAAAAAAATGTATTTTTGTTTTGTGGTTTATGGTTTCTATTTTTTTTTCAAATGTTTGGTTGTAAGTCCTATGAGAGTCTTATGATACTCTGCTAATAATTATATAAAACTGATAGGATGAATTTTTTTTTAATTTCTAGTTTCTATCAATTGTCTGAATGCAAATCCTTTGAGAGTCTTCTAATAATCTACTGATCAATTTTTTGATATTCTACTAGAAATATTTTGAAATTGATAGAAATAGAACCCAAATTTCAATAGTTTCCTAATGTTTTTAAGATATATCTCTAGACACAAATGTCATCTAAGCGAGTACTACTCTCCATAAAATTTCAAACCATAGATTTACCCCTAAGAAACAACTCTTGGTTTTCCTCATAGGTGGGAACTACTCAATCAAGAAGGGGTCGTTTCCCATTTCACTGGCAGGTCCTCTCAATGGGCCATCTACTTTGGGGTTCCTATGGTACTCCTCTCAATGGTCCAACTAGTTTAGGGTTCCTATGGTACTCCCTCACAATGAGTTTTATGGATTTCACCCAAGCACTTCCCATAGTTATGTGGACATGTTTTTACCATGATCTGAAATAGATTATTGTGAAATAAAAAAATACTTAAATGAATTATGCAATAAAATAGAGTTAATAATTTCTAAGAATAGTACTTAAATTAATTATTTAATAGAATAGAGTTTAGAATTTATGTAAAAAATTATCCCTAAAAGTCAGTATTATACCCGATGAGAGGATCCTCCTACAACAAATTAATGAAAATACATGAAATAACAATTTTATATAATTAGTAGAAGCACTAAAAGGATTATATTAATCATATCCCACTTCAAGGGGGCAACCTCCTTCAAGCAATATCAATACAATAAATTTGTGGATTCCTTCATTGGCCTCAATAATTACTTATATACTAAGTATAATCTAAGTAACTACTACTTCCCATGAATGTGGGATAAAACAAAATGCTCATGGGATAACTTATAAATCATATGCATACATAGTAACTAATATATTAACAAATTAAATAGAAGGGATCACATAGGTTCCTAACAAATTATTGAATTTTTCAATCCAAAGGTGAAATACATAGATCTTTTAGTAGAATATATATGGGAATCCATTAAAAGGGCTAGGAAGGTTAAAGATAAAAGTGATGGCATCTTGGTTAAAATAAAAATTTTAATGACATCATGGTTTCATATAATGGATCTATTAAATCATATTAATTCTAGAATGAAGTATAATTCAAGATGAAGACATTAAAGGGAAAGGGTGGCCATTGGATAAATAATTAAAAAGGACCATATTTGATTCACTAGATAATTCTAGTATATTGAAGAAGTTAGATCCTTAGATCAAGAAAGAAACCATCATGGAGGAAGGGTAAATTTGAGAGGTAATTTTTTTGTTATTTCACAAATATTATAGTTTTATAAATTATCATTTGGCAATTTTAGGGGGTAGTGAATAGTGTGGATTCACCTAAATTATTTTTATGAAAGTTAGTTAAAATAAATTTCATACTTATAAATATATTTTTCCACTAATTTTAAATTGAATATGAATGCATTCACCACTATATGTACTACATAATGCTTAGCCAACCAAACTTCTAAAGCATATGTACATTGTTGCATCTCGTCAGTGTCAATGTCATATGCTAGTATAACTATAATCAATCTTGAATATGTCACCAACTATGTCAAACACCACAATTAACATCAATTTACAATATATGTGTCACTCAAAAACATCCATGAATAATTTACTTATGTTTATGAATCATCTATACAATTCAAAAAATCACTACGTGTATTGAAGAGCTAAAATAGATATATTGTGGAGTAAATTAAAAAGTGAATAGAATATTCCCTAAACCTAATATTTTGTATGTATTTATATTCCCTTTGAATCATTATGTAATTTAAAAAAAATTATATCAATATGAGTCTATATGAAAAATTTATGGCATCTAAAAGTTGGCATAACCTACATTGTGATTGTTGATGTATGGTAAAATGTTGCCATCAAAAAATAACAAGTTATTATTGGATGAGAACATATTTATGGAAAATTACATCACAACTATCCTTTTATGATCTTTCAATAGGATGTTGTCGTCTGACCTCTAAAATCTAGCATAATATACATTGTTGTTATTGTCGAATGACAAACATGTTACTTTTGGATAGTAGTAAGTGGTCATAAGATTAAAACATATTTCTAGTGGATTGAATAGAGCTAGGATTTTTTCTTCACACTGTCAAGATGTTTTCATCCAACATAAACTATCTTCCATCTAATAACAACATGTTATCATCTGACAAAAATAACAATGTAGGCTATGCTAACTTCTAGAGGCTATAAATTTAGCATATGGACTTGGATTTAGATGATTTTTTAAAAATTTCATAACACTTCGAGGGGAATATGAAAATCTAATAAAATCTATTAATATTTATTTTTTTATTATAAAAATATTTGGCATCTACTATCAATAACTAGTATTTACCAATCACAACATGTTGGTAATCATTCATACAAATGCACGTTGATGTTTATAGAGACATCTAAAACCACATGCCTATGAAAATTCATGTTATCATATATTCTATGGCTCACCCCATTTTTCATTTCAATTAACATTTTAACCTAAATATCTTTCACTTACCTTCACCATATATTCATAATGCATGCTTAAATATTTTCCATAAAAAATCCCAAGTTCATTTCAATATGGGCCACTAAAATTTACCTTGATGGTAAAATAAATAGAAATTATGAATGATATTTTTGAAAGAGGAATTTAAAATTGATGTAATAATTATGGAAATTTATCAAAAAAGGTAGACTGGAATAATGATGTAAAGGTCTTGTTTAATATATTTAGTAGTGACATCAAGAACGATGAATTTCTTTCTCTACAATAATTTGAAACTACTTATATATGAACAGTTGAATTGACGATGAAAGGAGATATATAAATATATAAGGAATAAAAGATAAAGAATGGTAAAATATTATAAATGAAATCAATAGACACACTAAAAACAACTCCCCCTAGTGACCAAGAATGCACAAATCTACTTAGTGATTTTCCTAAAAAGGATGAAAATGTTTTAAAGGAATAAAGAAAGGAAGAAAAGTGTGTGCTTAGAGTGATGTTTATATGCATATATTTATTCATCTTTTTTTCACTTATGTTTGCATGATCACATGTTAAAATTCATGTTAAATATTTATTATGTTATAAATTTTTCAATATGGTAATGAAATTCTGGGTATACCATGCACCTAGGTATTACAATAGTGTTTGATTACACTAATTATGTGCATGGATATTATTTTTAAAGTCATGTTGGGTACCACTAAAAAAAATAGATTCAAAGAGAATTTAAAGATATAATAGAATATTCAAAAGATGTTAAATGGGACATTTGTAACTACCATCAAAACAAGATCTTTACACATGTTTTTTATGTTATAAAAGTTGAATTTCATAGTGAATTATCCCATGAGGTTATTTTTATTTCTCATATGTTGGATAGCTAAATAGTTTGGTATTTTATAATAGGTTGTTAATTACTATCATGTCCCCATAAATAATATTTTATTTTATGCCATAATAAATGATATAAGAGGGATGATGATTATTTTAAGGACACTTTTTGATGTACATGTGATTTATTTTCGTACTACATTTATTTATGATTATGTGAAGATACATAAATTTTAAACAACTTAATATCCTACTATTATGCATTATTATAATTATTTCTTTTCACAAAACAAGGAATATTTAATAGATATTATTAGTTCAGTAGTTATTTTTATATAAGTAGTTTAAAATTTATTATTATTGGATTAATTATTGTTCATTTTTTGTGTGACTATTTTTTAGGTTTTTGGATTGGCTACCAAAGAGAAAGGCTTGACTATAAGATAACATGATGGGAAAGGCATGATAGAAAATAAATAGAGAGAGAGAAAGAATTAATAACTTAATTTTTCCATTGATATAATTAATTACATACATATGTTTGATTCATTTAGTCATTCTTAACATATATAATTGTATGATTATATTAAGTATGTATTATATGGTTTTGGTCCCAAATTATATTAATCATAATACTAATATCTAAATATTTCACTAATATCAAGTGTTGTTAAAACCACAACATTATTAACTTAGATAGGGAAAATTATATTTTATATAATACTAATAGTGATTAAAATTGAAAATTTAAATCCAAATAAATAGAAAATGGTTTTTATTAAAGTTAAACCTAGCAAAGGACTAAATCTATCTTGCACCATATTATGGTTGAAACTTCTCGAGTAATTTGGTTTAATGACTAAAGTCATGAAACAAGGTTGATACAATATAAAATGGATTTGGGTTTTCATAGTAAATAATCATTTTAAAAAAATCAACCAAAATTAGTATGGCATAAGTAAAAAGGGTGTAAAATCCAAATTCCCAAGATAATGGAAAAAGTTGATTTGTTTAGGTTTTGTGTTGCAAAAAATTAAAAAATTAAAAAAAGGATGGGAAGAAAAATAAATAAACCAAAACCATAACCTGAATTCTTTGTATTTTTTAACACCATGAAATGTAATGAGGTCAACACACGATTATTGTTTTTCCAAAACCCATCATTTGGCATAGTGGCATATAGGACTTAGTTTGGACAACATAGAAGTATGAAAATGTGTGAGATTTTATTTTGAATATTGATTATCAACACATGATAACCATGAAAATTCATTACTATGTTTTGAAATTGATTTATCCATGCAAGGGATATCTTGAGTAAATTAAATCCCCTTTAATATAACTAAAGAATATTTTCCATTTTAGTTTAAAAAGGAAAACTTGTGTTTATGAAACCTTAGAGATTTGTGTTATTCTAGAAATTTGGAAAAAATGGGGGGGGGGGGGATATGATAGGAATACATAGTGCATAGTGCAAGGATCATAATAAAATAAGAATCATGTGACAAAGGTAAATGTGAGCAAGACCATAAGTAAATTCTATCATGATCATTCAATAAATAAAAAGAGGCCTCAAATTGAATCTAGAGTTTCTTGTTGAAAATAGTAATAATATTATTTTTTAACCCATAACAAGATACATTCTACATGTGGTTATATTGATTTATTGTGATTAAGTTTTTTCCATAATAAATACACTCACCATCAGTATATAAAAACCCTAGAATGATATTATTATTTTGTGAGGTTGATTAAATTTTTTCATTGACCAACATATAAGAACCTATACTTTTTAAAGGAAATAATAGTACTAACCTAGCTGAGTTTGTAAGTTTAGAATGGATATTAGGGTAAACCTTATTTATTAAAATAAATATATTTCATTTATTAAAGGGTATTATGAAGTGATAAAAAATTTATTTACAAGATGATTACAACTTAGGAAAATATATGGTCCTACCTATGTATGGAAGGTAAACCTACATACATATTGGAGGATTAGAATCTCACCCGAGGGGATAAACATGTAATTTTATCTCATAAATTGAAATAAGTCTTGGATTAAAATTATATATTTAAATACATAAGGAATTAATGATATAATCTACATTTATAATAAGATTATGGAAAAATCTAAAGGTTAAAGTATGAGGGAGGAATTAATGGTATAATCCACATTTATAATAAGATTATGGAAAAACCTAAAGGTTAAAGTATGAGGGGTTCTAAAAGGTTGTATACAACTTATTATTTAACACTTTGAATTCATTATAAGACCAATAACGGTATGGAAAATAAATATTACTAGGAAAATAATTAAAGTCTATTTAAGTTTTAGGAATTGAAAAAACAAAATTAAAAATTTGGATTACAAAAAAACTATTATAAATTCTAAGACCTAAATTAATACACATTGTAATCCTACTAGAAAAAATAATGAAGTCTTGAAGATAAAAAAAACTTTTATTGGTAATGAATATTAGGTTGCATAAAACCTATAATACATCCTAATTCATAAGAGCTTTCATGGAAATGAAAAAACTAGATTGAAAAAACCATGTCACACTACCATTTAAACAAACCATGAATTAATATAAAATAAATGAGATGATTGAGGAAACTCAAGAAGTTGTAAGCACATAATATCGTTTGTATGTATATTTAAAAATGTAGTAAAATTTTGGTAGATTAAAAGTATCTCTCTTGTCATTTTTTGTTTCTTATTGTAATTTGAATCCCTGACCAACTATGATGGTTTGGGTGGGTAAGGCCAATAATTATCAATTAAACATGGTCTTATCTTGGCCAGTCTAAACGTCTGCTAATTAAAAAGTATATGTAAAAGGAAATCATTCTCTATATAAAATTATTATAATCACTGAATTCATAATTAAGGTGTATGAATATTTTGGTACTGAAAGGTACTATTGTTATGTATATATATGAAATATCATTACAACACTAATAAGGATGTATTTAAATATATAATACAATTATAAAGTATAGACTTTTTTCATTTATTAAAAATAGTAAGATTTGATCCTGTTATAGAATTGTAATTTTATCATAAATTAGTATAGTAATTTAGTTAAGATTTCTTCATTAGTTATTGTGAGTGTAATTTATTGCTTTAACTATATATAAGCAGTTATATTGGCAAACTTAGATGAATAAGATTAAGTTTGGTTTTTAGTACATGTAGCATATTTTATCATTCATAAGTGATGGCCATTTCAAAGTGTTAGTTATATATGAAATATAAATATGGAAGGTTGGATATATTAGTTTTTGGAAGTTTATTAGTGATATTAAGATGGATAAACTATACCAATCTTAGGAATAATGAAACTATGTTTTTATTAGACTAGTAAATTCCTGAATGCATATTTTCTTCTTGAATGTATATTATGTATGATCTGATCACTTCATGAATATTTTTTGAAATTTTTGCATTTCATGCTCTTTTGTTTTGTTTTCAAAGATATTAAGATAAATTTTATATAACCACTAGAACCTTTACTTGATATTTATTAATTTTATAATTCTGATTGATTTTACCATAGTTAGTGACATGCAATATTCATATTTATAGTTCATATTAAATAACTTTACATGGTTTGATCTATGATGAAAATGGTTTGTGCTAAGTTTTATTATTTGAATATTCAAACACAAGTGATCATTTATTTAGTAACTTATATTTAAAATTGTTTTTTGATTGATAATGTTAGTTGTTTTTATTGATGATGTTTAAAAATGACTATTGCAATTGTCATTATATCATGCCTTTGGTGAAGAGGAATATAATCATGTAGCACCATATTGCATTATTTTAGGTCATTAGGATGTCAATTTATGCTAGTTATAGTTTTTATAAATGTAAATTGTATATTAAATTTGATTTTATTAGTTATGGAATTCAACAAGGAAATTATTTTATTTAATTATTGAAATGTTATGGAACTATTATGTCTATGGTTAGTCAAACTGATTATATTTTATGGATACTTATAGAATATATTATTTAATTTTATTAAACATTTGAAATTGAAATATAAGTATTCAAGAATAATATTTCATTATGAAATTAGGAATTCATATAATTTTTTAAGGCTCAGTACCCATATTACTTAGGTGCAAAAAATGATGCATGTATGTTATTGTGTTTAGAAAGATTTCATGCTTTTTCTTAATTTTATTATGTGTTGAGGCATG
>JARHVA010006568.1:290000-352500 GCA_037957365.1 Torreya grandis | reverse complement strand
GTGAATATTAGTATATGAAATTCAAATATGTTATGGTCCATGTCATAGTCTCATTGGTATTTAGTTAGGTGTTGTTTCTCTTTCATTTACATTTAGCTAATGACATGGGGGTTGAGAGGCAAAATGGTTGCCTACTATAGCTTATTGTTTTAGTCACCCTCTCCACTATTTTAGAGGGGGAAAAAGAGCATGGTCACATGGTGGTGAAGGGTAGTGACTAGGGGGTTGATATGAGGACCAAAGCCTTTAATTTAGTACCTACGTATGAGAATACTAATAAGTAAGCTTGTCCAAGACCAATATCAAGTGTTTACATAAAAATGTTTAGTATATGCCTCTTACAGCTTAGGAGTACATGTTAGCTTCTCTAGGGAGAGACTTTGCATGTAACACTATTAGGTTGATGTATCTACTTTGTTCCCTAAAGTGATGTATAACAAATCTCTCCATAAAATATTAATTAAAAATTAATAATGTCTCTATTTCCCATGTCACCAAAAATAGCAAATAAAGAACAAAAAGAATGTGGAAAAATGGGAGTCAAAAGCTGAGAAATAATCAAGACATTTTAACTTGCATGAAATATAAAATGAGAAGAAAAGGGAAATTTTATAGTAGTGATAAACATTAGGCATGATCATTTCTATGGTAATAGATTATTTGAGAATAACCCAATAGTTGCTTAGTAGAATATCATTTATAGGTTTCTTATAGATAGATAAAATATTATAACAAAACTAGAATGTTAGGATGAGAATGATCAATATAAGATAATTTAACTCAAGTCTCTTATTAAGGAAAACTTTTTTTGCATTGACAGAAGTGATAAAAGTGGACCGCATGTTGCATAGTGTTATATCCTTTGTTTGGGTCTATTTTGCCAAATTTTTGAAAAAGAAAAATAACTATTTATGTTTTCCTTATTTTTATTTATATTTCATTATAATGGTGTATAAGTATTTAACTCCACCTTTTAACTAACTATCATGATGCAAACAACATACCTACCAATGTCCTTAATGCCATACAATCTAAAGGTACTGATGCAAGTTAAAAACATCATTTCTCTACATGTGTATGACCTCATCTTGAAGGGGTGGATCTTAATTAGGTTGATCCACAATTATTTTAAAATAAGGGGACTTAATTATTTTAATGAGCCTTTAGTAGGATTCCCAAATAATTATTGCTTTTTTTGAATCCACCCCATCCATAAACATAATTCTACCTGCTTTGACTCTATGCACATAGTCTCCAGGGGTGGTTATAGAGATAAATTGGAATTCATTTCCTATAAGGATGTATTTAAATAAAAAAGTGTGGAAAAATAAAAAAAAGGGAGGACTCACTAATTTCATGGAGTGAGTCATGGAGCACAATGCTAAGATTTCTCATTATTTTGTTGTGGTTTAGAATAAGCAAAAAATGACCATCTGATGCATCACAATAAATTTTTCAAATGAGATCATCAAAAAAGCAATTGATATGTCATGTGCAGGCACCAAGGCATTCAAATATCAATAAAAATAGAGTTTATATAACATTTTTCATGATGAATGACTTTATGCAGATGGGAAAAAAAGCTTTCCACTAGCTGATCTCCCATGCCACTAGCCTAAAATTTTCATTCAAATCATGTATTAAATTATTCTTGAAGGTAAATATACTCTTATATTTTCCCACCATTTTATCTACTTAATCATTTATCAAATAAAAAATTAGTCTACTTTACTTTCTTCTAAATTCCCTCAAGAGCACCATCATACTACATCAAGTGAATAACACCAAGCCCATCCTTCACCAAGGTTTTATTCTCCTTTTGGTCAAGCATGGACAAACCCTTTATGACTGAGAGGTTCCCCCTAGAGGTTCCTTCTCCATGGAGGAATCCCTAGTGGAAGATCCTATCAAGGGATCCCACCATCGCTTAGATTTCACCCCCTAAGATCACTTATCAAAGTTACCCCTAATGACCTCCCCATTAAGTTGTTTATCCCCAAACCAAAACCTATCTCACTTGAAGTACATAACCCAGAAAAGACAAATAGAAAGGGAAATCCATTATGACTGAGGAGATAGAAAGGAAACAATTGTAGTTGGAAAAATTTAATTCCAAGGTTTAACAAGTAGGGATGGGTCTTGCTTACCTTGGCTATGTCACTTGGAGAATTGCCATATGTTATGTCGATAGTAAGCTAATTTCCCATATTTTATGCATATATACAAATATTTTTTTATTGTAGCTGTGGCATAGGGCTCTATCTTGTTCAAAAGTTATTATATTATGCAATTAGGAATAAACATACATTGGAGACAAACCTGATCATTACACTCTATTATCATGTTACTGTTTACAAGCAATATGAAATCTAAATTACCTATATCATAATAAATATTGGGACAAATGGAGAAGTCCTTGATAGATATTGAATTTTTTGATGAAAGGATTTATTCATGCTTCTTTATCCATGTGTCACCTACATTTAGTGTTATTGTCATTTCACCTTTACTATCCATCATTTCTACTCATAGTAGCTCTTTTCCCTTTTGCCTATTGAGAAATATTTTATACATGACAAGAATATCTCCTTCAAAATATGTCCACTTCTATAACTATTTATGTCATCTATTGTGAGAGACCTGTTGTCTGCTTACTTAGGCATGTATGATGTAAAAGTATAGAATAGAATTACGTGTAATCAAAGAACAATTTTTTTACCAAGAAATTAAAATAGAATATTGTTGTCAATGCCAAAAAATGTTATATTATTATCTACTGAATATATGATCTAATATGTTCATACCATATAGTAAGTAAATCAAAGCCTTTGGGTCTAAACATGGAAAATGGGTAGAATGTAACTTCAACAATGTATGAGCTATATGATATTTTATTATATTATTATGTTGTTAATAGCATAACCATGCAATATGATAGAGAACCACAAAATACTAAATAATATTAATGTATTACCAACCATCCCCATACAACTAGAGCCAATGACCTTGACGTTTAATGTAATTAAAAAGTTTATAATAATGGTTATTAAATTTGTGCTTAAATGTATCAATTCTATGTATATCTCTTGATACTTCTCTTTAGATTTGTATGATGAAGTGGTGATGGGACATCTTTCCATTAGCATTAGGACTAATTAATTGAATTGGTCTTTCTATTCTTTAAAATTTTGGTGTTACAAAACATAGAAAGAGTGATAAAATAGATAGGGAAAATTGATAAAATTAGATTCAAGTAAAGACAATAGATAATTCAGTTTGTAGTTGAGTTCTTGATGGAATACTCAGTGCAAATTGCATAATAGACAAAGATGCCAATAGGTTGAAAACCAAACATTACAAGCAAAAGTCATGAATAGAGGGGAAAGTGGCATGACAAAAAGGTATACAAAGTATAAATTGAAAACATGAGTAGGGCTATTGAATCAAAAATCATTGATATAGATAAATAATAAAATGTTGCAACCTATGGAGAGATGAGTCAAACTATTACAATTAAGGGTAAAAAAGTTACACTCACTGATGGTTCAAGAATGTCATTTGGCATTGGAAAAAAACACATGATATGTCAATTGAGTGAAGCTTACAGTAGCCTTTCCATGTTGATCAGTCATCATGTAGCCTAGGCATTAGATTATGTCAATAAATATAGTAGGCAGACAAAATTGGGAATGCATAGTATATGTGAATAGATACACTAGACAACAAGGAAGGATCATCTTTCCACCGTATGTGTTAATGAAGGAGATCATATGTAAGAGGCATTAAATTTATTGAAGGGAAAGAAGATATTGCATGCAAACTACATGCTTAAAACACATTGAAGTTATAAGGTTTGTGATTCTTTCATTGTAATATCATCATCTTCACACAAATGTAAAAGAGAAGTGGATATGGCTTACTAGAAAATTATTAAATACATTGTTAAAAGGTAAATGTATCTATAAAATAATTAAAAAATGAATTAATAATATATTTTACTTGAAAATATAATAAATGATAAGCTTTCGAGCTACATTTTCCAATTGCAAGAAAAAAATTAAAAGTTAGGGTTGTTTGAATTGTTGGAACATTGATCGTGTTGGCTGGAATAAAAACATTGATTAAAAATGCAAATGCATACCTTTTTTGTCATATATCTACATCTATAACTTAGGTAGCTGAAGTCCTATAATCCAAATCATAAGGCATATTATAACTACTTGTAATTTTTGTATAATTATAAAATAGGATTTCAATAATCAATTTCTAGATGCTTACCTTTTCCTTGATGTACTTACATCATTTTTTGGAGACTTAGCTTTATTTTGTTATAATTTTGATGCCATCCATTGTAATTCCATAGAATCAAAATGTAAATGAATCATTTTTGAATTACACATTACTAATGTAAATATGATCTATTTGTATGTCAACTGTTTGTGTTTAATGTAATTAAAATTGTAGTGTGGTCAATCCAATATGCATGAAACATATTTAATTGTATTTTTTCCTTTTTGATATTTTTACACATGTGGTATATTTTTTTACCTACCTCTGTTATTGATAGACTTAGTAGTAGAATAAAATTCTGGTTTGTCATGAAGCGATGTAATTATTGCTAGGTACTTTTGTTTTATTCCATGTCAATGTTGAAAACACTGACTATGATGATTTCCATGTTTGGTTCTAGAGTCGATGTGATTTTATGTACCAGTGTTAAAAGGTCTATAAGACAGGATCTTGGAACCAAATAGACATTTGATATACATATAGACATATGTTCAAAAAATAAGTCAGTGGTAATTGTTTCTATGTTCTTTGTTGCAAATGTTTTAATGCTTTGTAGTGAAATTGATTTCTTATAGCACGTCAATAGACCATGAATATTAATTGCATCAAAACAATGAAATTTTCAATGAGAAAATTCATCTTTGGGATTTTCACCATTATATTTTCTTTTAGGAATAACACAGTTACTTCCATGAGTTCATGGTCATGTAGTATATTTTATGGGTACAATTGTAAGCTCCTAGTGTTTAAAGAACATATTGTGAAACAATTACAAGTTTTTTCTACAAGATAATATAACAAATTCCATTGTGAATTATTTACAAGCCTTTGTATTTCACTTTGAACTTCATCTGAGACTATGAAATTTTGCTCAGTTAGACTTTAAACAAGGTACAACGAGTCAATGATTTTCACTCTAGATAGTATAGTATAAATAAAGCCATGATGGTTTGCTCTATGGGGGTCAAAATCCAAAACATTCATTGTTAGCCCTTGTTACATTAAATTTTTCTTACACATGCTACTTGTACAGGGAATTGCTCTCACGTTGTTTTATTTTTTCCATTTATTATTTTTATAACTCTTATTATAGGAGTCCAGGATTTTTGTATTTTTATAGTATATAAGGAATCCATTATTTTCTATTGTAATTTGCCTACATTGGCATCATGAAACTGTAGCCATATAATTTCAGGTGATTTGATTATATACTATTGAAAAATTCCATCTACACCAATCACTAATCTATCCTCTATATTTTAATTTCCTATAGTTATTTTGACTAGGATGTATCTATTTAGAGTTATTTTCTTTTCTAGAATTGTTTTATTACTAGGTTTATAGTCCTTTTCAATTTCATCAATTTCTATGTGCTAAATTACAACTATTTTATATGTTTTTCCTTGAAAAAAATTCAACATTTTTTTATTATGAATTTAAACATATTTATTTTTATGAAATAGGTATGGAAATTTTGGTTCAATCAGAGGACTTCTATGGTAGTGTTTATTTAAGTATTCAATGTTTGTTATTTCATTATTCATTCTTATGTGATTTAAAATCGATGTAAATCAAATATATGGTTGCCTCATTACTTATTATAGTTGAAAGAATTTTACATTTTCAATACAAAATTTTTATGGTATTGTCTCACTTTGAATTTTTTTGTTCTTTGAATATCCAATTATAGAGAATAGGTTGTGTCTAGTAAAAATCACCATAGAAAATGATATCTAGGTTTTTAAATGGCTTTATCAGTGTGTGGATGATTTCACGTAACCTTTTGTGTATGTTATAAAGCATTTGACTATATATTAATGATACCTAATCAATAATCATTACATGAATTTGTTCATATTTCTTGCTCATACTATCTAGAGTTTTAAAATCTATTAGAAGCATTTTTGACATTTTGTATGGCAATTGGAAAACTGAGTGAGTAGTTGCATCATTTGCATTGTAAGCAAATTTTCCAATATATGCAATGATAATGCCCATAAATTTTAGAGGCTATTAAGTTGTCTATTTTATAAATGACATATTTCTTGGTAAATTAATTTTTCCATATATGTCTTTCTTGTTCCAGCTTCCCCTATTAGAAATATGTGAATTGTTTTATCTAGAGAAATTTGTTTTCTTATTGTAACATCTTTAAAACTTCATTATGATTCAGAGTTCAAATGTTTTAGTGAATTGAAAAACTTATATTTGCTTAGTATAAATTATTTCTTGTATATTTTGAATTTTTTTGGTGGCTAGGTTTTTATTGGGTGTTTTTTTTTATTTGATTCATATCAGCAACGATATCATATTCATCATTTGTATTAAAATTTTGATCACATTCATTACCATTTCTAATGTCATATACCATTTTTTTTAATTTATATATATGAGTATTAGAAATGTTGATGTCACCCCTTTTTTTAATAATTGCATTGTGAATTTGACCTTTATATTTCATATTGTTTTTAGGTTTCCAATGTAAACTACAAGACATGTGTTGAAATATTTTTTAATGTTTCTTTTGGTTCTCGATATGGTATGAACAACATCATTTTATCTCTACAATAATTTTCAGGGTCAGTGGGGTTTTTTACCTCACATAGCATATGATTTTTGGTTTTTGATATCTCTTCATATTTTTACTTGTCCCTATATAGCAGGCTACATATTCTGCTAAGTACACATATTCTAAATATTTTTGACTTCCATTCTATTTGTCTATAACTGAAGCACACATTACATTTTGGGAGTCATCACACTCCTATGCTATAAATTTAGGAATTTTCAAAATAAATGTTCTATTTTATAATGGTGATGTGTTTATAAAAATAATATTTCTAGAGACATAATGTAGTGGCAGTGATATCACTATGTGCATTGCTTTTTTGATGGAAATATCTTGATAGTTAAGGAGGGTGTTACCAAGTTTTCATACAAATTGAAATTTAGTCTCATTTTTTTTATATCTCTTCTCAAACTTTAAAGAAATCCATTTATTATTTTGTGATCCAACTTACTCATATAAGAATTGTAGTACATTGTAGTAGAATATGCATCAGTAATAAATTATGTATCTATATTTGTATACCAAAGCTGGGGAACACCAATTGTGAAAGCATTGGTCCACATGTCCACTAAGTGTATTTAAAAAAAAATATATACGATGTGTAGTAACTGATCATAATAGATTCACATAAGCTTCCTTAGTTAAGTTTTTGATTTTTAATAACATGTAAATGTTGTATTTATTTCATACTTTTTGTTTTCTAGTGATTTCAAAAATATTTTAGTGGCATTTATTATTTCCTATTGTGTATTTTTTAAATGTTCTAATATTAACATTTCATCCATTAGAGGTAGTGGGAAGTTGAGTCTATAGTAGGACTCCTTTTACTTATTACACGTTTTTCTATGATGATATGTTTGCATTTACAGTAATGTTTCATCTAGTAATGACGAATCGTAAGATATGTATTTTATCACAAATGATTCAATTTCAGCATTTAAGCATTGGTTGTATATTGGTGTATTGTGTATCCAAATAATAAATTGAACTTGTTCATATCCTCTATTTTAAATTTTTTTATAAAAAATTAAAAGATAATATCACCAAACAATTACTTATTTTTTAACATCATATTCTTAAATGTAGTTATTTTGTGATTAAAATAACAGATGCACATCAATAGATTATTTCTTATCATAAAATTGATATCATATAAGCAAATGTTCTCATTGTGTTGGGATTTATTTTTCCTATTCATACTACTTAGTGCATTACAAAGGGAACTTCAAACATGATATGTGCTCATTAGTGTAACAAAAAATGTTGGTGGCCCTAATTGCCTTATCATTGCAAAGATATTTTTTTTCACTTTTTTATAAATAGTTAGGTGATATCAAAATGTTTTTTAAGCATTAGAAACATATTGGAGATTTCAAAATCTTTTCTACATTTACCTTTTTATTAAAGTCTCTTGCATATAACGTTTTCCCTTTCAATTCACCTTTTCTTATACATATCCATGCTGAATTGGAAACTTATTGTATGATAGTTTTAATTTCTTTGAAAGAGAGATTTGTGATGTGAGTTGCAATGTTATTGTCCTGATGTAATAGTTCCCACTTCACATTTTTATGGTAATAAAAAATTTTCATAACATAATTTGATCGAGCACAACCATAATATAAAGTTGTAAAGTTCAGTTATTTTGAGTACTTATCTTCAAAAATACAAAATGGATTAAAGCCTTCATATGGTGTTATTTCAATAATAATTTATTTAAATTATTTTATTGAATATGAACTATCAAATCCATGAATAATTTATTCTATAATCGGTTCTAATTCAACTTCAATTGAATCTTGGTTAATATCCTTAGCATTTTGAATTTCCTTTTCTCTTTGGTCAATTTCATCCTCAAAGGTATGTATCCATTCCTTATTGATAATGAATTCCTCTTGCATATACAAAGGTATTTATTAAATCTTAGCTAATTTATTCATCATGCATGTAGGTCTAACATTTTTTCTCAAATATGCATTGCCATATTATAATTTTCACTTAACTATAATTATAATTGTCTAGTTGTTATTTTTTATTTTCCTAAGCAATTTTTTTTGAATACTATCAAAATTAATATGAACATTTATAATTGCTCCAAGAAGTCCTATTTATGTTCATTTATATCGTAGATACCTTATTTGTGTGAAGGTCATACCATGGAAAATAGTATTTCTTATTAAGAACTTAATGTCTAAATTGCTTGTATTGGTTGATTTCTTCATATTTGAAAAGGTGAGGCAAACGTGGGCATTTTTTTATTTTCAAAAGCCAAATTACATTGTTTACATATGTTTCCTTCCACTTATTTTCTATCAAATTTCGATTTAGTAGTGATCAAATAGAAAATGTCAATAATATCATTCTCAATATCAATCACATCTTTATCAAAGTGTAAGAATTCACATAGACAACATCGATAAGTAGGTGTGTCATTAATTTCTTGTAGATACATTCTAATTGCTTTTTTTACCTTCATGAGTTTCTATTTTTATTTTATTCTCATTTTTTCTAAGTTTGTGTATTCTTGTTGTCAAATAATTTAATGATGTGCATTTGGTAATTTTAGAATCCATTTCCATTAGTGTTGAATTATCATGTGTTTTATTTCTTATTGTTTTAGATATTCGCATGTTTTCATGTCCTAGTGTTTTCTTATACCACATGAGATTATATTTTCTAATCCAAATCAATTTTTTGACTAAACATAAAGGGATCAAAAAATTAAAATATTTGGTTGAAATATAATTCAAGAAACAAGACCAACACAATAATAAGAATTATATCTCTAAGAAGAGATGTTTTATTCATTAAATTTACAGACCCAAACATATGCCTATCTCTGAGAAGAGATGTCTGATTTCCATTTCACATTATATATTTATTTATACATGTTTTTAAGGTAGGAAGAGGATGTGTAAGGTCACCAATATCGAGGGAGATTAAGTGGTTTGAATTCCATGATTTACAAAAATATAAAATTCAATGAATTATTATTTTTAGAAACTTACTATTTTAAGATTGTACAACTAAAATTGAAATTTAGGGAAATTACATTGGGTTTTATGGGATAAAATATATCAAGTGGATCTTAGTGTCATCTTACCATGTTCTCCTCATTATTATCTTTCCAACAGTTCAAATGGGGAGTCAAATGGAGCTACGGTGCAAAAATTATGGCTCCTAAAAGTTCTGCCACCAATTGGGGTAGAACCATCACTTGAATTGTTGCCTAAAATGTTTCTCAAATCAAAATAACATCTACTCTATCATAGGTTTTTAAATTCTAGTTTCTATTTATCAATTTGTGTTACTAATATTCATATTTTGCATTGATTTGATAATTGTGTTTGTATTTTATTGAATACATATATACTTGCATTTGTCCATTCCATGTCCATTTTTTGAATGCATTTTTTTAGTGAATGGATATATATTCTAGATAAATAATATCAATTTATTTTTTCTTTCATTTCTTCCACTTTCTCATAGTATAACTTTTTTCTATTTTAAAATCAATGACATTATATATGTGATTTGCATTTGAGCAATTGTTATATATGTTTGACATCTTTGTAGTTGTTGCTAACCATTTCTAGATCATCACTTGTAAGATGTTTGAAATCCATAAAAAACATAAATTCACACCTTCTATTTGAGCTTGTTCATATGGAATTCCAAACATATCAGTATACGCATTCGAATTTACAATGGTTTTACTATTAGGTTCTATGAATTCTAATTTGCACATATCCAAGCATTTCATTTCATATTTTTTTGCTATGAAATTGCATTTGAGAATGATTGATAAATATAACATCTCAATTATATCACATCAAAATAACCTTTTTTTAGGTAACTTATTGCATTAAAAAGGCTTTCATCATAATTATCAACAAATGGGCTTGTTGTATGTAATTGATACCTCTGTATTTCATTTTCAATTACATTCCATTTATCTTAAAATTTTAAACACGTAGTTGACAATCTGTTATGTATAATTTGAGGAGTGGAACCTTATGATCTTCTTGTCATCAATGGTTCCTAGTGACCAAAATTTAGATTCTTATCATGAAAGAAGATGAAATATGTCAGAGTCAATGATTATCTATTAAAATGCAAGTATTACCTCTTATGTGTCACAAAAACCACAATAAAATCAATATGTTTATCCATTATTAAATCCAGTTAATGTATAATGTATCACCCCATAGTCTAGATAGAGCTTCACTTGTTATGTTATTTCCAGAAATTCTCATCCTCTCTAGGTATGCACTCTTGTCATATATGTCATGCAAGTTGTGTAACATGCCATAATTCAATTCATATTCATATGACCATTATGCACTTGGATCATGGTTATGTAAACATGATAAAAATAAATATATCATTCTATTCTAGAATTTATTAGATATGTAATGAAAATTTAACAACACTTGAACTATGTCAAATAGATAGTCACCTACATTATATTTGAATGAAGTAATTCAAAAAAAATTATTGATTCTTAAAATATCATCAATGTGTGGCATTAGTTTCTCTGGTTGATGTTCATATGTATCCACATCTATTAAAACTATAGGTTTTTTTCCTTCTTTCTTGTTCTTTTGTCTTTTCATGGTATTCACAAACTCATAACACATTTTACAATTCAGGTTTCAATTTTTATTTCCCAAAGTTGATGAAAAGAATAAATATACAATTAATCATACCTTGTGGAATATCTTCATCACAAAGGAAGAGATCATTTGGTGTAATGCAAATAATAATGCAAATAATTATGTGCTATAACATGTTAGAAAAAAATACAAATTGAATTTTCCTAAGGCAATATAATATATAAAAATGAAAATAAATTTTTTCAAACTAATAATGATTATAATAAGATAATGTCATATATTTACCATAAAATATCATTTAATGGTTATTTATACCTAAGAAATGAACCCATAAATTTATGCATAGGATATAGCCATAAAAATCACAAGAATAACCCTACATCCATTACTTTTGTTTCCAATGGTTTTATAGATTTTTATATTTTTTTATAGAAATTAAAATACCACATGAAACTAATGGTAGATACTCTACATCATACTTTATACTGAAGGTACAAAAAAATTATTTCATGCTTGGAGTAGTTAAAATTCATTAGCATTATTTTCCTTTTTAAGCACAACATATTGTAATAGGCTAACAACTTTTGCTAATCGCCAATAGTTCTTGGTGCTAACATGCACCAACCACAACATTGGTGAAATTTTTACCAAACCCTAACATCACATAAAATGGGTAAAACATTCACCAACTATGTAAGGTAGAGCATCAATGAAACTCTTTTCCAAGTAAATCCAATTATCACATTGAAAAAACATAAATAAACACATTGTTTGATGGTTTTATCACATGTGTCTTCTACTTTTATTTACTTGGATTTGGTGTTCATTTGTTTTTTTATTATATTCTAAATGACCATATATTTTATGGATCATGGATTGAGTTAATAAATATAAATGTGGATTTTATGCCCATATATTGAGTTTACAAGTGATTTGTAAGGCAGGCTTAGGAAAACATATATTTCACATAGAGAAAAATTGAAAACATGAGTGCATTATAATGATATTTAGGAGGTTTAATTATTTACAATTGAGATATGATGGATATTTTTTTTTTTATATTACCCCTACTCATAAATAAATAGATATACCATTGTAAGTGTAACAAATATTACCTTCAAATGTTTTAAAACTATACTAGAAATTGGGGGACAATGTACATATGGAAATTTTTAATCCCCTCTTAAACAAAGATATGACCAATATATATGACCATAAATTTAAAAACTATATATATCAATGTTTAGGATAAGTCCTTGATGTAATCACATGATGGTGTCTTTTAATTTAGGCAAGGGGAAATTTTGTAGGGGATTTGAACTATCCTTCCCTACCACATCAACCACATATGGTGACTAGATTTGATAGATTTCAAAATCCATTCCAAGATAATTGGGTCCCTTCCCCTTCTCTTTAATCCCTCAGAAATCATTTTCAAACCCAAATATTTAGTAAAGGCTGTGAATCTCATTTCCAAAGTAGTTAACAACGGAAAAGGCATTGACTAAAATAGAAAGCACATTTCTTTGTTGCATCACATGGGAAATAAATAATATATTAATGAATATTTTAACTAAACTTAAAAATTCCTTAGAGAAATTATTTAAGGTACCATCATCTAAGTATCCCTTTGTTCATGCTCATAGCAGATATAACCACCATAGAAATTTGAAATCATCTCGATAGGGCCTCTGGTTCTATTCTAGTGTCAATAGTTGATGGTACTTGGAAGCATTAAAAATTTATCTTTACAAAGGATATAATCAGTTATAAATAATGTCTATAAATCATATAATATTTATGTTGCCTATTGAGGCCCCACTATAATTTAGTTTAAGGTTTTTTGCCTTTGGTACTTTCCATTTGTCCAATGATCTTGATGGGTAAGCATCACTATCCCTTTTATCAAGACCCTAATTAATCCTATATTAATCAAGAGAAAATATGGTGAATGTTTTAATAGTAAGGATGAAGGCTAACATATTCCCAACATTTTAGTTATTATTATGAGCCCTAGTGTTAAGTTTTAGGGCTGGTAGAGATCTATCAAAAGTAATTGTAAGTTGATCCTTGTATAATGTAATAATGACTTCAATTATAGACATATATGAAAAATGTAATAGTAAATTGAAGGCATATAAGAGGTTCAATAATTTCTTCAAATAATCATGGTTTAATTAACTACACCCTATGTAGTATTTACAAAAATGAGGTCATTGACAAGATTTGGAGTTATTAAAACAAAAGAAATTAGAAGGTGTATTACCAAACATAATAATGTTTTAATAGCTTTATCCTAACATGTGTCAAATAGAGAGATTTGAAAGAGAATGGAGATTCTCCAAAAACTAGTTACAACTTACTAGAGGCATGAATTTCTCTACAAATTTTGTCTTTGTTTCACCTAATCTAATGAACCATTGCTTTGCCTAATAAGTTAACCTTCTCCAGTTCTATCCCTATTTTATATAAATGGCCTCTTAATAATAAAATATATAGGTTAATGATAAATCTTTAGATGAAATTCGAATGTATCATTATTATAGTACTAGTGAATAATGAATACTCTGACTACTAAGTATAATTTGACAAATTCCTTGATGAATGTCATTGCATAGAATGTAATCAATATTGGATATGAACAAAAAAAATAAAAAATAAAAATTCTCTTTTGGGTAAAAGGCTAAATTCAACTTGATTTTATTTCACCCTCTTAGCATGTGTTAAGTTATAGCTTTGAGATAAGGTTTGGAGATCCATCAACTATAATTGAAAAAAAAATTATCAGATACAGTTACAAATATGTAAAAGTTGAAGTAATTAGAGAGCAAACAATTATTTTGTGAAAATGCCTGATGCAACTTGAAGAGAGAAATGTTATTTTAAAAAAAATTGTCATTATCTAACATGGATAACATCTAATCAGAATGAACCTAGGGATATTAATTTGTTGATAGTATGCTAAAACCACTCTTTTTAGTCTATGAAGGTCTATAAACTTGTATTGACATACAATGCCAAGGTACATTTATAATCTATGCATGTGGTGTATCATTTTTCAAATATAATATTTGTTAAGGCTGTTATGAAAATTTTAGAACTACCAAACTATGGATAAAAACATTGGGTAATAAGTAGCATTGGCCTTATTCCTTACTAGTATCCAGGCAATTTTTTTCTCATCTAATGTAGCCTATGAATATGACCCTAAGGTTAATGTTCTTAAAGCATTAGAACCATTTAAAAAATTTCTTCCCTATTGAATTTTAATTTATTAAATTGAGCAATGAAAAAAATTAAATATAATATTATGTTGGTTAAGCCACCAAATTATAACACTACTAACTTTGTAATAATGAAATATGCCTTATGGCTCTGATGACCATGACACTATTCTTCATGATGATGAGGCATTATAATACAATTATTTATGGATGTATTACCTTGGTGAACTTTATGTATTTTCCTATTTATATCAAAAAATGATTGTAGTACATGAGAGAGCATTTTAATGGTTTATTACATACTTCCTATCTGATAATTACATTTTATTTAAAACCACCATTAGTTTTCCAATAGTCCTATGTTATTCATATTCAAACATTCTTAGATTTCCAATTAGGATAATAACTATCACATTAATAAATTTAGGGAATTTTGGAATGCATTTTGGATTATTTTAAAAAATTTGTCAAAAATTTGAAAATTATAGATAGAAAATTCATTGAGATTTATGCTCTAGGCTAAGTTCAAAATTAGAGAGAATCAAGGTCCTCCTCAGAGATGTGAACCAAGCAATGGCAGGGATGAAATTTAAGTTAGGTAATGCATCCACATGTTAGTGGCATTGGCATTATTTAACTCATCATAGGAAATCACAATGGTAAGAGGGGGATAAAAATTACTATGAATGATACATACAACAATGAAAAATTGACAAAAATGACTATGAATTGTAACTACGATAGAAAAAAATTAAATTACTATGAAAATAAATCCTACCCTTATAGCAAAAAAAATCAAGCTTGTGGCCTATAAACATGAATTGAATTATAACACAAATAAACTAAAGGAAAATAAATATTAATTTGCCACTAATTGGGTCAAAGGAGGATATCTTAATGCAATAATTAATTTAGTGGGGATGGTGATGATATTATAGGCTATGAAAAATCCCTTCAACCTAAAGAAAGACAACTGGGAATGACTACAGGTTGATTCTTGGAATTTTGCATATTGTGAGGGTAAAAATAGTGTTGAATCTCTACCCAAATGATAATTGGGGAAAATTATCAAGGAGAAAAAAAACCTTATAACAATTTAAATGTCTCCCTTCTTGAGTTGTGGAAATACTTTAAAGCTATATCCATAGTTTATTCTTCAGTTCCCACTCCTAATAGTGAAGGATGGATTTTATGCTAGCAGGTAGCCATTCAATCTACTAAAAAATTTCAAATAGGTTAATGAAAAATTATTTTAAGAGTAAATAAAGGTAGGGAATAAGATATTTGTCTCAAACTGCAACAAGTATGGCATAAATTGGAATTGCAAACATTGTCAAATAGAGTGTTGCCTGCTTGCAATTACAATTATAATTTTTTAAAAATAAAAAATTTAGTGACAAAATATCAAATAATTCTAAATATTATAGGGTTATAATAGTGTATATACCCTTATTAAACCTCCCATATATTTTCAAAAATAAAAAATATTAATAAAACATCAAATAATGCAGAGATCTAGTCTAGGAGATTATTTGAGGAACAAAAATATTGTTGGCTACACAGTCTTACATAGCTAAATATTTAAAAATTACAAATGTCCATAGCTATAGGTTAGAATACATATGGAATGAGACTAACATGAACTATGTTTCTAAAAATTTCCATTCCTTATATGTGCAAGTCATCCTACTCAAGAAATTTGCATAACAAAGAAATATATATAGAAATTACAAAAGAAGAAGAAAGTGTAGGTCAGCCTACTCAGGAAATTTACAACACTTATATATTTGAACTAGTAAAATGTTGAATCAAAAGAATAATAAAAAATAGGAGGAAATTCTTAATAGTACGAAAAGGTTCATTTCCTGAGAAAGGATTGAAAGATATCCTTACCTACTTTTCACTACTAACCTTCCTTGAAAATGCCACTTTTTAACCCCTCACGTTCTTTGCAATACTAATTTTTAATTCCACAACATCATCACTGGTAATAGTATAATTTGATGAAGCTTTGGTCATTTTTGTGACTAAAAAATGAGATCTAAAAATTAAACAAAAATTAAAATTAATTTAATTATATTAAAATAAATAAATACTAAGCAATGATAGTGGGGAAGATCATGGTTAAAAGTTAGATATAGTAATGAAAATGAGATTTTTGGCCATAAGCAAGGGGCTATCCATTTTCTAGGAGATGAAATTAACTACTAAACACTAATTAAAAAATATAATTTTAAAATCCAAGAAGAGAGACATATAGCTGCAAGCATGGGGAGTTGGGGAGCTTTTGATGTTCATAAATTCATGTATCTCATTATTTTATTATCCTTTGGATATTATACAATTAGGTAGTTATTTTTAATTAATTCTACCAAGTCAAAACTAGTAGTGCCTACCTAACCCATGGTTTTTGAGGATAAGAGATTTGGGATGATTTTTACTCATTAGCCATGTGAATTTTTAGAGGAGATGATTTGATGATACCCATGAATAAATATCTAGAGAAATTAGAAAACAAGAAGATATACCAAAGATAAGGAGATAGGGATTTAGTTGTTTCTTCATAAATACCTATTGGTAGTGGCCCCAATAACAAGAAACATTTTAATGGCACTAGAAAATGATATAAATTTAGCATGGGCAAAGTCAGGGTTCTAAGAAGTGGTAGGTTATGATGGTGATGGATAAGTGTTCAATAATATGTAGAGATTAAGGTATCTTGATAGCTATATGGACCCAAAATCTATTAAAAAACATTAAAACCATGCCTAAATGTCATAAAGTTTAAAAAAGCACTAGCAACTAATTGCATCTACTTGATTTGAAAAGCAAGAAACCCTCAAATGGACTCTCTTTGTAGCATCAAATAGGAAAATGTTTCTCTACTCATCCCACACATCCCTAAAACCCTGTTCACTCTTCCAATAGATCAGAGATGAAAAAAACCAACATCAAATAACATGTGGCCAAAATGATATATATAAAAACCAAACACACTTCCTACCACAAACCTCTAGGGGAGAGTACCATCTTCCATTGTGAAACACATGCCTATGATCCCCATCATCCATAACTACCTACTTTCTTCCTAAACCTAACCAAGTAAAAAGGGAAATGAAAACATATGCCAAACCATCACGTTGGTTCTAATACTGGCAACTATAAATGTGTTACTGTTAACTAGAAAAATAATATTTTAATGACCCACCTAGAGTTGACTTAGGCATATTGAAATCATATTGAGAAATAACCACACATGATTGGGGGTTGGTAGGAAGTAGGTCTGCATTAAATAAGTAAGGTGAAACATACAGTACCATCTAGTGATAATAAATAATTAATGCAAGTATAGGTTTATCAAAGAATTGAAATTAATAATTAAGGTTAGACATTATACTATGTCAGTATGATTGTTTAAACTAGTTCAAATAGGTGAAAATTTGTAGGAACTAGATCATTACTACTAAAACTTAAATGGCAGATATAAATTATGTTGTTAAGATTACAACAACTACTTGAGTGTGTCATGAAATGTTTCCAATGATAGAATATTAAGTTAATTAATCTAAGCATGAGCCTTAATATTCTAATTAAATAATGAATATTATAAATATATTTTAGTTATTAAAGGAATTGAGGTAAATATGTAATCAATATTATGTTAGAAGTTAAATTATTTGTTTATCAAATTTTAATTTTTCTAAGTTAAATTTCATAAGGAATTAGTGTTTAGATTAAGATGAACCCACATTTGAATGGTGTGGAGTCCAATCTGAGCACAATAGGAGGCTTGGGTCTCCCAAAAATTACAAAAGGTAGACAAAGTAAACATGAGCAGGAAAGGAACCTAGCTAGGGTACACTAGTAGGCCGAAGTTACCAAAGAGAAAGGATTAGCCATACAAAATTTCCCCACATGTCCAACTAAGTATGCTCCAAAGGAAAAAATGGGAATAGGTCCTAAAAAAATATGGACCACCAAGGAAAACAAAAATAAAATCTAAAGGAATAATAGGAGAACCAATAACAAAAAACAAAAATTAACAAAACCAATTATGATAGGCTCTGTAAATTATTCAAATTTAGGATGTGTTTCAAATCTTAATGACTCCTAATTTTTATAAAAAATTATTTAGGGGAAAGATCCAAAACTTCCCCATCATAATTTTAGAACCCATTATTAGCATTAGTATCCTCTAGGTTGAAGTTAAAATTATAGAATCCTTGGGCCTCCATGCATGAATCCTTGAGATGATTGATTTTCCTACAACTTGAGAAAAATTTTCCATCCCTTTCAAACATAATTTTTTGGTTCCAATAGCCTATGGAAAAATTGAACTAAATATATTTGGGAATATTCTAGTTCATTGTAACTAACACACAAAAACTAGCTAAAATAATCCATTTACATGAGTAGGTATAAAGGTCAATAGTCACAAGTGTACAAAAATTTCCTTTATACTTCTTAGGATATATTCCACCTATAATGTAGGATGTATGACAAAAATTTCCATCCATAGAGGAATCTCACCAAATTTTAAATTGAAGTAATAAAAATGCAATGTCTAGGGTTAAAAAATGAAGTTTTTCCTTCCCATCAACCATGGGCCTTCATTAATGATCTCCATACTATCTTCTCTACAAGTAAACTAGAACAAAAAAATTATTAGAAAGGGAAATAATTTTAACTCCTTCAATCTCAATCCACTTCTTCTTGGTCCAATTCTAGGTAACTTCAATGCCATGGCTTGCTCCAACAAATTTCCCAACCAAGGAGTTACTATAATTTTCTTAAATCTATTTTAAAGTCTTATTAGGAACATACAAAACCAAAATCTAACTCATAAAAATATTTTATGGGTGTTTGCAGTTGCCTCTCATGGTTTCCTTCAAGTATTTAGAGTGTCCCTCTATATTTTCCATGCATTTAGCAATACCTGAGTCTTTGATAAATTAAACCTAACTTTTTGAACCAACAATAACTAATAAAGTCATAGAATGTTTGAATTTACACCTACACAAGTTGATTAATAAATGTTATTTCCACCAAAAAATTCAAAGGATTTTTTTTTTCCAATCATTGAAAATTAAAATGGGTATAAGATAAATACATTTAATACACCAATGAATTAAACAAAGAACACTCCTAGCAACTAGAAATGGGTGAATGTTACTTCCCAGCTCAAGTCACCAACCAATGACTAGTAATTTAGCATTGTAAAGAAGAACACAAGGGTTCTTATGAAATTAATGAGCTTAAAAAACTTAAAACCCCAAGTAATCCTAACAAGACATACATATCCTAAGGGACCTTGATCCTTCAAAACAATTACCATGAAAATTGTAAAAGCTTAGTTTATCTCAGGATCCTCTATGATTCCTAGGAATTTATTTTACCACTATCAAGTGATTTATTCCTTACTATTTTGAGTTTTCTTTCCTCTTGTGTTGGCACTAGTTGAAACTTTTTTCCTTTCCTTTTTATATTTTTTACATCTATCCATTTCTCCTCATGAGATAGAGGAGTTTCATTACTAAATTCATAATTATTATTGACATTATAAGGGAGATTATGTTGCTATATAAAATATAACTAAAAGGCATTTTGAGCTAAGTATTGAACCCTTGGGGATTGACAACCTTATTTTTTAGGGATAGAGTCATGCAATGCTTCCTAAGGTAACTTGATGATGACTTTGTCATCAATTTTGTTTACACTATGATTTGAGGAATCAAAGAGGGACCCAACATCCATGGATAAAATCGTTTTACTTTTCTCTTATTAGATAAGGATCTTCATGGTTCATTTGAAATTAATTTCACTAGTTCTAATCAGTTTCTCAAGGATTCAAGAGAAATATTCACCTCTTTATCATTGCATAAAATCCTTTTGTTCCAATAGGGACCATCTTAACATCTTTCTAACTCAAACTCCAAAACTCTTATAGTGTAGTTATCCTTAATTGGTAGGGGGACAAAAGGATTCCATTAGGACTCAATAGGATTATTAGCCACCTCCTTCTCTAATTTCATTTAAAGAAACAAGAAGTAGTTTTTGTCATGACCTATAGAATCACATCTGATAAAAATAACCTTGTCTATTTAAAAAATGATCTTCTGGGTCCATTTAATAAATTTTGATTTAATATGGATACTTATTAGAATAGGTTTAATCAACTAAATGTATACATTGAGCCTTGATTTTACCAATCTCTTTTTAGACCTAGTAACCAAGTCAATAGACATCAGTTAACTAATGGCTTGCGAAACACCACAAAAAACCTCCTCCTCGTAGAATTTTAGGGGTATCCTACCAATTTAAACCACATAAGAAGTTACATAAGAGTATCACTATCAATATTCAACCTAGGTTTCAATTTATTAATTGATATAAATAATTTTCCCAAATACCATGACCCTCCTTATAAAACTTTTTCATAGTTATACAATGAGGAGAAAAATATCAAGAAGTAATTTTTTTCTTTGGAAACCACTTCATGGCCACCCTTTCTCTAAAGATATAAATTCTTGGTCTATATCCATATAATATCAATAGTAGAGAGTTCCTGAATGAGGATTTAGTGTTATTCACAATAGCTTCTAAGATATCCCAAAATACTTCATTTACCTCCATAATAGGTTTAATATTTTGATTGGCTATAGAATTTTGATTCCCCATCCCTAAATGAAGATATTCCCAATAATGTTTAGGATCCTTATCCCTCATAGTTTCTATCTTCTTCAGCTCATCATTATCCTATATATTACCAATTAAACATAATTTTTTAAAAACCAGGGCCATGCTTATTCATTTTATTTTATGTTTTCATAAGGAATTAATTTTATGAAACAAATAAAAAAAATATTCAAATATATTTAAATAAAAAAGGTTAGGATGATTTTTTAAATGGTTCTCACTTAATATAAAACCTTTAGGTTTTAACATTAGGGAAACCTTTGTCATAAAAATAATTTATTTCTTTATGGTCACTGGGAATGATGAGGACATGAATCGATAATTTATGAAATTATGTAAATGATAGTAATTACATAAAGTATAGGAGATGACACTATAGGGGAAGGATTAAAACTAGTAATCTTGGAGAAGATTAGAACCAAAATAAAAATAAAATTATAGATATAAGTTATAAACAAGAATAATAATAGAACCCTCCACCTACCCATCCTAAAGATAATGTATAAGTACTGTAAAAAAATTAGGATTTTCATGAGCTTTAGAAGCTAGGATAAAATAATAAGAAAATGATTTGGCTAGGCTAATGGTCAATCAATATCAAAACCTTGTAAAAACTAAGAAAGAATAGTAAATGAATGTGGAATTAAGGAACCCTAAAATTCAAGAAATGAACCCTTTTTTGAGATAATAAGTTTTCTCTCCCAATTTTTAAGGTAATGGAAACATAAATTTAGGATTTTATTGAGGCTTAATTATTCAACCTCTTATTTCAACCATAATAGGTTGAGTGTCTTGACTTGGGAGGCCTTCTCTACCTTTTTTTTATGTAGGATTGGGCCCCTACCTCAAAAATCCCCTCTTTACCTTAATAAAAAAATTATTCAACCTTTAATAGTACTTTGGGATAAAATATATAAACTTAACAATACATTCTTGCATTTATATTCATCACTTGGAAGGTGATGCCCCATTGAGGTGGGTTCATTTTATAGTGATAAAAGGTTAGGATAAATCATTATCACATAAGAAAAAAAAAAGAAAATAATTAAAG
The DNA here is from genome assembly GCA_037957365.1 of Torreya grandis. Classification (NCBI taxonomy): domain Eukaryota; kingdom Viridiplantae; phylum Streptophyta; class Pinopsida; order Cupressales; family Taxaceae; genus Torreya; species Torreya grandis. Next base: position 330,054 of record JARHVA010006568.1, on the reverse strand, counting down.
AGGAGGTGCATATTATCCAATTACATAGAATTAAAACAAGTTTAATTTTATCTATTATAACAAAACAACTTTTATGTGGTTGAATATGGGACTAAAGTCTTGGATATACTTCAACATGTTGATTATATGAGAGATGAGGAAACTAAAATTACTATATTCAAATTATAATTAGATATTGTAACAATGCATGAAGTGAGTCTCATAAATCAAAATAGTTTGTTTATTTAGATAAATAAAAATATAGGTATATAATCAAATACAAGTAGGAAATGAAGAATAAAGTACCCCAAAATAGTAATTATACACTTTGTACAAGGTTTAATAGGGTTGAATTAAATTTTAAAAAAGAATAAAGCTCTAATATAACTCTATAATGTTTCAATGACATTCAAAGTGAGGACAAAATCTTCAAGATTACTAAAACAATAATCCTCCACTTCCATGAAATTCCAATTCTACTATAGAATACAACTCGATTTAATTTTCACAACATGAGACAAATCAATGTTTTTGTATTTATGGTAAGGATAAATATAATATATATTTCCTATACTTTTATTCCAACAAGGAGGCTAACCATAGGGTTCGTATAATGTTATATAATGACCTGGTAGAATTACAAGCCAATCTAATTAAAATTAGCTATATATTATGCATATTTTATTTCTTAGTGTTAATTAATTTTAGGTATTCTAATAGTTTAATTTCACCTAAAGTTAAATTTTCATGAAAAACCAAACCAATAAATATGACAAAAGTTTTTAAAATAGAGTTTATGAAAGTGAATAATTATATTGTAACAAAGCAATTAGATAAAGTGGAACTAGACTTGGGAAATTTTAATATTTGGTCAATGTAAATATATATTTAACACCACTAAGATCATATGATGTCATTATATGAATGAATTGGATTCATGCACATCAATACTGCCTAAACTATTTTGAAAATACATTTAGATGTTTAGATGATAAGGGAATTTTGGTAACTCTCCAAGCATTATAAATGCCACATCTCAAAGGATTATTTTAGTCTTACATTTTAAGAATAAAATAAGAAAATAATATTTACTATATTTTAGATAAGTATAACAATAAACTAAGGTATTAAAACCCATATTCTTAGATTAGCTAATGCTACAATAATTTAAGGATGTTTTTCTATAATAATCACTAAAGTTGACTCTAGTAAGGTAGTTGAATTTACCATTGAAATTATTCTAAGATATACACTTGCCTTGAAAAAGGAATCATTAGGCAAAAATTATCACCATGGGGAGCACCATTTATGTTTTTTTAAAATCAACATAAGACTTTTCACTTATTTAGTGATTATTATATGTTGAAAAATGTAACTATATACACAATATTTTCAAACTTTATCCATTACTGATGTTTTCTCTCTTGAAAAAACCCATTGAGTCTTAATATCTTTGAGTTCACACCTTAAGGGGTGCACCAATAAAGGGGTGGGTAGACCATTGATTCTTTTTAAGATTTTTGTTCCTTGACTACCACTTGTTATCAATCTAACCTTCTCTAAATAAACATTCCCCTAAGATTTGTGTGCTCTTTTGAACCCTCCAACTATTTTCCACCTTCATTAGCTCTTTCCTAGGCTAAACTCCTTTTTAAAAATTTAAAATAGAATGTCGACCCTACTAACCATGTAATCTAATTGATAAAACATATTTAGAGTCTAGGTTGGCTTCATGCCACCCTAGACAAAGACCTAATTTTTTTTTGTTAATCATGATATAGAGTCGATTAGGTCGACCCTATCAGCTAAAATTTTGGAAAGGTTTCCGTTAGATTCAAATATATATACACATTAATTTCATCATTTACTAAAGACATCAAGAGTTAATTATTCATTTGTACTTTTTTACAATTTAATCTTCCTCCATTATACATGAAGAGTGTTAGCTTATGGTTTCTACTTAGACAAGAATATTATCTTGTGGAGAAGTCTTAAATGATTTGGCATTTCTTAGTGATCCTTACAAACCATAAAAACCTATTTTGAAGCACCTTTGGCCAAGTGAGAGATTAAGTCTCAATAGGTTTATATTCAAGGTAAGTATCTCTAACTTTTCTCCTCTATTTTAGTAGATATAAGTAGTAGAAGTAATGGCTTCTGAATATATTATTCTCTCCATGTATTTGGGTTTTCCCTATACATAGATTAATTATGATTCTGTTATGCATGTTTAGTTTTATGTTTACTAACCCATGATTTATGACACAATATTTGGTGATCACTAGATTAGAATTTATTTTACTTGTAATTATACATTTATGAATATGAAAACATAAGATCTACTTAGGGTTATTGCATATTTTCCCTTGAGTAGAGGATTTAGAACCCCCCTAGTGATTTTATTGTGCTAAGAGATCCATTATATAGGTCTATATGATCCATATTAGTCATGACCTTTAATATCTAATGTATGAACAATCAAAAGTGTAAGTAATATTTATCTTTTTTGAGCTAGGATTGATTTATAGATCAATTACATTTCCCTTTGCATACATTCTAGTGAACTTGACATGAATCTAACCCTTCCAATTTTTATTTCATGCCATCATTTTTGTCATCATTTATATTTTTATATATATTTATAGTATATTTCAAACAATTTGTTATAATTCTCACTTTCTATGTGCAGGTTTAACATAGACTAGCTTCTAAATGATTTTATTTTGTTTGTGTAGGTCAACATTAATTAAAAGTTACTAGATCAAGTCATTCCAAACATTATTCTTCTTCCTGTCCATATTATTATACATAGTCAAACCAATAGACTATGTATGTTATTTCCTTATTTAAACATATAGGTCAACAAACATAGTTGAATAGGTCAACTCTATTTGTTATCTCTTTGCCAACACAAAGGGTTTTGCAAATTTGGTCAAACTAGTCAACCTAGCTGGTAGAAAATTAAATTAGAAATTGAGCATCAAAGCATAAAATTTTTCAAGATAAAAGATATTTAAAACCACCAGGGTTCATCTATTTTCTCTCTCTATCATTTTAGTTCTTCCTTCAATACTATCTTTCATAAGTTTACAATTTATAAAACTACAACCCTAAAAATAACTATGTTGACTTGGTCAACTTAGTTATGTAGTATATCTTATGTCTAAGAGACATATTAAACCTATTCACCTTTATTTTTAAGTTCTTTCTTGTAAAAAAATAATAGTGACCAAGTCAGCTTTGTTTTATACTATTTATATATAGTGTCACCTGAACTAACCTTGTACTATTATCAATCAAGGAATTAACATCTAGTTGATATTAATAATTCACGCTTCCTTTTCAATTTTTTTCACTCTTAGAGTAACTCACATATCTTAAATAGGTGATATTTAAAATTACCATAATAGTTACACTATTTTACTCTTTTGTACACACTACCAAATCACTCTACATTCAAAAATCATTATACATTTATCTTCATAAGGAATATCGACTTAGATTTCATCACCAAGGGGGAAGCTAACTTGGTTTTGTGGCCAAGTATAACTACATGGTTGATGTTATATATTGGAAAAGCAACCGACACCCTTATCAGTACAAGATTGTGAAGTGATGGGGTATGCCCCAATACCAAGCCATATTGTCACCAATATATATCCATTTCAACACAAAATATTCTAAAACCAACCTTCGATTACTCTCTAGCTCCTTATTTTAGCCAACTTTCTATCACATTAAAATTAAACTTTCTTATAATTAATAGCACTTATAATGACCAACTAGTTAGAATTTACTTTTTAGTTGTTGCTTTATCTTTTATCATTGTGTGTTGTATATAAAAACTTGAATTGTAAAATTTTGGTGCAAGGTTTGTGTTATTCATTCCAATTATATCAATCACAATGATCTAATTATTTATGTGCTCTCTTTCATTTTCTAAATTACCTTTCAATTTTTTCTCCTATTTTAGTATACTATCATTCAAATTGATACAATCTTTTACAAACTATTTTATACCTTTATTATTGTAGTACATGGTCAAAATGCATGACTATGTATTTTTATATCTCTATTTTATCCCATGTTTAGTATTACAGTATTGACCCATATGATTGTGTACTTTTTTACCCTATGTCTAAGTAATACTCTATTAACCCAGTCGATTATGTACATGTTGGCTAAATTTGTTCCTTGTTTGGAAACTATGTTCGTTATTTATCTAACTTTATTCCTTGTTTGGCTGACTCTATCCTTAATTTTCCATATTTTTTAATCTCTATTTATTTCATAAAACATAATGAAATACCCTATCATAATATTATTGAATGACCTAAACCCATTTAGACACTATATGGGGTGATTTTTTTCTTCCATTATTCACCTCCCAAGATAATCATCACTCTTGCATACTTCCCTTCCCTAATATTTGGATGGATGGTTAAAATAACATACTAAGATGAGCTTGGTGCATCAAATCCTTTCCAGACTATCAAGACAATTACAATCTTCAAGCATATCATCACAATGTGGGATCAATTGATGCAAGTCTATCTAATAACCCCACAGGAAATCTACCACATAATAATCCTCCCCCTAATACTAATATTATCATTCCTTCTACAAACACCAATCCACCAATTGATACCACTCAAATTATTGTATAGATAGTGAAACAAATGAACATAATGCAAACATCTAACACCTCCCAAATGATGGAACTATAATATCATTTGATCAACATGTCTAATTAAAGTCTCATTATTCTCCCTTTAAATAATCAAAATTTTATTCCTCCACCTCTTAGAGATGTTAAAATTAATTTCATCCCCCATCCCATCATGAAAAATAATATGTTACAGCACATTCAAAATGAGCCTTTATCCCCCTTCATTATTTGTATTGATATTGGTAACATATCTCCAACTATTAAGTGTAATGGGACTAAAGACCCTGCATATTTTATTAAGGCATTTGGAAATATTTATAAGGAGTGGATCCAAACTAATAATTTCACCATAACTAAAATTTTAGTTAAAATTTTCATTGGTGATGTATTGGAATGGTAAAATCAACTTCCCTAACATTCCATATGGAAAATCAAGGATTTAGTCAATCCTCTACTTAAAGAGTTTCAACACAATGATATTCCCAAAAATTTTCCTAACCATTTTAATAATTCTAATTTATCTCCCACTAAATCAGATCATGATTTTATAAAGATATGGAAATCTTTGGCCCACAAGGCTGATCATAACATGATTGATGATATTTTTTTTAAACTCTTTGTAATTGCATTAATTCCTTCCCTTTAGTACAAGGTTCAAAATTTTGCTCCTCAAACACTCAATGAATCTATTGACCAAGCCAAGCATCAAGACTTATTAATAAAAAAATTGAACCCAATACAAAACTCTTTAAAGGATATTTTAAACATTTCAATAATGTAATAACTGGCAATCCTCTTCAAACCAACCTAGGAGTTTCCAGAGCCAACAATCACCCATATTTTCACATACTATTAACTATGAAATAATTGAAATAATTCTTAACACCATCTAAACCATTTACTTATCCTAATAATCCTCTAAAATTTTATGACCCTAATTAATTTTATTGGTTCTATGATAACATTAGTTATTCCCATGAAACATGTAGAGGGCTTATCAAATTTGTTGTCTCCTATATGCTTGGTGATTCAGCTAATAATGAATCTATGTTTCAAATCCATCATCGAGATTACATTAAGACTTCTAAAAAATAAAAGGCTCCCAAATAATCCTCTTCTCACAACCAAAAATATTCTTATACATCTAACACTCAAAAAACCAACAAGGATGTTAGTACCACTAATGCTAATTATGACCAATATTAAAAAAAATTCAATATTTCAATGTGGCTAATGTCAATTATTGACAAAAATTGGCTCATAAAAACCCTGTCACTAAACCTAAGAAACCATAGTTAGAACAATAACTCCTCAAGGATACTATAACCACTTAATTAGCTTTAGAAACTAATGATGAACCATATCCTCCTTCCAAACCCCCAACCACTTCTTTTTCTCTTAAATATAATTTTTATTCTAAGCCTCATGTCATTTATTCTAAAACCCATTATAACTTCTTGGATGAACTCCATGCCATGCCTTGCAAAATTCCTCTTATGGAGTTAGTTCACACCTATCCTTATCATCATAAGCTCCTCATGCAATAATTATAAGAAATTTAAGAATCATCTTCTCTAGAAGAGGAACCATATTCTCATGAGCCTTAACCAACTAAAGTGCATACCATTGAATATGTTTGTCCTTCTTATAAACCCTCCATAAAGTTCCTCAAAGAATACATTATTCACAATGAGATCTTCTTTCTATTTGATGATGCACCCATATTCATTAAAATATCCATGAATACCACCCTCATTCATAAAGTACTAATAGATGAAGGGTCTAATATTAATGTGACATCTTTGTGGCTCATCCAACAACTTAACTATAATAAAAATCATCTCAAATTAACTCACTTTTCTTGTCATGGATTTGATAAAAATAATCAAAATCCACTTGGTTATATTTGGATCCCTCTTATTATTGGACCTAAGACCATCTAAACTAAGCTCATGAGCCTTAATTTACACTTATCTTAAAAAATACTCCTAGGATGGCCATGTACTCATAGAATGAGCGATATTGCCTCTTCTAGTAGTCGATGTATCAAAATCCTTCATAATGGCAAAAGGTATAAATATGAGGTTGATCATAACCCTTGGATTATTCAACTTCTTAATCCCAAATCTCATTATCAAATTCCCACCATTCTAATGATAAATAGTGACCCCTTACCTAAATTTGTCAACATGAATATTAATTTACATGTTACTCCTATAGATTCAAATGATGGTGAGACTAATGATTTGAAAAATACCTAAAAGACTACCAAGCTACCTCTTTGTTTCATATCAGAGTGGATTCTTCCTTATTTGTTTCTTGACAATCAAACCATCCCTCTCATAGATGAGATCACTAATTTTACCCCTCCATGTAATGCTTAGGAAGCCTCTTACATAGAATATTATTTCATGTGCAATGATTATAGATTCAATAAATTATTCCAATACTATTTAATCATTCCTCCATGTAAATTTAATGATTTAGGCATCTCTCCTTCTAAAATTCCTCTCGAATCTCAAGTATGTAAAACTTCTCTTACCTATGATGATAATTACATCATGGACCAAGATAAATCAAGAGAATTGGATGTTCAACATTATAATAAAAATCTAGATCAAATACATCCTTAAAATTGTGAAGTTCATACCATTTCCACTAATTTTGAACTATCACCTAAAGGTCATGTTCTTCTTACTAATTATCAATTTATTGATACTCCTTGGCTGATATAATAAATCTTGTATTATAAACCTCTATAACTTATTGCATATTCTATACCGTTAACCTAACCAATCATTCCATCTAATTCTCTTCTTGTTAAAGATATTAATGATAAACCAATCAAATCCAATCAACCATCTTCCCCTACTCCACATAGTCCTAAGATTACATTAGATGTCAAGGCCAAAGATGTATTTCAAACACATTCTACATATGATCACCATGGTAATAAAATTATTGATCTTAAAGTATATGTTGTGTATTATCATCTTCTTCCTACTTTTCCTAGTGACGAATCCATTATTGAATTACTTCATGCTTGAGAACCTCAAATCCATAAAAAACATCATAGAATTGGGAATTTTAAGCAAAAAATCCCCTTATTTTAATAACTTCATGGCTATAATTTATCCTTAAAAATATCCCATTTACTCTCTAGATAATGCACCATATCATTTCCAAGATGGAAATGGTATGCTTATCAAGGAGGCTATCAGAATAAAATATGGTACCCCATCATGCCCTCAACCAATCAAAGTCTTTTAAAAACTTACACAAATTGATCATGATAAAATTTGAATATTCTTTGATAAATACCATGAGACTTTTTATTGGTCCTACAAGGACATGATTGTCATTAATCCTAGCATCATGGTGCACAATATCATCACCTATCCTAATGCCAAACCCATAAAGCAAAAGTAATAAAAATTTACACCAAAATTTTCTACTTGATGCTATAAATAAATCATTAAAATTCTTGATGATAAATTTATCGAGCCTATGGACTATTCAAAATGGGTCTAAAACATTATCCCTCTTTGGAATAAATTCACCATGGTCATTCATATTTTCATCAATTTCCACAACCTTAATATTGTTTATCCTAGGGATAACTTCCCTTTACCTTCCATAGAAGCCATCATCAATTCCAGTACTAGCTATGAAATTTTGTCTCTTATGGATGGTTTTTTGGGTTATAATCAAATTCATATTTCCCCCAAAAATCAACATAAAATAACTTTCACCATAGAATAGGGCACCTATTATTACATTAAAATTCCCTTCAGCCTCAAAAATACTAGAGCTACCTATTAGCATGTAATGACCCATATTTTCTATGACCTTATCCTTAATACTGAGGAAACCTATGTGGACAACCTAAGTTTCAAGTAAAAAAGCCCTAAAACTCATCAATATAATCTCTCTATTATCTTTGGTCACCTCATCAAATACAAAGTTTGATTAAATCCCTAAAAATGTGTCTTTGGCATCACATATAGAAAATTGATAGGGTTATTAGTCTCTCTTCATGGTATGGATGTCTATCCCAATAACATAAATGTTATTGTAAACATTCCCATCCCTCATTCCATTCTAGATATTCACATTTACCTTAGACAACTTGGGGCAATAAGATAATTTATCTCCAAAATGGCTTACGATATCTATTTTGTTAATTCTATTTTAAATAAAGGTAATTACCTTGAATGGATGGATCCTTGTCAAAAATAATTTGACAATATGAAATAATATTTTCTTCACCCACCCATTATCCATCTTCTAATGATCATCCTTTAATCTTATATACTTCTTCCATACCTCTATCAGTTGGGGAAATGATTGTCTAATAAGATGATACCTAAAGAGATTATGTCATATATTATATAAATCAAGGCCTCATTGAATATGAAAATCTTTATGAAAAAATAGAACATAATTTCCTCACCGTATATTTTATAGCTAAAAATATCTAGAATTATATTCTTTATCAAACAACTTACATTATCATTCATTCTGATCCACTCTATCACTTCTTCTCCAAATCCTCTCTTCCTAGAGATAAAATTTACAATTGGATGGTACTTATAATGTAATTTTATCTCCACATTATCCCAATAATATATATCAAAGAACAAATAATTTGTGATCAAATTGAAATCACTCCTATGGTAGTTATAGACCACCTTCAGGATGGTCTTCCTGACAATAGTATCCTCTATTAAAGGTATTAATCAAGATATATATCTTAAATATTAGTTATATAATTTCATTGATAATATTAAAACAAGTAATCTATAAGAGTCATTTATCCTTATTGATACTACCAAATCTAAAGTAGTTATCAAACAAATTTCAAAAATTAATGTCAATTTACATGAACATACTTAAACCCTTCCTTTTCATGGCACCAAATGTCTTCAAGGAGCAAGGTTAAGTTTCATCCTCCCTAATCATCTTGGTAAAATTACCCCATATTCATTTTTAATTACATTTTATGTCACTAAAAACATGGCATAATATGAAGACTTAATCATAGGCATGAGAGTGACACTTGATTTAAGCATTACATATATGCATGTTTTGGGTGACTCCCAACTCATCTACCACTAATTTAATGGTGATTATCAATGAAAAAGTGAAAATATAATTTATTATCATAAAATATACATTACCCTTTCGAAATAATCTCCTTCCTTTACCATCGATCCCATCCCTCAAGATCAAAATTCTATCACTATTTCACTTGCTTTTTTAGAATCTATTTTTCATTTACACCAAGTTCATACTGATTCTACCTTTATTATCCAAATAAAAAAGTCCCAATAGTCCATTAAACCATAATATTCACTTATATAACACATTTATGTTTTTATCATTTGACAAATCCCATGGTAATAATGCATTATTCAATTCCTTGAACATCAAACCTATGCTCTAAACACTGATTCTCATGAAAAGACTTACATTTGAAAATAAGATTTCAAATATGTATTTAGATATAAAATCATTTATCTTTTCAATTTTTAAGATACCTTGATCCATTACGTTATTAAATAATAGGTATCTCCTCTCCTTGAATAATCACATGGGGGCATTTATGGTGGTCAGTATAGCAGACATGTTATAGTCCCTAAATTCTTATGTATGGGTTAATTTTGGCCCACTCTTGAAAAGGATGCCATAAAATTCACTAAAAAGTGTAATCCATGTCAATTTTATGATGATATAATATATTCACCTATATATGAGCTTAAAACTATGGAGTCTCCCTAGCCATTCTCAATGTGGGGATTAGATCTCTTAAGCAAACTGACTAGATCATAGGATGGGCATGTCTTTATCATCGTGGCTATTGAGTATTTCATCAAATGGGTAAAATCCATTACCCTTATCAATATCATGATAACCACCATTTATAAATTCATCCACAATAAAATCACTTTCTATATTTTTGTTCTTCATACTATCATTTAAGACAATGGTGGTGATCTCAAAAATAAAGATGTTAAACAACTATGTGCTAAATTCAAAATCAATGACAAATTTTGTACACCATACCATATGAAATGGACAAGATAAGGAAAGCAATAAATTCCTTGATAGAATTCTCCCAAATATAACACATGAAACTTTCATGGATTGGCACCTTCATCTATATCCTATTCTTTGGAACTATTATAATAACACATGCACTACCATGGGGCCAATGCCATTTTCACTAATTTATGGTTCTAAAAAAACCCTCCCATTAGACGTTAATATTTCCTATCTTTGTATAAATATTAATTTTATCATACCTAATGAATAATTTCATGAAATTCACCTTCATGCTCTTGACCTTCTTGATGAACATCATCTTTTTGAACTATAACACAACTTCCACTATAAGCTTCACATTGCCAAATAACATAACTAATGAGTTAAAGTCCAAAATTTTAATGTTGGTGATCTTGTCCTTAAATTAGAATAAAAACATGACAAATAAGGTAAGCATGCTTAAAATGGTGATTCCTTTAATTAGTAAAACACATACTTGGTCCTAGCACTTATTGCCTTCTAACTAATGAAGGCCATATTTCCAAAGAACCCACCAATGCATAATTCCTAAAGACATATTTTGACTATATATTTAACTTATTATCATGATTTATCTATTCTATCCTTCTAACACTTTTTTTAGAATATCTACATGGGTCTCACCCTCTATAGTAGTCTCTCTTTTCACAAACCTTATTTCCTTCTTTTTTGTCCTTTGGTATTCACCTTTTCTTATGAGTTTCATTGTAAAAACATGGAGAGGAGCTAGTCTTACTCATGACTTACTTTTTTTCTCATTATTTTCACTTATTTCTTTCCAATTATTTTTTCACCCTCTTGGTTTTATATTTTATGAGTTACAGTGTAAGACCATGGATAAGACCATATATACACATTCATTTCATCATTTCCTAGAGACAAAAAGATTTAATAATTAATTTAAACTTATTTACAATCTACACTTCTACCATTTTACTTGAGGAGTCTTATCTTAGGGTTTCTACTTTGATAAAAATATTTTCTTGCAGAGAAGTCTTGGATAATTTGGATTTTCTTAGTGATCCTCACAAATCCTAACCACATCTTGTGAAGAACCTTTGGCAAAGGGAGATATTGAGTTGTAACAGGTTCATCCTCAAGGCAAGAATATCTAACTGTGTTCCTCTCTTTTATTAGATATAAGTATCATAAGTAATGGCTTTTGAATATATTATTGTCTCCATGTAGCAGGGTTTTACCTATACATAGATTAATTAGAATTTTCTTATGCATGTTTACTTATATGTTTAGTAACCCTAATTTGTGCTAAAATATTTGGTGAAAACTATATTATAATTTATTTTACTTGTCATTATACATTTTTGAATATGAAAACATAGGATCTAGTTAGGGTTATTGCATAGTTCTTCCTGATTAGAGCCTTTAGAACCTTACATAATGATTTTATTATGGTAATAAATCCATTGTCTATGTCTAACATATCAATATTGGTCATTACCCTAAATATATAATGTATAAAAAATTATAAATGTAAGTAGGATTCATCTTCTCTAAGCTAGGATTGAATTATAAATTTGTTGCATTTCCCTTTGCATACAGTAACCATAAAAAAAATATCCCTAACCAATGATCAATGATAATTTTTGATAAAATGAAAGGGGAAGTAAAATTTTATATAATAAATCTCAAATTAAAATACCACCATATAAATATCAAGGAGGAGGATTTTCATAAGACACCATTTTAAACTTATTATTATCACTATGATTTCATAATTATTCCATTCAATCTAACCAATGCACATACAGCTCACATGAATATTATGAATAATAATTTTTTGGACTATATATATTAATTTGCCTTGGTTTTGTGTAATTACATCCTAATATATTATGAAATTGAGTATGAACATGAATACCATTTGAGGTTGGTTTTAGAAATGTTATAATAATATATGTTGTATGGTAGGTTGTATAAATGTCATTTTTACAAAATTAAAATTGATTACTTGGGGCATAACATATATAAGGATTGTAAATAATAGATCATGAAAATATAAATTGTATGAAATAATGTCCAACTCTTAATAATGTATGCGAGGTTCAACATTTTAAGAGGATTTTTAGTTACTATCAGTGGGTTGTAAAATAATTTTCCAAGATAACACATCCCATAACTTCCCTATAACATAAAGGTAATAATTTTTTATGGAATTACAAGTGTGAAGAATGTTTTAAAAATTTTAATGAGATTATTACCATATCACAAATTATATTATTTCATGACCCTAATGGATATTTTGAGTTATGGATGCATGCTTCTTTAGAATAAATAAATGGTATTTTGAATTGAAATGAAACATTTTTAGTTTTTAAGTAACATAATTGAAGCCTAATGAAGAAAAATATCCAACATAAGAATTGAGATGTATTTTATACAGATCCTCAAAATGTGGAGACATTATCTACAAGATAATCCATTCAAGTTATTCTCAATTCATAAGAGCCTTGAGCTTTTGTACACCCATGAAAATATGAATGCATAGTAGAGGTTTTTATAATTTATAAGTGAATATGATATGGAAATAAAATATTTTAAAGGGAAATAAATAAAAATCAAATGATTCTCTTATTATAATATTTTAATTCACTTATATCTTTTGATTTATATTTAAATTGAGAAAAACAACTACTAAAACACATAAAATATGAACTTAGTCAATTAATCATATAAGATCCCATGGATATAAAGTATGACACGCATATTTATGATTTATATGGACTTATAAACTTTTAATGAATTATTTTTGTACAAAATCATGTAATATATTAAGAAATAATGATGAAAGAGATCTATTTTGATGATGGTATTTGTGTCCTCTTCATTTAGTTGATATATGTCATGTCAATCAACGCAGTGTCTAATGACTATCTGTAATAGGATATGCAAAGGTTTAAAAATATTAGTATTATTTTGGGGTTGATTTATGGATCATATAATATAATTATATATAAACTAATTTTCTTCAAGTCAAATCTAATCTAATTTATTGCGAAAGGAAACACACTACTTTTTGAATTAAAATTGCACATTCTTTATATAGTTTCTTCGAATTGAAATTGTATGGATACAAACAAAACCATTTAATATAATTTGATGAATTTAAATTACATAAATGTAAAATATAATATTTGATATAGTCTATATTAAATTAAATGGCATGCAAATCAAGTGATTTAAAAGGAAATTATTGAAAGTAATTTTTTTAAGATAAGCACACACACACAAACAACCTTGTAGGTTAAACATAAAAAATTTTAATTTTAATAAAAATAGATATTAAACTTAAAACATATAATTATGAATAATAAATATATAAATACTAAATATATAATTATCCTTTAGATTAATGGGCCCTTTCTCCTCAAAATAGGATTAAACACTCTTAATTTTGGAGATAATTCACACACCTAGATTTTCATTAATATCAACATTTACTTACAATATTAAAATTAATCAATCCTAAATTGTTAAGTACTTTATTTATCTAAAGGAAATTATTTATATATCCCAATTTTTAAAACAACTTGTTAAAATATAGAGTAACAACTAACAATATGATATCCAAACTAATATCCTATTTTATTTTATAACAACATCATAGCAACATCCTTTCCAAATTATTGAGAAAATAGGGTAAAGTGTTAGATTCTAGTTCTTGTATGATTCCTTGTCTAATAATGGTGAATGGTTTGAATTTAATTAGTTATTAAAACCATTAAATATCATTAAATTAATAGAGAAAAACATAGTATTTATAGTCACTTTTTGAGAACCTTCCATAGAAACAATATATATATATATATATATATATATATATATATATATATATATATATATATATATATATATATATATATATATATATATATATATATATATATATATATATATATATATATATATATATATATATATATATATATATATATATATATATATATATATATATATATATATATATCGTATGCGCATCTCTATATCAAGATTGTATATCCTTTTAGTGATTCTACAAGCTGACTGGAGATCTATGGAGCCAAACCAGTGACTTTTAAAGCCAATTTGGGTATATTTATAGCTAGATAAAGAGTATAGTAAGTTTTGCCATAGAATCCTTAGAGATATGGAATCCTTTAAAACTTATCCTTAGTAGTTATTTTTCTACCAAAAACATCTTCTCTTGACTATAGTACTTAATTTTGACCTATAAATACAAAAGTAGTGTATTATCCATGTAATTTTTATAATATAGTGGTGATAATAGATAATGATAACTTACATAGTATAATCAAGATAAATAATTCATTATCTATTTTAAATTAATAATAAGTCCTATTAGAATAATCTAAATCCACTTCAAGGAAGGTTATTAGGGAAAAAAGGAGGTTATTATCTAGATATAATGAGCCATATCATGGACTCATCATATCCCCCATTATTTACTTCTTGTAAGTCCTATTATAAGCTAGGATCCCATATACTCTATGGAAAGTACCATATTTTATATTTTTTGACTAAGATCATAGATGTTATAGTATGCATCCCAACTTAACTATTGTGGATTGGCATGGCCTCAAAATTATCTTACATGGGCCCTCCATCTTTCAAATATATTGATTATTTTAGGTGTTGTGCTTCTCAATGGAGACATATGAATAAGTATCAATGGGATTTTTATACCTCATACTAGTACACATATGTCCATATGTTTGTCTAAATTCTTGTATGATTTATAAAATATCTCTAACTCTTTTGAATTATTAATATTAATAGGATAAATGATATTTATTATTTTCATAGGAATAAATAATGTATCCCATGTTTTATCACATGTAATAATGTATTTAGTGAAATTATTTTTAAAATATTACTTAAAATCATATATGCCTTTATACATGTTTTTGGTATATTTCTCTCTAATCCTTGGATTAAACACAATAATTTTTAAAATGGGAATACGCTATATTATCTTAAGGAATTCAATCCTCATAATGATCCCAATAATTTAAATTTTTTCAAAATATTCATCTCTCATCACATTCCATGCAATTTTATTACACAAAGTATATATGTAAGCCCTAAACTAAACATCTCCTACAAATAAGTTAGTGAAAATAATTAAAATATGCCTTAGAATTAAGTTTCATAAGAAAAATTCACATAAGAGATTATATGGATTAGGGTAGATGGAATAGTATGTCTCTACAAACCCATTGTCATCCTCAAAATCATGAGCCAATGCACATGAAATTCTCAATATTTTCCATCTATAAAATTTCTCTTGTAAAAAGAGACCATACCCAGGGCAGATCTTCTACAAGGAAGAAATTTATCTCCTATTTCCAATGTTTTTATAACATATATTCAACCTTTCATTTCCATTATCTCTTCATGAAGTTCCAATTTTACATTTTTATTTTATTTCTCAAGTTCTCTTAAAATTTTATATTTTTATTCCCATGTATCCATAATGTTATTATAGACTAATTAGGTTTTCACACCATGATATAATTAGGATATAAGATCCTCTAAGGGATTTTTTGGTATCCTTTCCTTAAAGCGAGTAATATTGTTATATTTATTAATGAATTAACCCTTAGTTTAGTGTAACTCTTGTTGTTAAGATGCAAGTACTTCTTTCCCTTTTATCATTTGATTGAAGAAGGAAATGTCTCATTCTTTTTTATGATAATTGGATTTGTTAAGGAGAATTCCATTGCTTGAAAAAATTTCCCCTATACATTAAGGGTAGAGGATTGATCTTATTATTATAGTATTGGGTGTTTCCCTTGTAATAAACTACCCTAGATGATGGAGGTTGAGGATATTCTTCTAAATTTTATTCAATTATGAATGATTCATCCATGGATTCAATATCCTCAATTAATATGCACAATTCCTCTAGTATTATTTGTTCTTATCTAGGTTCTTAAATATTAAGAGTTTCCTCAGTTTATAAAATTGGTCTTTCCTAATTAAATTTTTTAAGTATCCCTCCGTTTTTCAAGGTCATCCTCTTCAGATAGGATATGTATTTTCCTTCTTCTTAGAAATGTTTCTGACTTAGACTTATCAATTGGATTATTTATTCTTTCACTTCATCTTAATATTATAGGATGTGATATTTTTAGAGGTCAGTATTGATGATAAAATATTTCCATAATTAAAAAGGTTTTTGATATTGTTTCTAGACATTCACTTGAGGTGGATGTAGGAGTCTCTATTTTTTTCAATCTCTATTTCTTTACTAGATATAAAGATGGTTCTTACTCTATGGTTTATTACATAATACTATAATAAGATGTGAGAGAGGAATATAGTGGACCTCTCTTAATTTTATAATTTATTTTTTCCTCTCTTCCAAAAAAGCATGTCATTTTGCCTCTCCATCAAATTTATTCTAAAAGAGATGTTGGCAAATTAATTAAATTAATCCATGGTGCCTAACTAATCCAACCACTTAGATATAAATATTTTCCATGACCAAAAAGTTACCATTATTAAAATGGATTAAATTCATCCTCTACTCAATTTTATCCTTCATATGACTGAGATGGTTTAAAATTCTCATTGCATCTCTAGATATCAATCCATATTAACCATCACAAGTGAAGAATTTAATAACTCGGTAAACTATAGTCCTCTAAGGTTCATGAAGACTTTCCATTTTTATCCCCTTATTCATTCCTTATGGGTTATAAATTAATTTATGAACTTTTTTTCCTTACACATAAAATAATTGAATTAAATATTTATATCAAGTTTTGATAGCTATATACATCCTAATTTTAGGAATGCTAGATAATTGATTGATAATAGAATTGCTTACTATTATTTTAATACCATTAAATTTAGAATGATATCCATAAAAATTAATGATGAATTATTCTGATAAATACTCATCATATCCATGAAACATTTTAAGAAAATCTAGCCATCTTTCCTCCTAAAACATGTTCTCTACCACTTCATCTTGAAGGAGGAGTTTTAGATATTTTTATCCAGACCTTTTTTTCCATTTACATAATTTAGAAGGATTTATGGATATTTATATGATAAAATTGGTAATTAAGAATCTAAAAAATATTATGAATTTAATGTAGAGGGCATTTGGTAATATATTTTTTTTTAAATGAATTAAGATCCAAAAATATCAAGGAGTCAAATTCAATTATCAAGATTAGATATATTTTAGAAAGAGGAGTGTTTATTGCACCATGTGTGGATTTTTGAGGTGACTTAAATGAATATTTTTCCTCCCTCATGTGCTAACTCAAACCCTATAATTTTCTTTCCCTTGAAATTATGAGACTTTATCCATGCCAATTCACTTGAAATTATGACCCTTTGTCCATACTAATCCCTTCTTTATCATAAATGTCCTTTAAATAACCTTTCATTTTATAAGTACATTTATTTAATCATCATAAGTGACATCATATCCTATTCATGATTTAACAACTCTTTTAAAAATACATTAGGAGATATTCCCACTTTTGATTCACTTTTATAATATAACCTATTTTTAGAAAGAATGCATTTTAGTAAAATGGTTATTGAAATAAAAACCTAAAACTCATAATTTATTTTAATCATATTAAAAATGAAGTAAATACTTTAGATTACTTATGATCATATTTTCTTTGAAATTTTACACATGTCATAGGATGATGAAAAATAAAAAAATAAGCTATTCAAAACAAGTTTTCAAACTTTTCACACATTTTTTAATATATATATATATATATATATATATATATATATATATATATATTTGGAAGATGATCATCATTGGTTGGTTTTCAATATTATTCATTTATTCATACTCAAACCCTTTTCCTTTGGTAATTATGGAAGAAATTGTTTCTTTGATGTAACCAAAATTTTGATCTGGATTGAATATGCTTTTATAAATCTTTTTTGTTAGGAGGTTCATAATATAATGTTAATCAATTTCCATTCACCAATTTTTTTTTCCTATTTCCATAAATTGGTAATATTTGGACAAACACATTATCAAATATTTTCTCAAATTGATAATGACCTAACCATTTGGTGTTGTTTTTACCTTTGAAATGTTAATAATTGGAATTATAAAATAAGGCCCAATCACCTCCTTTTATTTATTTTTTGATGTGAAAGTCATGCCATGATTTAATTTGATATTGAATAAGCTCCATCATCTAGTTCATTCAATGAAATAAATATGTCCTTATATGCTTCTATCAAGTTTATTCCTACTTCCATTATTTTCCTTAATATCTACAATTAAAAATTAATTTTAAGTAGTAGATTATTTTAATGTACTAGTTCATATGGATAAAAACCTATAGTGGACATCCATGTTGTGTCATAGTCCCAAACTATTTTAGGTAGTTTGTTTGTGTGATCTTTCTAGATTATATCTACTATCTTTGTTATGATGTTCTTTAATTCTCTATTTGTGACTTCAAATTGACCATTAGATTAAGGGTGGTAAGGTGATGACTTTATGTGATTAGTGTTGTATTTCTATTTGAAATATTTGATCATATTCGATGTAAATTAATCTACTTGATCTGAAACTATGGCTCTAGGTGATCTAAAGTGATAAATAATCCTATTGTATAATAAGTTAGCATTTTTATCTTCAATGAAAAATCATAGAGATTGAAATTTTTCCCATTTGGTGACATATTCAATACATAATAGTATGTACTCATTTCATTTATATGCTAAATCAATGAGACTAATTAAACCCAACCCTCATTTATCAAAGGGTCCTAAGACCATTTGAGGATGAAGAGAAATATCATTAGACAATTTTAGTTTCCCCATAATTTGATAAGGGTCACATTGCCAAACACAACTTTTTATATTCCATCAAAGTGAAGGTAAATAATATCTATCCCCTAAGATATTTAAAAAATCCTTTTGGATGAATAATGACCTCCTCTTGGCTCATCAGGGTAAGCTCTCGAGATATCATAGATCTAATCTTGATGAACACACATGTGAATCATGAAATTAGTTCCATATTTGAATAATATTAAAACATTTATATTTATCACTATTTTTTATTAAACATTTCCTTTGTTTATGAGTGAAATAAGAACATAAATTCCTTGTAGCTAGATAATTAATCATTTTTAAAAACCAAGGTGGTGTATTGAGACTCTAAAAAATTATTCATCTATAAAATTATCCTCTACTACCTCATATTCTCTTAACACATTTAATATTGATGTAAACTAAACTACTACATTATCATTTTTTGATGAAAGATATACATATATTAACTAAATATAAGTATACAAATAAGTCACAAAAAAATATAGGTGGTATGAGAGCACACCATGAAGTCACACTAGGCAAAGCCTAGAAGCTAGAAACAAAAGTATCACTAACAATTAGGCAAATCCTAGGAACAAGTCACATAATAATAGATAAATTTAAGTAGAAATAAAAAGGCCACAAGGTGGTGGATCCATATCATTCAAACCCTTTCTCAAGCTTGGAATGTCATTTCCATTTGTAATAATCTCCTAGCTAATAACTTGATCTGTGTCCCTATCATCATTTTCTTCTCATGCCTCAATGGGTGAAATGGCTAGAAAATCTTGTAGAACTTATCCAACACATATGATCAGCTTCCATGTGACACCCCCCAAGCATCTAGGGATAAAGGAGGAGGAACATCCTAGCTAGGGAAGGAGGTGGTGGATACCACCCTCATTCTTGCTTAAGAGGGGTTGTATATTGGTACAAGGTACCATAGTGAGAGAAATACTAGGAATGGCTATGATGATGCCCATAATGAGGTTATAGATCCATTCTATCCTCTATTTTGAGATCCTTGGAAGGATATGATAGAACCTGAGATATTGAACAAGGATCATCTCCATAGTGGGAGAGGATATTTTGAAGATGCCCAAGCTCCATAACCACTTTATTATCTTGGACTTCAATCTACAAAATAACATTAGATATTATAAAGGACTTATTTATAGTATAATAATTACAATTAGTAGATGCATTATTAAACATAGAATTAATTCTTTCTTTCCAAAGCTAGAAGAGAATCTCCACTTTGAAATTATGTTAAACTTATGAGTATTTGAAGGGCATCATAGATTTATCTCTAAAGAGGATGTGTTATCAATGAAAAAAATTACACTATAAAGGTCTAAAGAGATCATGGATCTAAGTCCAAATCCTTTGAGATTTGAAATAGTACCATAAAATATGAGGAACCATCTCAAGGTGGCCATAAAAAGGGCATGTAGGTAGGTGGACTCATATCTAGATGAGTCTTATACCAATGGGTAAAATTTAGTGAAATATACACCAAGAAAATGGAGCAAGCTTGGGATCCACACAAGCCCCCTAGATAGTATTGAAGTAAAATATTCATGTAGTAATAGATGAGTATAGCCCCCAATAAGCATTAATATTTTCCACTATGGGTAAATCAGGGGTAAGCCATCCATAACCAAGTTGAGGAGTATAATTGTGAAAAGGGGTCTCTATATACCACTTCTAGTCCTTCCACCATGGCTAAGTGGAGTGGAATGAGATTTTGTGGAGTATGGAGGATAACATAACATTGAGAATATCTTGGTAGGATTCTTAGTCCACATTGGCTAACCAAAATTTGGATTTCACCTCCTTCTAGGATAACCAAGAGTGAGATCACTTATAGAAGATATCCTAGATGATATTAATTCCTCTATGGAAAAGCTTAAGAGATTTGATCCAAGGGACTTCTACCAAGGGAGGTTCATTTAGATTAAAAATGGGAGACCACTAGAGAGAATGGGTGTTATCGAATCACCCATTACAAAATGTAGAACCATTATAGAGAACCCATGGCTTAATATTTTCCTAGGCCTTCCATATGATTTTTGCGACAAAGGACCCTATGATTTGAATGAGAGATTGAATGAAGAATAAATTGGTAAATCTAAGCCATTTCTAGGACTTCTTACCCTTAGTCAAGCTTAAGGAATATAGTTCTTGACCAATACCTTCCAAGCTTCTTGGCAATCAATGGCCAACACAATCCATTTCACACATAAAGTAGTTCCTCGCTAGGATATGTCAATGAGACCCATCCCTCTAGCATCATGTTTGAGGTATCAGTATCCCTAGGCCACCCTATGGAATCCTTTACCTTGGGGTAAAGTGTCCCAAAGGAAATCTCTTATTAATCTATCCAACTTTTGGTAAGATTTTATATAGGGCACCCAACATGATGAGTAGTACACATGGGTAATCATAATAATTTTTTAGCATATTTGAAATTTTCCTACTAATGAAAGAGTCTTAGTCACTGAGTATTCTAAATTTTTAGCAAATCTATCAACAACATAATTCCAAAATAAGGGTGGTGAAGCATTAAAATCAAAGGGGATTCCAAGAAATTTAAATATTTCATTATGATGGATCCACTTCCAACCAAATTTAGTAGATCACACTAGTGGAGGGAGGTAAGATTATCTATAGCAAAGAGTTTTCTACCATTGGATGCTAGATCCAGAGGCTAGGTAAAAGGTGTCGAGACATTATAAGGCATTGTCCACATTGGATTCATCCCCAATGAGAGTAAGGAAAGAATAATCTTCAAGGTGTACATTGAGTAGTTACATATCTTATTATAGGTTCTAAGCATTGGGAGGGAGAAAAATTACCTTAGAAAGGCCCCTAGCTTTGGAATTACTAGGAAGATATCCAAAAACATTAGCTACAAGTATGTACAAGGTGGGAGCCAGTGGGTACCCTTGATGAATGTAACAAAATAAGACAAACTACTCAAAGGTGACTCTATTAATTAAGAGTATGGTAGAGGCATTTATAATGAACATCTAGACAATTTGGATGAAGATATGATTGAAGCCCATAGCTTGAAGCATGGCTAGTATGAATGGCCATTCGATGCAGTCATAAGCTTTTCCAAATTCAATTTTAATGAACATAGATTATTACTTAGACCCTCTAGCCCAATTCATTCCTTACCAAATAACAATGATGTTATCCAAAATATAATGGCTTCTGATGAAACCCATTTATTCTAGGCACAAGATGAGAGGTAACACATTACATAATCAAATAGCTAGAGCCTTGGAAATAATTTCATAAGAGAAATTCAAGAGGGTGATGAGTTGGTAGTTGTAGATCAACTCAAGATCTCTCTTCTTAGGTATGAATTTAATATTTCCTTTATTTATATTTTTACCAAATAAATATATGTGAAATAATTCTTGATAAACCTTATACAAGTCACTACCCACAAGTTCCCAATTAGATTTATAGAATTCGTAAGGGAAGACATATATGATAGGATATTTGTCATTAGTTATGTGAGACACTACCTCATGCAAATAATCAATAGTGACGGGACTATCATAAACCACCCATTGGGTGGGAGTGAGTTTACATGGAACCATTTCAATGCATTGTTGAAGGTCAATTTCATACTTATCCAAAGATGCTTCATATTTGAGCACTTATTGATAATGGTAGGAAAAATATTGCATAATTTGTAGGGTCTCTGTGAGTCTATTTCTAACCTTAGAGATGACTTGAATTTTATACTTTGAGTACTTATAGAAATTGGAATAAATCCTTTAAAGCTTTTTGCCCTATCTTAATCCAATGAATCTTGGCTTTGACTTGGGCTCCCTAGGCATTGTAGTTGTCTTTACCTTGGTTATTAATGATTTTATATCAAATTAATGTAAAAGTAGTAACCATCTAATGATCCTACCTTCTACTACTAGTTTTTTCATTAGATATGTTATGGATGAATGATTTATATAGATGAATATTTTTTATCTAGTAATTTAGTATTTCATAGGTGCTTTTTTAAGTTCCCTATAATCTATAAATAACCTCGATTTTACATGTTTGTTAGGTATTATTAATATAGGTGAAACCCATTTAATATATGAGATTATATATATGAATCCCACTTGAAATAGTTTTTCAATCTTAATTTTGATCATGTCTTTTAATGTATGGTTTATCATTATTTTGGGTTGTCTAATTTCTATTATGTTTTTATTATAGATGTGGTGGGTTCATAAAATTGGATGGATACCATTCATATTTGTATATCCCTAGGAAAAGACTTTTTTATGAGTTTTCAATATGTTAAATAACTTGGTTTCTTATCCATAAGTCAAACAACAATTTATGTTCAACATTTTCCGCTGTTATGTTATAGTTTGGTTTATTCCTAGATAAATTTAATTTACTTGCATGAATTAATTCATCAATGATTTAAAATTGAAAGGATGAGATGAAACATGTGAAAGGTATTTATATTTTTGAATAAAGACTCTCCTTCTAGAATTATTCATGTTAAGGGGTAGTGGAAGGATGAAAGGAAGGATCTATGACTATTCTATGACCAAATAAAAATACCTTATTGGAGATATTTTTTATCATAAATTTCATGATGAGTGTCTTCAAAATTTATTTTACCCTCTTAAAAATATGGTTTTTTAGTTTTTTGCCTTGGTCTAGAAGTCTCTAAAGCCACACTGGTGACTTTTAGAGTAAGACTAGTGAGCTCTGGAGCTAGACCATCTACCTAAATATAACCTTTAATTATTATTCTATCTCATTTGCATGTTTTTAATTACTACCATTAATATATAAGAAAGAGTGTTACCATTTTTATCAATTTCATCTACCCACAAGTGATATGTAGGTTCTACGGATGGTTTTGCATGTGGATACAAATAGATCTTATTTGCTTCTATTACATTTAAAACTATCATATCACTTGATCTATGTTATATAATAACTACTACTATGGCCAAACATGGACTTCCTAAGATTAGTGGATAACCCATATTTTGACACTTTGGCTAGAGTATTATAAAATATATAGGATATTCCTAGGATTCCACCATAATTGAGATGTACTCTATAACCCCTTTTGGTTTAGAAATTGATTGGTTTGACATTTTTATAACTATGGAAGTTGATTGTACTCTGGTTAAGGAGAGTGCCTTTAATGTGTCTAATGTAATTAAATTCATATTATCATATAAATCCACTAATACATTAGGTATTTACTTCTTACCTATGGCTATTTTTATGATTAAACTTTTAAGGTCTCCATATTTTGGTAAGAGAAACTTTCCTACTAAGAGATTAGTAAGATTACCATCTATTTATATGTTTTTTGGCTATTTTATTTTCCTTCCTAGAGTTTTGACACATATAACTTGTATGATTTTATTAAGTTCTATAATGTATCTTATATATTGCATTAGTGGTATATGAATGCTCAATTTATGTATTTATTGACCTAAGTTATATTCACCTTTGTGTGTTATTTCCTTGATTCTCTTAGAAAAGGGTATTAGTGATGGAGAAATAAAAGAAGTGGTTTCATATTTTTTCCCCTTCTCCTATATATTCTCTTTCTACTTGAATTGTTCATTTGGAAGGTTCTGATATTATTTTTCAATTAGGATCTATGTGATAGTTTATGAAGAAGGATTAGTCAATGTTACGTATGAACACTACTAAACATTATCATAGTTTATGAAATTTAAATCTATGTTTTCTTATTGTTATGTACCATACACAAAGGTTGCCTATATATTATTTAGTTTTAACACATCTTAGGTAGGAAACTATGGTTTAATTAATTGTTCAACTTGTGGGGGTTGATTGGTAGGAGTAGGCATGAAATAATGTTGATGTGAGAATGTCCTATACTAGTTAAATGTTGGTTGGGGTACCCATGGATTATTATATTGAGGAACTTATAGTTTTTTATTATTCTATAGTACCCAAGTCTATTTTAGTATCCATTATTATGTAGAACAAGCTGGTGGTCCACACTATTGTGTAGGTATTGGTCTATCCCTTGACATCACCCATACATTGGAAGGATATATAAGAGAAAAATAATTTGGATTGAGATTATAGGAAAAACATTCCCCTATATTTGTGAGATATAATTAATCTCTTCCACAAATTGGGAAATTTGTTAAAGCTAATTATTGATGATAATAAGGAGACTACAATTTATTTTATCATGATCATTTGCATCACAAAGACCACACATATCTATTTTGTCAAGAGGATAGTATTATAAAGCATGTATTAACCTATATATTGGGCAATACATAGATAAAGGTTTAGTAGTGGTGTTATATACTTATTGTATCACATATAATGTGGTATTTAGGTGTATGATGTCATTTTTAATATGCAAAAACTCCTCCATGAGATTAATTACCTCATTATTACCTTTCCCTAATTTAATTTTCCTAATACAAACATTTGTACTTAAGTAATTCCTACATAATTTATGAATATCATTGAGGCCAAGTCTATTTACATCTCCCTTCCCCATCATGTTCAAGGATTCTCAAGAATCATCATCTAATCCTTTCAAGAAATCTATTTTTCTTAGTTATTAATCCAATTCATATACACATTTTCTCAGGGAAAAAACTAAATGGACAAGATATTCTTTCATGTTTTCATATTCCTTTTGTTTTATAAAAAATAATTCCTCCTTTCTATTATATACAATATATTAATCATAATGTTTATCCATGAATCCATTTCCCATTGTAGCTCATTAGTGAATCAGGTCTAGTTGTAAGCCAATAAACCACCTCATATAAAAATCCTTGAATGTTGAACGATACAATTTCAACTTTTAATTATCAATTTTTAGTCATAGGTATGACATAATACCTAGAGCTCAAACAAGAGTTTGTTAGGATCCTCTATTGACATTCCCATACGATTGGTAGTATAGTTAGGGATATGTTATTCATTGGATCATTTCATCTAGATCTAAGACAATAGGATAGGTAAAGGTTTCTTCATACTAAAGGAGGTCTACTTGCTTCAACCCTCACTTGAGGGTTTACTATGTTTCCTATATTGTCTCCTATTTTTCCCACTAGATATTTTAAATATTCCTCTTATGTGCTATAGTTTCATCTAAAGTGGATTAAAGGATACTTTATTGAAATTATTTATCAAATATTTATCTTACAAGTTTCTTTAGACTAGATAACTTTATCTAAAAAGATTTACTCACTTCCACAATTTTTTACCATGGCTTAAGTGATGTGAATGGTTATTCTTATATAATTATGGGAAGTTACCAAAGTAATTATTTACTTAATAATCCTTCTATCCCACTTTATCCCTATGAGTTATTGGTAATTATGGTATTTTGTTTGTTGGTATTATAGATATTTTCCTTTAAATCAATTAATTTATTCATAAATTTATATCAACTTATGGGAAGTATTCTTTATTTTATTTGTTATTTATATTTCTTCATATCCTATTAAAACTTAGAAAGTCCTTTTCAATGGCACCAAAAATGATGAAGGTCATTTTTTCCTCTTCAAATATTTGATATATATCACGTCAATTCGGATAGTGGCCAATGCCTATCTGTACTAGGATAAACAAAGGTTTATAAATAACAATATTATTATGGGGATGATTTATGGATAACATAATATATTAATTTAGAATATAATTTTCTTGAATTAAACTATAATTTAATTACTTTTGAAAGGAAACACACTAATTGTTGAATTAAGATTTCACATTATTAATCTAGTTTTCTGAAATTGAAATTGCATGAATGTAAAATGCATTGTTTAATATAATTTTATGAATTAAAATTAAATGAATGTAAATCACACTATTTAATCTAGTTTTAAGGAAATAAAATTAAATGGAAAATAAGTGCTTGAAATGGAAGTTTTTGAATGTAATTTTTTGAAGATAGGTACACAAACAAAAATAACCCTATAGGTTAAATATAAAAAATAATTCTTTCCATAAAATGGATAAAAAACTTAAAACCAATAAAAATGCATAATAAATAAATAAATACCAAATCTATCCTTATTATTTGGATGAATGGGAGCTTGATCCTCCTTGGAATAATATTAAACACTTTTAATCTTTGAGATAATTCATGCACTTAGCTTTTCATTAATATGGAAATTTGCTTACAATACTAAAAATGATAATATTCAAATTAATCACTCCTTGATTATCTACTAATCATTCTATCAATATGATGTAGTTTATATATCACAACATTTATAACAAATTTTTCAATGATATTGTAACAAATAAAAAGATGATATCTTAACTAAGATATTGTTTTATTTTATAACATTATTTTCACATTCTTAGGAAAATTGGTGGAAAGCACTAGATTTTGGTTCTTTCATGATTCTTTATCTTCTATTAGTGAATGGGTTTCACTTCTTAGGTATTTTTAACTATTATACTCTCATTTAGTTATCAGAGCAAAACATATTTTTATAGTCATTTTATGAGGTGCTTCCATAAATACAATCACCATATTTAGATATAA
This sequence comes from Torreya grandis, assembly GCA_037957365.1. Lineage (NCBI taxonomy): Eukaryota > Viridiplantae > Streptophyta > Pinopsida > Cupressales > Taxaceae > Torreya > Torreya grandis. Next base: position 301,933 of record JARHVA010006568.1, on the reverse strand, counting down.
TATTTATATAAATTCTCTATTTAGCATTTAACTTATTTACAAAAAGGTCTTAAACATATTTAGATATAATATGAACATATCCGAGCAAGAATGTATATCCTTATAGTGATTTTCAGGCTATCTAAAGATATTTAAACCCAAATTGGTGACTTCTAGAGTGAGTCTGGGGATCTCCAAAGCTAGACAAAAAATAAGGTAAGTTATCTCAGAGACTCCTTACATCTACACAGTTCTTCAAAATTGATCCTTCTTAGTTGTTTGTCTACCCATAACATATAATCTTGACTATATTGCTTAATTCTGACTTCTACATACAAAAGTGATATCTTTTCCATGTACTTATTGTCTATTTTAAATTAACAATGAGTCATATTAGGAGCATAAAAATCCACTTGAAAGAAGGTTATTAGGGGGAAAAAGAGGTTATTAGTTGAATATAATGAGCCATATCATGGATTAATTAAAATTTTCTCCACATTTTTCTCATACTAATGTCACCAAGATGACACATGAGGTAAAATAATTTTATTTATAGCTTGAGATGAAAAAGTACGTGGTATATTTTGTTGAATTTTTTTTATAATGTCCACCAATTGAGGAAGAACATTGACATCCTAGGGGATAATTTTACTCTGATGATATTTCAAAAGATAAATGGGCCATAAATTTCATGTATTTACTTTAATGTATACTAAATTCAAGGAAAATATATCATTATATTATGGTAGTAGTGGATAAGTTAACAAAATTTTACCACTTTAATCAAGGAAATAAGAAAGATGATTTCCCCTATTCATATAGAGCAGTATGTTAAAGAGGTTCTCCAGATTCATGGAGTTACAAAGGTAATAATATATAATAGGGATAATTTATTTAATTATTAATTTTTAGAGAATCTAAGATTATCTTTTGGTAATAAATTAATTTTTATTTATACATGTCATTCATAAATGGGTGATCAAGCATATGGAGTGAATTGAGCATTAAAAGACATGCTTCAATTGTATCTTATGAACCAAAAATATATATGCTAATATTAAATTAACTTGGTGTAATTTTTCTAAAATAATATATCATACCTCAAAATAAATGGAACCCTTCAAATCTCTTTACATAAGAAAGAGTAGAATGCCCCTTGCACGAAAAGGCTTGGAAAATATAGTGACTACAATACCAAAAGTACTTCAAGAATATGACATAAAAGTTATTCTCATTATACTATATATTAAGGATATGTATAATATAAATAAGATGTGTATGGATTAAAAAAATTATCCAATAGAATTTTAATTTGGATGCAAGATATTTACAACAATATGCCCTCAAAAATGTTTCATTAAATTCAAATAAAATTACAAGTTATCTCTAAGGTTTGTTGGACCCTTTGATATTATTCAAAATATTAACTTCATTACATACAAGTTATAACTTCCATATTATATCTCTAAAATACATACAGTGTTTCATGTATATATAATAAGAAATTATGTGCTTGATCCTTCAAACAATTTGAATTGGAAACATTTATATGTGGAGCATGCGGAAAATATCTAGTTGAAACCAATTTAAATCCTAGGTCATCATAGTTTCATGATATGAAATAAAAAATGAAAAAAATGTGGGTCTAAGGAGGATATTTAAATGATTTGATTGATACATGTGAGGAGTAAAAACTAATCCATACAAGTTACCATCAATTGATATAAATAATGGGGAACTAGATGTTTGTAAGTTAATAGGAGAGGATATCATATCCCTACAAATAAAACTCTACTTTATGTTGTAATAAGTGGAAAGAGGTATGAGGATTGTATTAAGGATAGTAATTGATGACTTCCATATTTTTTTAATAATAAATTTAATTGTGAATATGTTTTGAGACATTAACATTGTACTTAGTTTAATGTCTTACTATTATGATTTTTTTTTTTATCATGTGATAATGAGTATTTAATAACTAATATTATTTCATTAGTTACTTTTATTCACATGGTTTTACATTTAGTATCATTAAAATAGGTATTGCTAATTTTATAACTATTTTAGAGGTTGCGTAAATGGCCACCAAAGAGTTAATCTTGGCTATAGGAAAATATGGTGGAAAGTACAAGGTATTAGTGATAAGAGAGAGAATTAGGAACCCTTAATGAATATTAATGCCATTAATAACATATATATGTTTGATTCAGTTAGTGATTCCTGTCTTGCATAATTTCATGCTCATATTAAGTCTTATATGGTTTTGGTCATAATTGATAGTAACTACAATTCAGAGATCAAAATACTATGCTAAAATAAAGTGTTTTTATAACCATGAAATTATTAACTTATCCAAGAAAATAAGTTCATGTTAAGAAATATACATGTAAAAATTTGAATTCTAGTCTAATTGACAAAAAAAATTATTAAATTTAAATCTAACAAAGGACTAGATCCACTTTATACCACTTTGTAGTTTGAACTTGTCTAGTAATTGGTTTAATTACTAAATTCATGAAGTAAGTTTGTTGTAGTAAAAGTGGGAATTGGGTTTTCATAATAAAAAATAGAAAAAAAAATTGATTGTACCAAAGGTAAAATGGCATATGTGAAAAGGGCATAACATTGATCTTATGAAGATCTAATATAAGAAAACTATTGATTTTTTTGGTTTTATGTTGAAAAGAATAAATAAATTATAAAGGGGTGGGTTTCAAAATATTTTATACTCAAATCATTGGATTTTTTAACCCTAGTAAGGCTAAGGAGGTCAATGCTCAATTACTTTTTGTTTGGGAAGCCATCATTCAACATAGTAGTAGAAAAGGTTTAGTTTGGGAGGCATAGATGTACGAAAATGAGTGAAATTTCTGGTTTTATTATTGTTGATCATATTATAATTTTTTTTAAAAGTTAATATTTTTTTCAAGGATTGTATTATGCGATGGAAGTCTTGAATTAGCTATAACCATATGTAAAAATACAAAATATTTTTCATGTTAGTTGATAATGGTATATATGCATTTATGCAACCTTTGAGGTTTTTTTTGTATTCAAAAGGTTAGGAAAATAATAAAAATAAATAATAGGGATAGGATAGGAACACAAAATATAAAATTTAAGCATTGGAAGGAAAAAAAGAGGTAAATATTATAGGCTTAATGTGAACCCTTGGAGAGGGTTCTTCAGGCTCTCTCCAACTAAGCTATAATATTGGGACAATACCATGCTATGGGTAACATATGGTGGGGTTGAACCTCTAGAGTAGGTTAGCTTAATTTTTTATTCTCACCTAAGACTAAAGATAATCCTAAAAATTCATAGGGAAATATGTTAGAAAGGGTATAAGGGATCCTAAAAAAGCTAACTAGGCGATGTACCAAATTCAAAGGGGAAGCTCTCATAAGCTTTATCCCACATTAGATCAAATGAAGACAATAATAACTCATACAATCTTAAGATCAAGATAATTTTCATAAGTGTTTCATGGAAGAGGCTTAAGATGTAATGAATTTAAACTAGGAAGAGTTCTAAGACTCATTAAAATCTTACATCAATGGCAGAAAGTGCACTAATCCAAACCTCTGAAATGACATTGAAAGCTCCCTAAACAAGGTCATAACTAAGGACCATGGATGAGGAAGATTATATTTCACACAATGCTATAGTGTGTAGTAAATCAAACATAGATGCAAGGTAGAAGATAGGTAAATAAAGTCTCATATTACATCAAGAGGTAGTTCTTACAAATGCTTGATAGGGTTGAGCCTAATCAAGTTAAACATACTTTGCAGTATCTCAAGGAATGTCCCATCTCCTAGATATATGAGAAAGTGTAAAAAACTAGGAACCCTTTACCATTGGAAATAAATGGAAAATATAGGAGAAAGGGAAGATAGAGAGAAGGGGGAACACATTGTTCATGATAATTAATGATTTATCATCTTTCAAGAGATATTCCACCATGTTTTTAGTCTATTCAGAATAAGTCATTATGAGAAAGATATTTTTTATTTGCCAGAAAAATGTCTAAATCATTCCATTGGTTGAGAAAGCTACACTAGAAAATAAGAGTTTGCCTAAAGTGGCATGTCATGATCCTATTGTAAATGAATGCTCCAACTGTTTTCCAATTCCCCGTGTATTTTTCCTTTTGATCCTTTATTTGAACTCATTATGAGGAAAAAATCCACATATTCACGTATCTAATTGAGTTATGCTCAAGTTGCATGAGTGGTGATTTGTTAAAGCTAATATGATTTTGAAAAGACTAAACATCCATCCATTGAAAGTACATACATGATCCATGCATAAAAAACTGGATGTAGTTTAAATATAGATGAAAACCAATATAAGGATATTGATTTTACTATAATCAATATTGATGGCACTATGTCCAATGTTAGGTCCCCTTTTTGATAATAAGTTTCCACCCCTTTGGTACATATTAGTTCTAAAATAACTATTTTACATCTATTGATCTATCTTAATACATTTTGGTCAAAATCAAGTCCTCATTGATCTTTTTTCCTTTACTTTTTATACCAACTCAAGTTGGACTCACATTTGGGTCCTTTTATTTTATTTACCAAGTTAGGTCCATTTTGATTTATTGACTTTCATCAAACATCCTGGCTCACCCCTTTAATATTGGATGTAGGAAATCAGCCTAGAGCATTAACTATTTTGACTCTATTTCACTCCATCAAATTTTGAGATCTGATTAAACATGGGCCATTGATCTTTGGGAGCCAATACCTTGAGCTCTGGTCTCATTGGTCCCTAGGGCTCACTGACCACTTAACTTGCTTGAGCTCCTACATGATTTACACTTATCAGTTTTGCATTCTTTCTTAAGTTTTTGCCAAACATTTGGATACAAATGATCACTTTATGGGTCTTAAAAATTAAATTCACATAGACATCTACCATTTTTTAAACAACTTTTCAATTTTATAATTTGAAGCAAAGGGATCATGGGCACACCAAATTTGCAAAGAATAGACTTAAAATTTAAAGGAACAAACCCTTTCTAACCATTGGCTACTCGATCCTTATGATTGATTTTATAAAATGTTGAATTAAATTGGTCTTTATGATCTTATATGACATCTTGATGATGGTCTAGTCTAGAAAGGCTAAGTATTAGAAATTACCAAAATCTATATTAGGATCTAATTTTACCCATGCATATCATTAATTTGCTACAATGTTTGAGCTAAAACTTTAGTTTAAATGATCTTGGTAAGAAATGATCAAAGCCTTTTGACCATTTTATCTATCTCTTTTATATGCATGAGATATGACCTCATGAATATTCTCCCTTAGATCTGTTTGGACTTTGAAAAATAGCTAAGTATGGAAACTTAGTGGATTTTATCCTAGGATCCCCCTTGAACCTTTAGATCTTCTAATGTACTTATCTGAATGATCTAAATCTTGGTGCATGATAGCTTGAGACTAATGTGAAGACACCTATATGACCAACTCTCCTTAACTCATTCACACATGTGAGATCTAGTAGCATCAAAATAGTTACTCCATTTTTCTACTACTGAAGCCAAAAGTTTTGACAAGATCTAAATGGAATGAGTGTACCATATGAATAACATGCACTCCCATACTCTTCACAAGAATTTTTCACACACCATAGAATATTTTTATCTCTAAAATTATCCTTAAAAACTAACAAATTTCACTTTAAGTGAACTTAAAGTGTTTCAAAAGCCTTATGAGCTTTATGATCTTCATTTGTTCTACTCATTACATCTAGAGATATTCCAAGCCATTTTGATCATTTGATTAATCAATAAATCTACCTTTTCTCTACATTAAGACCATTATCCATTGGGCACATGCTTGGTATGTCGGTCAAATATGACCAACATTTTTGGTGACTCACAAAGAAGCATGCTTGTTATGATTGATAACCTACTTCATTTTGTCTTATCTAATCCATTGGGTATGGGATCACTTTTCTACAACTAAATTGATCATAAATATGATGCAAGGCTACCTCTTTAATAAAAAATATCTCTTGAAAAAAAGGGACCAAAACAAAAAAACAAAGGCTAATACACATAGGCACTTATGGGAAAGAAGGAATAAATAACCTACCAAACAAATGTGAATAAGGGCACTTGGATAAAATAATAAAAACTAATCTAATATATGCAATACCTTTTCAAAAAAAAATTTCCTATATTAAAAAGGAAACCTCTAGCATCATCCACTTGTAACAAATCAAGATGGAAAATACCCTATATTAGAGGTACCAAAATTGGTTAACTAGGTAGTTTGATGGCCAATCCTTCTAATGTACTCTCTAGTGGGTGGAGTGGAATGAAAATGTATCCAATATAGATATACTGGTCCAAGTCTTCCAAACCTAGTTAATGTTGGACTACATGAGCACTTGATTGATGTTTCTCTCCACTCTTGAGAAGGTCTTGCATGAAGGCTTCATTTGGTATCTTTGGAGTAACTTCACTTTGTTCACTTGGTAGTTTAAAAAAACCATGTTCTTGTACCTTTTCATTATGTAAACTAGGACTATTCATTCCTAAAATAATATATTCATAGATTTATAGAAGAAGGATAGGTCCCTTAGCCTTTTAAAATTCTTTGGCTATAGAATTGAACAATTTTCATAACTATTTACGATCTTCACTGGTATGCTCATCAAATTGAATCACTTGAGTACTTGAGATGTCCCCTTCATCAACGTAACTCAAGATTTCATCTTGCTCTTTAACAAAAAATTAGTGTTGATTTGACAATCTAGGGTTCAAAACATCACATTTGTCTTGCTCAAGGTTAGATATGATTTATTCTAGCTCTAACATATCATGTTTATCCTTAATTGACACCTCATCTTGAAGTGGACCAACTTATGGCACCTAGTTTTGATCCTCTTTATCATCTATGTATAATGGACCTTAAATAATCCATTAAAGGTCTAAACCATGTTTAACTTGTAGATTGTCCTTTTCAAGAAAGTTTAAAACATTAAATTTATTTATTTAACTCAATAAATCAAAGCAAAATTTTTTCCATAACTCTTTAGTCTCTTTAACTGTTTACCTAATCCTAACCTCCATACTAGGTCCATAAAGGTTGTCTTCTTGATTCTCATTAGGCTTTAACAAATTAAGATCTCAAACATGCTCCTCCTTGTGAATTAGGTTACCTATTATGATCTCCTCATCATAGACACTTGTAATGTCTTATTCAAGTTCACCTATGACTTCAAGCTCCTCTTCTATCCTTTGTATAATATGATCCTCTTTTATAATGGAGATGGTGGGAGGCTGAAGAAGTTCACCCTACTTTCAACTTAGGAGGGTATCCTTCTAACTTCATATTTTTAATTTTATTTTAAGTGTCTCTTAAACTAAGGAGAGAGAGTTTAGGAACTCTTGTACACTAAGCTCATTGAGCTAAACTATTGTTATTTGATTCTTTTTTGGCATAGTTAACCCTCAGTCTATTATGACTAGTCCTTAGACTTCCTCAACTAACACATCCCTTTCCTTTTTGTTCCCTTTTAAATTTATTTACATGAGGGGAAGTGAAATACTTGGTCACCTTCTCTTTTTATTGAATGGGTGTGGGAGAGGGTAGTTTCAGAAGAGAGGTTATGAAAGAGTTAGGGTCATGGGAGAGGATCCAAGATGAGATATCTTCATGCCCCTGAGTGAGAATGGGAAAAGGGGAAAGGGAAGGAAAATTTATTAGCTCAGGATTGACATACTCTTTATCCAATTTCTCAAACACTTATTCAATGGATAATACCCACCTTTTCATTTCTTGTTCTCAACATGTAGCTAGTTAGCTTCTTCAACAAATGCACATACATTCTAGAACTCCTTCAAGAGGATATTTATCCCTTCCATAGAATGAATAGGTAAATATTTTCCAATCTCCATCCCCTCTTGGATCTCCATGATTACTCTTCCTTGGTACAATATTGCATTTATAGGTTTTGATATGGATGGACTTGGACAAGGCCAACTAGACTCTTGATTAGGGACTCTTGAAAATTAATCTTGTAGCTCTAGGAGGGGAGAAGCTAGATACGTTTGGTATAAAAGACCATATTGTCCTTCATAATATATTATAATTATGTCTATAATTTGGACCATGTTCCTTACCATAACTATATCCTCATTTTTATAAGGTGACCATTGTTATCCCTCATAAACTTACCATCTATTCTTGACTAACTAAAGAACACTCTTTGCTTTTCATATAACATGGATAGGGATAATTGGATAAAACTCCAAAACCTTACCAATCACTCTTATCAACTCAATACAAACTATTAATGCTTATTTGACCCCTAACAATGATGTAATAGGGTAAGCCTAGTATTGATAATGGGAAGTAGAAGATTGATTTGAATGCAAAGGAGGCTGACCTTGGTCATATACAAGGGGAGAAGGAGGAAAAAGGCCATGATAGGGTTGATAATTCACTTGAGGACTACTTAGGGGGAACACATAAACATTATTTACCTAATAAGTATGATGTTGAGGTAGAGAATAAGCATATTTATCAAAAGATGACTAATTTTACATACCAAATTATGATGATTAGGCACATAGTTAGGCTACTTAACCAGTTGATAGATGATCAGAGTCATCATTGATGTTTGAAAACATGACTCTAATGGCTGATATGTAGAAGAACAACACAAAAGATCTTCCCATTACTTTGGAATTATTCCCATTGGGCATGCCAAAAAATATTTTATGCTTTATTTTCACCCTTAGAGAGGGTTATTCAATCTCTCTCCAACTAAGCTATAATATTGGGACAACCCCAGACTCTAGGTAACCTATGGTGGGGTTGAACCTCTAGAGTAGGCCAACATCCTCTTTGATGGTCACTTAAGACAAAATCTAAGCCTAATGGTTCACAAGGAAAAGGGTTAGAAAGGGGATAAGGGCTCATGAGAAATATAACTAGGAGATGAATTGAATTCAAAGGGGAAACACCCATAATCTTGAACCCACACTAGATCCATGGAAGACAATACTAACTCACACAATCTCAAAACCATGACAATTTACGTTAAGATTTTCATGGAAGAGGCTCAAGACATAATGAATACAAATAAGAAAGAGCTCAATACTTAATAAAATATTACACTAATGGCAGAAATATAACTAATCTAGACCAACAAAATAACATTGAAAATTCTATAAACAAGGTCAAAAAGAAGGACCATAGATGAGGTAGATTGTCCTTCACACAATGCCATAGTGCATAGCTCATCAAACACAGATTCAAGGTAGAAGATATGTAAATAAAGTCTCATATTTCATTAAAAGGTAGTTCTTATAAATTCTTGTCAAGGTCAAGCCTAATCAAGTTGAACATACTTTGTAGTATCTCAAGCAAAGTCCCATCTCTTAGAAAGATGAAAAAGTCTAAAAATTTGGGAACCCTTTATCAATGGAAAAAAAGAGATAATATAGGAGAAGGAGAAGATAGAGAAAAGGAGGAACACATTATTCATGATAATCAATGATTTGTTAGCTTTCAAGAGATATTCCACAATGATTTTATTCCAATCAAAACATGTCATTATGAGCAAGATATTCATTATTTAGCAAAAAATCCTTTGAATCATTCCATTGGTTAAGAAAGTTGTACTAGAAAATAAGAGTTTGCCAAAAGTGGCAAGAAATGATGCTATTAAAAATGAATGCTCTAACTACTTTCCAATTCCCCAAATCCTTTTTTTCTGATCCTATACTTGATCTCATTATGAGGACAAAACTCCCATATTCACATATCAAATTGAGTCATGCTCAAGTTGCTTGACGGGTAATTTCTCAGAGCTAAGACCATATTGAAAGGACTAAACATCCCTCTACTAAAATTACATACCTATTCCATGCTTAAAAAATGGGATCAAGCTTAACTATAGATGAAAACCAATCTAAAGATATTGGTTTTACTATAATCAATATCGATGGCACTCTGTTCAATGTTAGGTCCCCTTTTTGGCAACAAGTCACCACACCTTTGGTACATATTAGGTTTAAAATAACTATTTTACATCTATGGATCTATATTAATACATACTTGTCCAAATTGAGTCTAAATCAAGCTATTTTCATTTACTTTTTCTGCCAACTCAAGTCAAACTCAAGTTAGGGTATTTTTATTTTACTTTACAATTTGAGTCCATTTTTCTTTGTTGACTTTCATAAAATGTCTCAACTTACCACTTTACTATTGGTTGTAGGCAATTAACCTAGATCATTAACCCTTCTGACTTTATTTCACTCCATCAAATTTTGAGATCTGAAAAAATGTGGATTGTGGATCTTTGGGACCCACTTCCCCAAGCTTGATTCTTATTGATTCCTAGGATTCACTGACCACATCACTTTTTTGAGCTCTCACATGCTTGAAACTTATCAATCATTCATTCCTTCTCAAGTTCCTTGCAATTATTTGGATCCAAAAGATCACTTTATGGGTCTTAAAATTGATATTCATGCAAATGTATGGCATTTTTTAACTGACTTTACAATTTTATAACTTGAAGTGCAAAGATCATGGGGACACAAAATTTATAGAGAATGGAATTAACATTGAAAGTAATAAACCCTTTCGATCTACTAGCTACTCAAGCCTTCTATGTGATTTTATAAAATGTTGAAGTTGACTGGTCTATATGATCTTGTATGATGTTTGATGGCAATCTTGTCTAATAAGGCTGAGTATTGGAACCTAAAAAAAAATGTGTTGGAAGCTAACTTTTCCCATGCATATCCTTCATTATACTATAATTTGTGATCTAAAACTTTAGTTCAAATGATCTTGGCATAAAATTTATCAAACCCTTTTGACCATTTTCTCTGACTATTTCATACATATGAGATATGACCTCATGAATATGCTTGCTTGGCTCTATTTGGACTCTCTAAAAAATAGCTAAGTATGAAAACATAGAAGATTTTATCTAGATAGCCCATTTTTAACCCTTGGATATTCTAATACACTTAGGTGGATGAGATGAATCTTGGTGTATGGTAGCCCATGACAAATGTGAAGAAACCCATGTGACCAATTCTCCCTGATTCATTCACACGTGTGAGATCTAGTAGCATCAAAATGGTCACTCAACTTTTATGCCACTAGATCCAAAAGTCTAGACAACCTCTAGATGGAATGAGTGGACCATATGAATATCATGCACTCCCATACTCTTCCCAAGCATTTCTGACACTCCATGTAATCTCTATAGCTCTGAACTTGTCCTTAGAAATTAATAAATTACGCTTTAAGTGAACTTAAAGTTTATAAAATCCTTTGTGAGATTCATGATATTCATTTTTCTACTCATTCCATCCAAATCTAGTCAGCCATTTTGATCATTTGATCAATCAGGAACTCTACCTCTTCTCTGCATTAGGACCATTAGCCACTAGGCACATGCTTGGTATGTGGGCCAAATATGGCCAATAATAACAAATGTAAACATGAACCATGACAACATTAAAGGATATCAATATTTTTAAGTAAGTAATGGTAAGTAATGAGAAACTTCAAAATGAATCTAGGGCTTCTGGTTCATTATTATTATTGTAAATAATAATATTATTTTATTTTGAATTGATAATCTCAATTACATTCTATGTGTGGTTATATTTCTTTTATGTGCCTAAGTTTTTTACTAAAAATTACACTCTCCTTATTTTTATACAGACTCTCCATTTATATTTTTATTGTATGAGGTTAATTATATTTGGTCATTGACCAATATTTAGGCACCTAAATCTCATAAATGAAATAATACTACTTATAAGACTGAGTATGTGAGTACAAAATGAGTCTTAGGGTAAACCCTAAATATTAAAGTCTATAAATTTATAAACTTAAAGGGTATTAGGAATTAATAATAAATGTATTTAAAATGTGAACAAAAAGTTGGA